>JAVJIX010000042.1:1740000-1925000 GCA_036785185.1 Paratrypauchen microcephalus
TTAGACACATTCATATAAGTTTTTGTCAAACTTTTAAAGGAAAAGTAATGTTTTTTTTTTTTTACAATCTGAGCCTTATTTCAGTAATAAAACAAGTTGTTTTACTCACCCATAGCACTTTGGTGTCATATGGAGCACTTCCAGAGATGTTTTAGATTAGCGTTAGCCTAGCGCAACTTCTAGCCATAGCTCGGGGCATATAATATATTCCCCGAGCATGTAATATGCCCCGTGCGGGCTCCAAATAGCACAAACTTTAGCACTTTTCAAATCATAGAAGCCCGATGTCTTAGTCTACGATTTCGTTTGAAGCAAAAGTGGCCTGTAATCCAAGATTTATAAATAGTTTTCAGCTTTGTGTTTCATGTTTGGGTCCCGGGAGCTGAGAGCACACTCCGCACATGCGCACTGGCGTCCTCATCTACTCGAAACTATGGCTAAATCTCGGATTACAGGCCACTTTTGCTTCAAACGAAATCGTAGATTAAGACATCGGGCTTCTATGATTTGAAAAGTGCTAAAGTTTGTGTTATTTGGAGACCGCAAAGTAATGCCCCGAGCACTCAAGTTAACGGATACGCTACAACATAACTTCTACAAAACTGCTCTAAATGACACCAAACTGCTATGGGTGAGTAAAACTACTTGTTTTATTGCCGAAAGAAGGCTCAGATTGTAAAAAAAACGTTACTTTTCCTTTAACTGTTCAAAAAGAGCTTTTGAATTATTAATTGCTATGGCAACAGTTATAATTTTAAGGTTAAAGGTGCACTATGTAACTTTTCTGGTAAAGGGTCCGCCACTTGCCTGTCTCCATGGAGATGTTACTCCTTTTCCTTTAATGTTCTATAGTGTCACTGAACTTATCTATCTTGCATGTATTTTCATCTGACCTGCAGCTTGGTCTGGTGGTGCTTTTCTCTATGGTGAGAGAAGAAGTTTAATGACATACTGTGGAAAATTCCAGGCAAAGCAATGAGACAAGAAGGAAAGTTACATAGTGCACCTTTAAAGTAGAATAAATTAGGACTGTTACCATAGCAATTAAGAATTTAAAATGAAATATTATATCTTTTGAATGGAATGGTTAAAAAGTCCTCAAAATGTCTCCTATAACAGGAAACTAAAGCCCATAAATAGACGCTATCATGTCATCTGAACCTCACTCATTCATTGGTCCATCTCATTTCTCACCTGGAGCAGTTGGACACTTCGATGGTGGCTCCCTCACAGCTCCGCCCCCCACAGCGAGGGGCAGGACTGTCACATGACCTCGACCGACACAAACAGGAAGTCACGCCCTCCAGTCCGTCGTCATTGTTACAGGGTTGCCACGGCGCCCACGCTCCGAAGCCGCCATTGGTTGTCTGGTTTCTCAGCTGCAGTTTAGAAAAAACAAAGTTATATATTATTATATATTATTATATTATATTATAAAAACTAAGATTTAAAGAGTGTGAACAGTGTTGCAATGGCTTAAGTCAGAAAGGACATGACTCCATAAAAAATAGATATTTCCACAGTAACAAGCAGGTGCACCCTAATCCAGGTCATGTCATCCATTATAAAATATATATATATATATAAAATATTATATATATATATATATATATATATATATATATATATACACACTCAACAAAAATATAAACGCAACACTTTTGTTTTTGCTCCCATTTTTCCTGAGATGGACCCAAAGATCCAAAATTCACTCCAGATACACAACACTACCATTTCTCTCAAACATTGTTCACAAATCTGTCCAAATGTGTGACAGCGAGCACCTCTGCCCCGCCGAGACAATCCACCCCACCTCACAGGTGCGCCACATCAAGATGCCGATCCAACATCATGACCAGTGCACAGGTGCGCCCCAGACTGCCCACAATAAAAGGCCACCCCGAAATGTGCATTTTTTTTTTTTGCTTTATTGGGGGTCTGGGGACTCAGAACCAGTCAGTATCTGGTGTGACCACCATTTGCCTCATGCAGTGCAACACATCTTCTTCACATAGAGTTTATCAGATTGTCAGTTGTGGCCTGTGGAATGTTGGTCCACTCCTCTTCAATGGCTGTGCGAAGTTGTTGGATATTAGTGGGAGCTGGTACACGCTGTCGTATACGCCGGTCAAGCACATCCCAAACATGCTCAATGGGTGACATGTCCGGTGAGTATGCTGCCCATGCAAGAACTGGGACATTTTCAGCTTCCAAGAATTGTGTACAGATCCTTGCAACATGGGGCCGTGCATTATCTTGCTGAAACATGAGGTGATGTTCATGGATGTATGGCACAACAATGGGCCTCAGGATCTCATCACGGTATCTCTGTGCATTCAAAATGCCATCAATAAAATGCACCTGTGTTCTTCGTCCATAACAGCCTTTGAAGAGGAGTGGACCAACATTCCACAGGCCACAACTGACAATCTGATAAACTCTATGTGAAGAAGATGTGTTGCACTGCATGAGGCAAATGGTGGTCACACCAGATACTGACTGGTTCTGAGTCCCCAGACCCCCAATAAAGCAAAAAAAAAAAAAAGAATTTTGGATCTTTGGGTCCAACTCAGGAAAAATGGGAGCAAAAACAAAAGTGTTGCGTTTATATTTTTGTTGAGTGTAAATATATACAGTATATATATAGTATGTATATATTTAAACTACAGGGTAAGCAGCTTTCAGACTCCACTTGTGACAGGATATTTCGTTTTGATCAAAATATATACATAATAAATTATAATTACTGTCCCTGTAACGTATTTTCTTGTGTTTAATTTCATTGCACTTAATCTGTGAACACTAGTGACTTGTGTCTATTTCCCTTCTCCCTCAAAATCTCATGCAGAAGTCATCATCTGCTGTAATGGAATGACCTCATGCTGTACAGATGTGTGGGGTTTATTGTTACTGTAAAAGTACTGTGTATTCTGCTCGGAATACTTTCGTGTGTGTATTAGTATAAGGATGAAGCTACAGTAGAATAAGGATGAAGTCCTTATGCATGTACTAGTATAGAAGTATAAGGATGTTGTCAGCTGTATGTATTTGTATGACTATGAGGATGTAGTAACTCATATGTACTATAGTATTATAAGGATGCAGCGTTTCTCACAGGGCACACAGAGATGTTCTGTTTCCACTGGCTCATGTTGGAGCTGTCCTCTAAAGTGGTGCAGCGTCTCTGTCTGAAGTCCCAGCCACAGTACGGGTCCCGCGCCTCCAGACACAACCTGCAAGAGATCGAGAGAGGAGGGGTTATTTTATTAGTCCTGGTCTATATTATATATATTTATTAGTGCTGTGAATCGATTAAAAATATTTAATTAATTAACAGCACTAATATGAATATTAATCTCATGAATGTCATAGTTAACTCACGATTAATCGCACATTTTTGTCCCTTGAATCATCATTTTAATACTTATCATCATTTTAATACTTATATAAAAGAAAAGTGGATAGGTGCTGCTTTGTGCAATTTTTTTTTTATTTTTATTGCAAACTATAACAATTGTGAGTGAGACACTTTGTGCTCGATGTTCCACTTTCACGTTCCACTCTCATGAAGTGCTCTGCATCAGTGTGAGTGAAGTGCTTCTCTTCTGTCTTCATAAGAGTCAAAGGGCCTGAAGTTCCCACTGTGGGTGAAATAATGTGCTGTGACCCTGAGGCACTTCTCATTACTAAGGGGCATCCAGTAATCTCCAGTTAGTGCTTGTATATATATATCCGAGCACGCATGCTGGGACTTTTGGGCCGTGCTGTGCTCGGCCCAAACAAAATTTCTCTCACAGAGTTTAGTGCTTTGCTCACTGATTCTGCAGAAAACCACAAAATTTCTCAGTCCCCTGTCATATTTTTCTCCTTTCTTTTTTCCTCATAAAGAAACCATGTTTGTTTTGTGACCAGACTCACATTTCGTAAAGTACTGAAATCACGTGTATTCTGGATCTGAAGCCATACTTGGATTATTTGTGGAGTTGTGCGGTGTTTTGCCTCCAGCCTTTTTTTATGCCATCCCTCAGTATCTCTGCTCAAACCCAAGGCTTCTGAACTAATAGAGATTTACGGCAAAAGCAGAAAAAAAAATAAAATCACATGTCTGAAAGTTAGACTGGCACTGTTCTGTTCACTTCAGCACTTGTTTAAAAGATAGGGCTACTTTGTAAATTAACATTGGGATTAATCAAAACATACACATTTGATATTTGGCTGTTAACATGTGGATGGGGAATCACTGGTATAAACCTGCAGATCGGGTGGTGTTTTATAAAGGAAAAACGAGATGATGCATGGGGCAAAATATGTAAACAGTAGACTCGATACTCAATACTAATTCTGATGCCACAATTCTTTAAAAAAAACTAAAAACTTTCTTTAGACAATAGAATGTGATTTTCAGCATTACATCATAGTACTTTCTTTTCTATTTCCATGTGGCCTTTTATCTGTGTAATCCCTCAATGGTCCAGGGAGGTTCCACAGTGGTCCCTGGGTGTATGTGTAGGTCTATGTGCTTGTACTTGTTCAGATACAGCTCCAGATCATTCTAAAGATATTCACAAAACTCAACTGAACTGAACTGAAGAAGTAGCTTGGATGAGCTGCGAAATGACCAAATAAACTTTGTGCAGTTGATAAACTGAATTTCTCCTTTTGCCATATTCACAAAAGGTTAATTTCTGTCCTGTCAATTTGAATTGATACCTGGTCATATGAGTATCTAGTGTCAATACCAGTGATGGGTGAAGTACTCAAATTTGTACAGATATCCAAAATATTTAAAGGTCCCATGGCTTGAAATTTTCACTTTCTGAGGTTTTTGAACGTTAATGTGAGCTCCCCTACCCTGTTTAGCCCCCCCCCCCATGGTTAAAAGTTGTGAAATGTGTAAACTGAGCATTTGCGATCCTTTTCTGCGTTTGAAAAAAAGGCAGGCCAAACGGGCGATTCTGAACAAGGGAAGTTTCTGAAAATGTGAAAATGTCTTTTTTTCATTGAAACGCCTCTCTTCATTGCCCCCCCCCCCCCGCGCTGCACTGGCCTGTCTCTGTCCTCCTCATTTGCATTCAAGCAACAACGTCCATAATAAAGTGATTGAGAGACATATTTATGACTCTGACTGTGTTCATGGGTCATGAGTGTTGATTTTGAAGAAGGATTCATTTACAGTATTAGGGAACCATTAAGGAGCCATATAAAAGCATCAAGAAGAACCATGTCATGGGATCTTTAAGTAAAAATAGTCACATATATTTTGAGATCTAATAAAGCTTCAAATGTAGTGATTCTGATATAGATTTGTGCTGCTGAATTTTGCTCAATAAACACAAACTACAAAAGTGTTAAACGTTAAAGCTTTTCAGAAGGCTTTCTAACAACAATAAAAATTCAGTCCTGTTCAAAAATGTAGTGAAGTAGAAAGTACAGATACCTGCTCTCAAATATAGTGAACATAAAAAGTATCCACTTTAACATCAACTTAGGTAATACTAGTTTTAGCATTGATTAGTATCTGATTTTCTATACTTTTTACAATCCCTATAGATGACAAACATCATGACAGATATCTGTGTAACCTCTAACGACCCACCCTTTCACTGAGCAGGTCACTTTCCTCTGAGTGCTTTGGCTTCACCTTGTGCAGATGCCAGTTTAATTAAACCATGTAGATGTAATCACTGATGAGTTACCCGGCCCCAGGCTGTTTAAAGGGCAGTGAGAGGGAAGCAGTGGCATCTCTGGCATCTCTGCACTCAAGGGCGAACAGTTTGAATCCCTTTGCCTTCTGTAATGTCCCCATCATAGTTTAAACTGTTTGTGCCATTACGCCAGCACAGTCCTAAAACAGCAATCAGTGTGTAAGTGTATCTCTAAAAATGCACGTTTGCTCAGGTAGAAAGTAAACAGTATTGTAGAAAAGCTCTGTGCCCAATTAGGCCTGGTATAATGTAGTCTGGATGTTTGCGAGGTACACCAGTAGTGGCACTGGGGGGTAAGTGGCATTCACACTTCACAACCAAAAGGCTCCAGATTGAATTTCTATTCGTGTTTCTCAATGTTTTCCTCTGGGCACTCTGGGAACTCACTTCCAGAGATGTTTTAGATTAGCGATCTCCATAATGTGAGTTCTCGGGGCACATGTTTGCGGTCTCCAAATAACACAAACTTTAGCACTTTTCAAATCATAGAAGCTCAATGTCTTAGTCTACGCTTTCGTTTGAGTCAAAAGTGGCCTGTAATCCGAGATTTACCCATAGTTTCGAGTAGATGAGGAGGCCAGTGCGCATGTGCGGAGTCACAGCTTATTTCGCTCTCAGCTCCCGGGACCCAAACATGAAACGCAAAGCTGTAAATTATGGATAAATCTCGGATTACAGGCCACTTTTGACTCAAACGAAAGTCTAGACTAAGACATTGAACTTCTATGATTTGAAAAGTGCTAAAGTTTGTGTTATTTGGAGACCCCTCGGGGCATATATTAGCGCTACGGCTATCGCTAATCTAAAACATTAATTCTCCTTTAAGGGACGGACAGTTTGTTCGAGTTTGTTTTAGGCTTGTTTTGAGAGTTGGCACAGGACTAAAGTTGGTGTTAAGCTTTAAGGAGGTGAAAACTGTATGTGCCATGTAAAGAAAGTGCTGACAGATGGAGTGCAGGTGAGGAGCAGGGTTAATGCGGAGCAGGGAATCCACTCAGCAATCTGTACTGTGGCAGGAGACCAAGAGGAGCGCAATCTAGAGTGCATACAGATCGAGAGGGGCGGAGTCTGGTGTACATACAGACCAAGAGGGGCGGAGTCTGGTGTACATGGTTGGCGGTTCAAATCCCGCTCTTGACACAAGAAACATCAGTGGTTGAGCGGTCAGATCCACTGACCCACAGGTTGGTTGGTACGATTCCAGCTCCCACAGATGAATGCTGCCGTTGTGTCCTTGGGCAAGACACTTAACCCTCCTTGCCCCCAGTGTCTGCGTACACTGGTGTGTGAATGTGTGTGTGAATGGGTAAATGGTTCCTTGTTGTAAAGCGCTTTGGGTACCTTGAAGGTGGAAAAGCGCTATATAAAGATGTGACCATTTACCATTTACATACAGACCAAGAGGGGCGGAGTCTGGTGTACATACAGACCAAGAGGGGCGGAGTCTGGTGTACATACAGACCAACAGGGGGCGGAGTCTGGCGTACATACAGACCAACAGGGGGTGGAGTCTGGCGTACATACAGACCAAGAGGGGGCGGAGTCTGGTGTACATACAGATCAAGAGGGGCGGAGTCTGGTGTACATACAGACCAAGAGGGGGCGGAGTCTGGTGTAAATACAGACCAAGAGGGGCGGAGTCTGGTGTACATACAGACCAAGAGGGGGCGGAGTCTGGTGTACATACAGACCAAGAGGGGCGGAGTCTGGTGTACATACAGAGGAAGAGGGGCGGAGTCTGGTGTACATACAGAACAAGAGGGGGCGGAGTCTGGTGTACATACAGACAAAGAGGGGCGGAGTCTGGTGTACATACAGACCAAGAGGGGGCGAAGTGTGGTGCACATACAGACCAAGAGGGGCGAAGTCTGGTGTACATACAGACCAAGAGGGGCGGAGTCTGGTGTACATACAGACCAAGAGGGGCGGAGTCTGGTGTACATACAGACCAAGAGGGGGCGGAGTCTGGTGTACATACAGACCAAGAGGGGCGGAGTCTGGTGTACATACAGACCAAGAGGGGCGGAGTCTGGTGCACATACAGACCAAGAGGGGCGGAGTCTGGTGTACATACAGACCAAGAGGGGGCGGAGTCTGGTGTACATACAGACCAAGAGGGGCGGAGTCTGGTGTACATACAGACCAAGAGGGGGCGGAGTCTGGTGTACATACAGACCAAGAGGGGCAGAGTCTGGTGTACATACAGACCAAGAGGGGCGGAGTCTGGTGTACATACAGACCAAGAGGGGGCGGAGTCTGGTGTACATACAGACCAAGAGGGGCGGAGTCTGGTGCACATACAGACCAAGAGGGGGCGGAGTCTGGTGTACATACAGACCAAGAGGGGCGGAGTCTGGTGTACATACAGATCAAGAGGGGGCGGAGTCTGGTGCACATACAGACCAAGAGGGGGCGGAGTCTGGTGTACATACAGACCAAGAGGGGGCGGAGTCTGGTGTACATACAGACCAAGAGGGGGCGGAGTCTGGTGCACATACAGACCAAGAGGGGGCGGAGTCTGGTGTACATACAGACCAAGAGGGGGCGGAGTCTGGTGTACATACAGACCAAGAGGGGGCGGAGTCTGGTGTACATACAGCTACTAATGAAAGTGAATGTAGTTTTAGGGTTAGTTCTAAGTCATTTAAGGAGGGCATCTGGTTTAAAAAGTAAAATAAGACGGCTGAATACATGGGACCTCACTGATTTCTTTTGATATTTTGATTAACAGCTATCTTGAGCTATCTTCAGATACATTTTAGATTAGATTAGATTAGATTAGATTCAACTTTATTGTCATTACACATGTATAAATACAGGTAACGAAATGTGGTTTAGCATCTGATCAGAAGTGCAAGGAGCAGCAAGTGCGATATATACAGTATATACAATATAAACAGTGGTTGTAGTACTTTTAGTTCAGCAGTGATAGGCAGTTCCAGGGCTGAAATTACCCAAATGATTCTAGTGAGTTTAAAAACACAGTGGAGCACATCCTTTATTACCACATGACATCACAAGGTGGAGCAGAGTGTTTTCTGTTCGAGATTAAATAGGTTTGTGTGTTAAACGTGTGAATGAAACAAAAGACAACTCCATGTATGTCAGAAAAAGCGAAATATGGGTCCTTTGAACTCGGACTAAACCAGGGCTAATCTTGGACTAAACCAGGACTAAATCAGGAACAAACCAAGCCTATACATGGCCCAAACCAGGACAAATGTATTCAAACTGCCTCTAAACGTCACATATATTGAATACCCATCATGATTTAACACAGCTTTGACAGGTCGTCAGTCCATTGACTTATGTTTTATTCACTGGACCACCCCTGTGACCCTGTTCATGAAAACAGAAAACCCTCTACACATTTTAAACAAGCCCCCTACCCTTCTGCATCTGCCCACCACACACTATAAATCTTTACCATTTGTGGAAAGCTTATTGGCATTTCAAAACATTTGTAGACACTATGAATTCCACCATGTCGTTTTACTGCGAAACCTTTTAACAGTGCGCCGTAAAAACAATGCCACCGTTGTCAGGATGTCAGGGAATAATTGCAGATTTGACGGGGATGCTGATAAATTATGGATATGGAGCGGTATTATAAGACGCCTCGCTGACAGTGAATGGAGAAAGCCTGTGGTTAAATATACAGGCAAAGTAGGACCCAGGGGGCTACACTCATGAGACTATGGGGAGAAGGGGAGGTCGCGTGTCCAACTGCATTTGTGTTCTGGTGCGTACTATGCACTACGCATTGGGAGTGTGATGCTAACTGTAAGCATTGCTCTGTCTGAGGCTTTGTTAGACTTTGAACTGAGCTTTAATTTAACACAGTCAGGCCAAAAAGAACTGACTTAGTTGGTGAACTGATTTGTTCTCTTAAACAAGTCACTACCAAATAATATTACGGTCACAAGCAAGCTAGCGTCACTCTCACCTTTTTGTTGAAAATCAAACTCCTAACTCTTAAATGCTTGTGTTCATCACATGCTGCTAAAAATGTGCTGTTTAAATCCATTTTTAAATTTATTTTCTTGAGTTTTCAGACAGTCTTAAGATTTTTTTTTTTCTGTTTGCTAATAGTGCATTGTGTCCATGGTAACTGCTAAACATTCTGCCAATGCACATACATGTAGAAAACCCCCAGCACGATATAACTGCAAAGTTTCAATTGCCAGCTCATTTGTAATGTTTTAGAGAATAACAATACAGGGGGTCCTCGGGTTACGACGTTGATCCGTTCTTAAGACGCGTCGTAACCCGAATTTCGTCGTAAGTCCGATTTTGCCTTTGATCTTCCAACCAAAGCACCAATAACCTTTCCATCTCAATAATTAGACCACTACGCTGCTTGGTTATCACTGCCGCTTTCATAGGAGCAGATCAGAGCCCACATCAGGTACTTCCGCCCACATTGGGCACGCACACGAGGCCGTCTTCTCCTCCCTACAACCACAACAGAGCGTATTCTTCCGCCGTGCGCCGCGCGCCGTTCGCGTTTGTTTACATCTCTTACCACGCTAAACCGCGTAAGACGGAATGACGCGTAATATATATATATATATTTTAATGGGGGCGCGTTCGTAACCACGAAACGTCGTAAACCGAGACCGTCGTAACCCGAGGACCCCCTGTATATTATTACATAAGCAAATACTTCTCCTTACAATTCAGGATTTCAAATATTTACAAAATTGGTGTGCAATGTAACAAAAACACAAAATCTTCTTTTTGTGTTACTAATCTGTGTAAATGCTGTTTTATGCTGTCGTTTGCTGGGCCCCGAGCAGCACAGAACGGGACAGACAAAGACTCAACAAGCTGGTCAGGAGGGCCAGCTCTGTCCTGGGCTGTCCTCTGGACTCTGTAGAGGAGGGTACTGGCCAAATTCACGTCCATCATGGACGACACCTCTGCACCGGACTGTAGAGGAGCTGAGCAGCTCCTTCAGCAGTCGACTGAGGCACCCCCAGTGCAAGAAGGAGCGCTATCGCAGATCCTTCATCCCCACCACCATCAGACTGTAGAACTCCACTGTAGAGTCCAGACGTGCAATATTGTTTTTCCAACGTGCAATATTGTTTTTCAATACTCTCCTTGTTACTGTTTTATTATTGTTACTTATTCGATTATTACTTATTTTATTATCACTTATCTTTATGCCATTCTTGCTGCATGCACTTTTCTTTCTTGTTCAAACTGTCCCTACCTGGAGCTACTGTGACAAGTAAATTTCACCTGCGAGAGATCAATAAAGTCTTATCTTATCTTAATAGCATTGTTTACTGTTCTTAGGCCATTTGGGCAATTTTACTCCAAACTGGGTAAATCTGGAATCCACACTCTCTTTATAAGCCCCATAATCTTCACTGCAATCATCTGGATACTTTCAGTCTTTCCCATAGTAAAGGTAAACTATAGCTGAAAACTGAAACTACCACTACATGACATCACAAGGTGAAACAGGGCATTTTGAGCTTTGGAGATGTTGACAGACTAATAATGCAGGATCGCTCAAGGAGGTAACAGCATTATATCATGAGTTAATTTTGTGTAATATAGGACCTTGAAAGTTCAGCTTAAAGCATTCTAGTCCCTCCTTTTTTCACCAAGAGCGATCCACAACTATAATTAATGTGTAAAAGTGGACTCTAGCGCTACCTTACGGCCATTTCCCCAAAGACAAAAACTGGCCCTTCACTAACAAGGATTTTAGAATACAATCTGACTCCAGGCTAAAACCTATCCTCTATCCTGCTGCTACTGACTGTCACAATCTCCTGTATTTACACCTGCAGGCAAACCCGGAGCTGTCACTTCTCCGTTCTCTCCTGGGACCCCCCCCCTCACCTCGCCCCACCCCATTACCCCCTTGCCCCCCCTTGCCCCCCCACCCCCCACACACACACACCACCAACAGTGGCAGCCCACTGTGAAGCCAATTAGACTCAGGCAGAACCAGGCTCTCCAGCTGTGGGTGCCGTCACCAAACATGTACTAAAGAAGGGAAGCGAGGGGGAGAAAGAGAGAGAGAAAGAGGGATAGGAGAGAGGTGAGAGAGAATGAAAGAGAGAGGAAGAAAGGGGAGGGAGGGAGAGAGAGATAGAGAAAGGAAGAGAGAGGAAGAGAAATGAAGAGAGAGAAGACAAGAGGGGGAGAGGAAGAAAGAGGAGAAGAGAGGGGCAGAGAGCGAAAGCGATAGGGGGAGAGGAAGAGGTTGAAAGAGAGAGAAAGAAAAAGAGATTAAGAGAGAGATAGTAAAAGAGAGAGGAGAGAAAGAGGACAGGAGAGAGGGGGAGAGACAGATATGGAAGAGAGAAAGAGGAGGTGGGGTAGGGCTGAGACAGGTAAGAGAGATCAGGGGGAGAATGAAAGAGTTGAGAGGGCAGGTATCCAAAAAAAAAAAAAAAAAAGTGTGAATCATCAAAAGCAGCACAAGAAGCAGAGGTTGAACCAGAACATTTTAGAGTTTTTTTTTTCAACATGTAAAACAATTTGTGACCCATTTCCAGAAAACCTATATTTTGGCCAGTGTTATGCAATCTTCTTTCACGCACGCGCGCACACAAGAAAATATAAACAGTTTGGTAAAAAAAAAATTAATTAAAGGAGAATTAACGTTTTTTACAATGTACAATCTTATTTCGGTAATAAAACAAGTTGTTTTACTCACCCATAGCACTTTGGTGTCATATGGAGCACTTCCAGAGATGTTTTAGATTAGCGATATCCGAAACGCGAGTTCTCGGGGCATATAATACTGGTATATGCCCCGATCGGTCTCCAAATAACACAAACTTTAGCACTTTTCAAATCATAGAAGCTCAATGTCTTAGTCTACACTTTCGCTTGAGTCAAAAGTGGCCTGTAAACCGAGATTTATCCATAATTTACAGCTTTGCGTTTCATATTTGGGTCCCGGGAGCTGAGAGTGAAATAAACTGTGACTCCGCACATGCACACTGGCCTCCTCATCTACTCGAAACTATGGATAAATCTCGGATTACAGGCCACTTTTGACTCAAACAAAAGCGTAGACTAAGACATCGAGCTTCTATGATTTGAAAAGTGCTAAAGTTTGTGTTATTTGGAGACCGCAAACATGTGCCCCGAGAACTCACATTATGGATATCGCTAATCTAAAACATCTCTGGAAGTGCTCCATATGACACCAAAGTGCTATGGGTGAGTAAAACAACTTGTTTTATTACCGAAATAAGGCTCAGATTGTAAAAAAAAAACCTGAATTCTCCTTTAAAAGCTACACTTAATGTCATTTCCATTATGATTCAGTATAATGCATATTCAAGTCCTATTAACGAAATACTTTTTAATTGAAGAGGCTTTCAAACAAGACAAGTGTTCTCTTCTCACTAATGCATCAAGAAAAGAATGATTTTTTTCTTCTTCTTTCATTTAACACAATTTTCAACACTTTATTTTGTCAATTTAAAAAAAATGTACTTTGCCCTTTTCTCATTGTTGATCAAATCTTTGCCAAGTGCTTATAGCTTATAGTGTAACTTTTCTGATGAAGGGTCCATTAAATACTTTTTTCCATGGAGATGTTATTCCTTTGTCTGGAATGTTTCACACTATGGCATTAAACCTTTCTATCTTCATGGAGACCAAACCAGACCAAGTTACAGGTCAGATCTATGGAGCGGCGACCCCGCTCACAGTCAGAATGTCTGTTTTTCTATGTATTTTTGAGCTATAAAACTGTAATTGAATAAATGTCAGGTAGAGCTCTTTAATGTCATACTGCGGAACATTCCAGGCAGAGAAATGACATATCCATAGAAACAAGCATGCAACGGACCCCCAATCAAAAAATGATATAGTGCACCTTTAAACATGTTACATGACACGTTTTGAGGACGTTTTCCCCATTCAAAACATATACTGTTTAGTTCAATTAAATTAATCGCTGTGGGAATCGCTATGACAACAGTCGTAATTTTGAAAAACACAACAATGGAAGACAATTACCACCACAGGATATCAAGCCTTAGTGGGACAAAGTATAAATCACTACATTTGAAGGTTTATTAGATCTCAAAATCTGTGCAAAATATATATATAAAAAAATATATATATATATATACAAAAATACTTTTTATTCTTTAAGTACATTTTAAACAGGTACTTTCATACTGCCCGTTCCATTATATTCCATAAAACTAACACACCATTTCTCTCTAGCTCCCTCTTTATCACATTCTCTCTATCCTATCTCTAAAGCTCTCTCACCAGAATCTGGGTGTTAAAGATCCCATGACATGGTACTTCTTGATGCTTTTATATGGCTCCTTAATGGTTCCCTAATACTGTAAATGAATCCTTCTTCAAAATCAACACTCAGTGCATGAGAAAGCCTCATGAACACAGTCAGTCATAAATATCTCTCTGGAACACTTTATTATGGGCGTTGTTGCTTGAATGCAAATGAGGAGGACAGAGACAGGCCAGTGCAGCGGGTGGGGGTGTGGCCAAACTCTCCGCTTTTTCCACTTTAGCGGTACGATGTGCGCTGGCTTCACTTCCACGTTAAAGCGAAGAGGAAGAGATGAGACGATTTCCATTGAAAAATAAACACATTTCCACAGAAAATAAAATTTAAACCACTGCTGTTTCAGAGGTTCGGAGGCTCGGATAAAGGACATCCGAGCCTGGAAACACTCTCACGTGCCTCCAGGCAAATAAAAAAAACGCATCTTGCATTGCGTAGCTCGTTTACGGTCCAAACTCTATGGCCATGAGTTCCATAGACGGTGGGTAGACATCCAGACGGGCGGTGGAACTGCATTTGCATTTTTCCCTGAGTGTGACGTCAGAAAGTCCCCTTGTTCAGAATCGCCCGTTTGGGCTGTCTTTTTTTCAAACGTGGAAAAGGATCGCAAATGCTCAGTTTACACATTTCGCAACTTTTAGCCGTGGAGGGGGCCCTAAACAGGGTAGGGGAGCTCACATTAACGTTCAAAAACCTCAGAAAGTGAAAATTTCATGCCATGGGACCTTTAAGTTCTCTCTCCTCTTTCTCCAATTCTCTCTCTCCATTCTCTTTCTCCCCTTCTCTCTCCTCTTCACCCCTTCCTTGTTTACTCTCTTCACTGGGTCTTTACCTCTCTCCCCGACATCTCTTTCCTTTCTTGTTTCTCTCCTTATTCTCGTTTGCTCACCCATCCTCTCTCTTCTCTACCTTCCTCCTCTCTCCACCACTCTCATGCTCCTTTCTCTTTCTCTCTGGCCTACCCTCCATCACTCTCCCCTTTTTCTTCTTCTCTCTCCCTTTAACCATCTCCCTTGTTTCCCTCTCTTCTCCCTCTCCCTCTCTTAATCTTTATCTCTCTCCCACCAAAGGGAAAAAAACGTACATTTACTGCAAGAAGCAAATCAAAACTACAATAAAATAATATATATTTCGTGTCTGTTCCAAAGACAACAAACATTTGTTGTCTTGTGCACAGTTGTGAGTGTTGCAGAGTTTAACACCCTCCAGTGTAAATCACATTTACACTGTTTTCCTGCTGTCACTGTTCTGTTTCCTCACTAATGTTTACTGTATTATGTCTTTACCTGATCTGTTCCCTCTCTCTTCTCCCTCTCTCTCTTTACTCTCCCTCTGTTTTTTCCTTTTCTCTCTTCACCCTCTCTCTCTTCTCCTTCTTCACATTCTCTCTTCACCCGCTCCCTCTTTTCCCTGTTTCTCTTGATCCTCTATCTTCTCTCTCTTCTCCCTTTCTCTCCTTATTCCCTCTCATCTTTCTCTATAGTTCCCTCTTCATTACCAACTACTCTCAATCCCCTCACTTTCTCTGTCACATAAACTTTGGAGCAAGTCATGTCTTCTCTCTCCCCCTCTTCTTCCTCCTCCATTTTCCACCACTCTCTTTCTAGTCCACCCACAATCAGCCTCACTCATTTCTATCCTCTGACCCTCATCTCCCCCTTCCACCTTCTCTCCATTTCTCTCCCTCCTTCTTTCTCTCTCTTTCTTGACCCTCCTGGGTCAAATGCAGAAGTAACATTTCTCCTGTGTGTCACTGTGTGAGATCAATAAAGGCTTAATCTTAAAATCTTAATCTTAATCTCACTTTAAATCAGCACCAGGAAACAGCTAAGTGGCCTCAGAGGAAAACCACAGACCAAAACCAAACCTGCCACTGCCACCACTGCTCAGAACACAGTGAAACAGAGTGTACCACCATGAGATACATGCAGAAGTGACAAACAGTGTCATTGTAAAAGCAATGTTCTTTTAAAGGAAAAGTAATGTTTTTTACAATCTGAGCCTTATTTTGGTAATAAAACAAGTTGTTTTACTCACCCATAGCACTTTGGTGTTGTGGGATCTCATATTTAATTTACATGTGTACTTACATATGAAAACTGTAATCTCTGTATACTACTGGTTCTTCTGTGTTTTAACCCAGTGTCCTGTGAATAGACTATCCTGGGCTGTGTTGACATCACCTGCTCCCTATCCATCAATATTTTGGCTGACTATTGGGAAAACTGGTCTTCTTAGCTAAAGCTGGGGAGTTCTTTACATGGTCTGCATAGCTAAACTATTCTCCTATAGGTTAGCTGATGCTGATGTCATACATATTCAACAGTCTGTACTGTATTTAAAGACAGACCCTTGTGGTCATATGTGTATGTGTGATCTGACCCCACTGGGGGGTTCTTTTCATGTCCCTCTTCATGGCCAATGTCTCGTCTCTCTGCTAAGCTGACAACATGAATGCTGGAGATGTCTGATGTCACCATTTCATTTGTATTCCTCTATTTTTACATTAAAATGCTGAATAACCTCAATTTCGACTAATGCCTTCCTTCAGACCTCCTTTTGACCCATTTTCTGAAACTGACAGTGTCATATGGAGCACTTCCAGAGATGTTTTAGATTAGCGATATCTGTAATATGAGTTCTCGGGGCACATGTTTGAGGTCTCTAAATAACACAAACTTTAGCACTTTTCAAATCATAGAAGCTCGATGTCTTAGTCTACGCTTTCGTTTGAGTCAAAAGTGGCCTCTAATCCGAGATTTAGCCATACTTCTGAGTAGATGAGGAGGACAGTGTGCATGTGCGGAGTCACAGCTTATTTCACTCTCAGCTCCCGGGACCCAAACATGAAACGCAAAGCTGTAACTTTTGACTCAAACGAAAGCGTAGACTAAGACATTGAGCTTCTATGATTTGAAAAGTGCTAAAGTTTGTGTTATTTGTAGACCGCTTGGGGCATTATTACATGCCCCGAGAACTCGCATTACGGATATCGCTAATCTAAAACATCTCTGGAAGTGCTCCATATGACACCAAAGTGCTATGGGTGAGTAAAACAACTTGTTTTATTACCGAAATAAGGCTCAGATTGTAAAAAAAAATGTTAATTCTCCTTTAATAACAAGTCAAGAAATGCAAGGTTTGTTGTAGGTATTACACATTTTGTTTCATTCACATATGTTTGAGTAAGTCTATTATTAGTCTATCTCTCTAAAGCTCAAAATGCTCTGTTCCACCTTGTGATGTCATGTAGTGGTAGTTTTTAAGTTAGCTACCCTTTACCTTTTGTTTTGTAGAAATCGGCAATTCCAGGGCTGAAATAATTCAACGTGGGAGACAGTTATATTAAAGTTAGAATCAGCTGCTCCATTGTCTCCTTTTTCACCAATTCACCATAACTGTCTATTGAAATAATAGGCAATATTGATAAAAATTTTATAAAGAAAGTTTTTTTCAGTTCAGATACTTTTCAGTACCTCAGACATATTTGGTCACATTGTATACAGCACTTTTTCACCAAGACTCTCTTTACATTAAGGAGCCACTCACCCATTCATACACCAGTGCATTTATCGGTGGGAGAAGGAATCGCACCACCAACCTGTGATCTGACTGCTCTACCAACTGAGCTACTGTCACCCTGCTATACTGAGTTTGGTACCAATCCACCCATCACTCATAAAAAGTTTAATCATCCAATATTGTTTGTGCTTAGTCAGTTTGACCATCTCTGCTAAAGGAGCGTTATATAACTTTTCTGGTGTCGGGGCACCTGCTTGTCTCCATGGAGATCTTATTGCTCTGCCCAGTATATTCCATAGTCTGTCATTCAACTTCTCTATCTTGTATTTATTCAGTTACAAAGGTTGTTATAGCACAAAATAACTTCACCTCGCCACAGATATGACCTGTAATTTGTCCTAGTGTTGTCACCTGTTATACATACTTATACACACATACTATGTATTCTTTATGCTTTATCTCTGTGCAGCACTTTGGAAGCGGCTACGTTTGTAAAATGTGCTATATAAATAAAGTGGATTTGGATTTGGACCTGTTAGTCTCCATGGAGATAGATTTAGTGCACTAATAAAAAAGTAGAACGATCTAACCTTGTTTTTGTCTGATCAGTTTTACCATCTCTGCACTCGCCCTGATAGTCCAAACTCTGTGGCTCTGATTAAGGATTTCCGCTGGAGGGTCTGGCAGCCGACAGCACCTCCTCTGAGTTTTAAGACCGATGGATACGAAGCTCGAGCTGATGAAGCATTTGGACAGGCCCAGAATAAAACACCAGGTAGAAGGAGAAATATCAAGGAGATACCAGTGACCACTAGAGGGTAGAGCTGGGCAGGAGGGCAGTGTTCAGCCAGAGGTCCCAAGCGCCCAGGTCAAATATAATTACAGGAGTAGAGGACGAACTGTTTAAAGGTGCAGTATGTAACTTTGCCTGTTTGTCGCCATGGAGTTGTTTTTACTCTGCACAATATACTCCACAGTATGGCAATAAATTGATGTATTAAATGATCAAAAATCAGATGTTGATTCTAAAACTAGTATCGAAACTAGATAATCCTTTGAGCAGGTATCAATACTAAAAAAGTCACATTGACAGGACAGAAATGAACCTTTTTTGAATCACTTTAGAATGATCTTGAGCTGTATCAGAACAAGTATAAGAGCACATAGACTAGTATGGACCACTATGGAACCTACGTGGACCTACCTGAGGGAGTACACAGATATGAGACCACATGAGAACAGAAAAGAAAGAACTATGATTTAATGTTGAAAATCAAATTCTGTTGTCTAAAGCAGGGGTGTCCAAACTTTTTCATCAAGGGCCACATATGTAAACACAGACGAAGCAGAGGGACGATCGAGGGTCATACACTGGTGCTCAGTACAGTGAATAATTGAAATATTTGCATGTTTAACACATTAGAATGAGCTATCAGTCCTTTATTCATGCTAAGATCCTCACAATGACACAATAAATATTAAATATTGTCTTATCAAGGTATATTTTCAAAAAACTTGCAGTCAAAATTCTGCTCAAGATAATTTGGGCCAATTCACCTGGAAGCCATAGTTTGGACATGCCTGGTCTAAAGAAAGTGTGTTTTTATTATCATTGTGGTATCGGAATTAGTATTGAGAATCAAGTGTATTGATACAGTAATCCCTCGTTTATCGGGGGGGTTAGGTTCCAGAAATAACCCGCAATAAGAGAAATCCGCGAAGTAGGACAACTTTATATTTTACAATTATTCTACATGTTTTAAGGCTGTAAACGCCTCACCACACACATTATACACTTTTCTCAGTCTAGAATTAACCTTTTCTCACATTTGTCTCTAGTTTAAACACTCAAACTTTCATAGATTTTCAACAAAATGTATTAATAGTGACGCGTGGGGGGAGACACGGCCCCGGAAGCCCCGCCGGCCACGCGAGGAACACCACCACGTCCCAGGACGCGACGCGCACCAACCCCTTGGAGAAGCTCCACACGTGCACCCCTCATCGTGGACAAATCCGTGACAGAGCAGCACGACCGGCGCGAGGCCGCGCGTACACCGGAGCTGCGAGCACGAGATCGAACCGCCACGCCCGGACCGCGTCCTCTCAGCCCGAGCCACAAACCAGCCGCACCAAACCAGCAAAGAGCGGTTTAATCCTGGTTTAGACCGGGTCTAGTCCCGGTTTAGTCCTGGTCTAGTCCCGGTTTAGTCCAGGGCCAGTCCAGGTTTAGACCTGGTCTAGACCTGGTTTAGTTCTGGTCTAGACCTGGTTTAGTCCACGTTTAGTCCTGGTCTAGTCTCTTAGCCAATCAGGACGCAGAACACAATGTTACACTATAAAAAAAATGTTACACTATAAAAAAAATTGAGAAAAAAAAATCTGCGAAACAGGGAGGCCGCGAACAGTGAACCGCGATAGAGCGAGGGTTCACTGTACTCAATACTGGCATACTTTGAAAAACATGCCATCTTAATGTGAGTGGGGTCGCCTCTGCACAGGTCTGAATTTGAACTTGGTCTAGTGGTCTCACCTGCTTGTCTCCATGGAGATAGATAGGTTTAAGGCCATAGTGTGAAACAATTCAGGTAAAGTAACCTTTAGACAATTTAGATACCTTTAATTATACAACATTCCTGCTTAATTCTAAATGTTTGTCAGTTAACTATAGGTATTGTGCAATTAGTATTTACACCAACAGTAAACAGTCAGAGAAATCAGTGGAACTACCAGCTTGGGAATCTAACCCACAACCCCCTGTTCTGTAGTCAAAAATGCTAACGACTGCCATGCCATTACCTCATCTCCGCCCATATAATTAGATACACTTTGTGAATAAATGATTGCAATGAAATAAAAACAATGATCCAAACCCAGACTTGGTGATTGTGTGTTTGGTTTCACAGCTGAGAAACAGATCAATACAAATAGAGCAGGAGCCACTTTAGTTGAATTAGCTTCAGGAATGTTACGAAAGCCCAATAATTTGAGCCCACTTACTGTAAACAATGAAGACAGGGAATAAGAAAGAAAGAAATAAGACTGGAGGCCTTTAGTCGTGTAGTCAATTAATCGGCTAGTGGTGTTTTAAAGCCACAGTGTGTAGGATTCGTGGCGCATAGGTGGATGGTGCTATTGCACTTTCTGTTTTATCTACGGCAGACCTCGAGGGTCACCCGGGCGCGGTCCCGTTTTTTTTTTTTTCCTTTTCTCATGAAAACACACATTCCCGATCATGTACCATGACACTCTACACATCAAATGAAACCTTACAGTCTCCTCTTTTTGACTATGCAATTCATTTCCCTGCAAAACAAACACTCCCCGAGCACATGGGGCTTTTATACAGAAAAGCACAAAACGAGGTTAGCTTACCTTAGAATGCTTTGCACAGGTCAAACTCTGTATTTCACCATAAACTTGCTCTCAATTTGTCCGTAAGGATCCAGCGAATAAAATCCAGTAAAACAAATTAGTCCAAAACACGTGTTAGATCCATTATGACGTGTGATCCGGCAGCATGCTTGTGTTGTTTACCCAAAACCACGAGCCTTGCCGTATTCAAAATGGCTGCCTCTGCATGGGAAAGATCCCCCTTTTATGTGACTATATCTAAGTCCAAAAGAATACTTTGATTTCATGATGGAAGTGAAAAGGCTTGGAAAACAATGTATTTTTGAATGGGTATCTTCAATTTCAGTAATTAACAGGTAAAAATCTTACACACTGTCCCTTTAAAGCAATGGTCTCAGGCCTGCGGCCCGCGGGCCAACTGCGGCCCCCGGGACGATAATTTGCGGCCCTCGTCTTAATATGAAAGATTAATATAAGTGAGGCCCGCAAGATTAATATGAATTTCATTTCTTGTGTGCGACGCAGAATTAACCAATCACGATGTGGTATATGGCTCTGGAGGGCGGGACATCGGTCGTGCTTATTTTCTCTAAATGTGTGGCGGGGCTAGGGTGAGGTCCCAGTGCTTAGAGCTTTTAGTGCTTGTGTGCTTGTGTGTGCTTGTGTGTTTGGGGTTGCGGCAGGCAGACATCAGACAGGGACAGTGATTGATCCATTTCTTAGACACGAGGGAGGCAGGTGCATTTGTGTGTCCCTTCTTCACAGAGTGCTCGCTCGCTCCTCTCTTCCTCCCTCCCGCTTTGCGCGCACAGTTCCGGCGGGAGGGACGCGTCTTCGTCCGTCTCTGACTCCATTCAGAGCCTGTCAGATCTGTGGAGAGGCGGCGGGCGGCCCTGTTCCCACACGTGCAGATAGTGTCACGGCCTCACTCGCGCTACGTGTTGTTTGATGTGCGCGCGCGTGAGACCCGGGCGATACTGCGATAATCCATATATTGACTAGACCAGGACTGAACCAGGTCTAAACCAGGTCTAAAACCAGGACTAAACCAGGACTGAACCAGGACTAAACCAGGACTAAACCAGGACTGAACCAGGACTAAACCAGGACTAAACCAGGACTGAACCAGGCCTAAACCAGGACTGAACCAGGACTGAAGCAGGACTAAACCAGGACTGAACCAGGTCTAAAACCAGGACTAAACCAGGACTGAACCAGGACTAAACCAGGACTGAACCAGGACTAAACCAGGTCTAAAACCAGGACTAAACCAGGACTAAACCAGGACTAAACCAGGACTGAACCAGGACTAAACCAGGACTAAACCAGGACTAAACCAGGACTGAACCAGGACTGAAGCAGGACTGAACCAGGACTGAAGCAGGACTAAACCAGGACTGAACCAGGTCTAAAACCAGGACTAAACCAGGACTAAACCAGGACTGAACCAGGACTAAACCAGGTCTAAAACCAGGACTAAACCAGGACTAAACCAGGACTGAACCAGGACTAAACCAGGACTGAACCAGGACTAAACCAGGACTGAACCAGGTCTAAAACCAGGACTAAACCAGGACTGAACCAGGACTAAACCAGGACTGAACCAGGTCTAAATCCAGGACTAAACCAGGACTGAACCAGGACTGAACCAGGACTAAACCAGGACTGAACCAGGACTAAACCAGGACTGAACCAGGTCTAAAACCAGGACTAAACCAGGACTAAACCAGGACTGAACCAGGTCTAAAACCAGGACTAAACCAGGACTAAACCAGGACTGAACCAGGACTGAACCAGGACTAAACCAGGACTAAACTAGGACTGAACCAGGTCTAAAACCAGGACTAAACCAGGACTAAACCAGGACTAAACCAGGACTGAACCAGGACTAAACCAGGACTAAACCAGGACTAAACCAGGACTGAACCAGGACTAAACCAGGACTAAACCAGGACTAAACCAGGACTGAACCAGGACTAAACCAGGACTAAACCAGGCCTAAACCAGGACTGAACCAGGACTAAACCAGGACTGAACCAGGTCTAAAACCAGGACTAAACCAGGACTAAACCAGGACTGAACCAGGACTAAACCAGGTCTAAAACCAGGACTAAACCAGGACTGAACCAGGACTGAACCAGGACTAAACCAGGACTGAACCAGGACTAAACCAGGACTGAACCAGGTCTAAAACCAGGACTGAACCAGGACTGAACCAGGACTGAACCAGGACTAAACCAGGACTGAACCAGGTCTAAAACCAGGACTAAACCAGGACTAAACCAGGACTAAACCAGGACTGAACCAGGTCTAAAACCAGGACTAAACCAGGACTAAACCAGGACTGAACCAGGACTGAACCAGGACTAAACCAGGACTAAACCAGGACTGAACCAGGACTAAACCAGGTCTAAAACCAGGACTAAACCAGGACTGAACCAGGACTGAACCAGGACTAAACCAGGACTGAACCAGGTCTAAAACCAGGACTAAACCAGGACTGAACCAGGACTAAACCAGGACTGAACCAGGTCTAAAACCAGGACTAAACCAGGACTAAACCAGGACTGAACCAGGACTGAACCAGGACTAAACCAGGACTGAACCAGGACTGAACCAGGACTGAACCAGGTCTAAAACCAGGACTAAACCAGGACTAAACCAGGACTAAACCAGGACTGAACCAGGTCTAAAACCAGGACTAAACCAGGACTGAACCAGGACTAAACCAGGACTGAACCAGAGAATCCATGTTTAAAACAGTTTATGTTCAATGTTCCATTTCAGGCAATATTAACGTTTAAATAACTGTTAATACATACATTTAAAACTGAATAAAAAATAACTAGCCAGCCAGCCAGTCAATATGCGGTTTCTTTAGTCGTCTGTATCTACTGTATGACCATTATTATTATTATTAAATTATTTATTACTGATTGATTTATTATTTTATCATTTTTTCATTTATTTCATTTGTATTAAAAATAAATATATTTGAGAACATTGGAATGATTTATTTGCACTTTTCTTGTGGAAATCCTGATGCGGCCCAGCCTCATTCAGATTCTACCCCATGCGGCCCCTAGGTAAATTGAGTTTGAGACCCCTGCTTTAAAGGTTTTGGAGTAACCTTTCTAGAAGAAGATCCATCACCTGCTTGGAGATCTTTTTGCTTTTGCTTGGAATGTTCCATAAACACATCTATCTAGCATTTGTTCATGACTGGAGTTTCTATTCCTCAAAAATACAATTCTCTCTAGAGGTGTGTAAAAATATTGAAATATTGGTACTGATATTGTAGGCTGCTCTAATCAATTTGAAATATATCGTATTGAATTGTATACAATGGAAAAGTGCACTGTATGGAGGTTTGTGTCTTCTCCATGATACTCAGCCCTAATTCTCTCTGTTTACAGGGTTGCATCTCCACAGATCTGACCGGTAATGTAGTCTATAGTTGTCTCCCTTGAGATAGAAAGATTTCATCTCCACCGAGGAACATTCCAGACAAAGCAAAAACATCTCCGTTAAGACAAGCAGTTGACAGACATTTTACCAGAAAAGTAAGGCACCTTTAATGGACCAGAATTTGTATGGTTGATGAACCACGCCGCGGTGGCGCGAAGCAAAAAAAACAAAAAAAAAAAACAACATATTTTTTTCATGTTATTCTGTAATGTACAGATCGTTTAATTTTTTGTTATTTATATGGGCAAGAGTGGTTTTCGCCCAGGGAGTAAATCACTCTAGGAACGCCACTGCTACTGTTGCCATAGAAATGAACAATAAAAAACAAAACATTATATTATTATTAATCTTTATTAAAGGACGCAAAATTTAATCTTGTGAGCTTTAAGACATGTTAGAATGTTGTTACCTTCTAAGAAACATACAGAGTTGTGTTTTGTTTCATTCACACATGTTTGAGTAATCCTTCATTAACAGTCTGTCCATCCATCCATCCATTTTCTTCTGCTTATCCGGGGCCGGGTCGCGGGGGCAACAGTCTAAGCAGGGACTCCCAGACTTCCTTCACCCCGGACACTTCCTCCAGCTCCTCCGGGAAGACCCCAAGGCGTTCCCAGGCCAGCCGGGAGACATAGTCCCTCCAGCGTGTCCTGGGTCTTCCCCGGGTCCTCTTCCCGGCAGGACATGCCCAGAACACCTCCCGAGGGAGGCGTCCAGGAGGCATCTGGAACAGTCAGACAGATTAGTCTGTCTACATCTCCAAAGCTCAAAATGCTCTGTTCCACCTTGTGATGTCATGTAGTGGTAGTTTACAAGTTAACAGCTCCTTTTACCTTTAGCTCAGTAGAAATTGGCAATTACATTAGAAATTATCCAAGATGAATGGAGTTTAAAAATACAGTAGTGCACTTCTTGTATTACCACATGACATCACAAGTTGGAACAGTGTTTTTAGTTTGACGAAAAGAACTCAATTTCTTCTATATATGCCTAAATATGCAAGGTTTGTGTGTTAAAGGTGTGAATGAAACAAAACACAACTCCAGGTAAGTTTGTAATGAGGAAACAACATTAGAACAGATCAGAAAATAGTCTAATATGGGCCCAGGACAGACAGCTTAGGGTGCATAGATAAGAAATACACAATACAAATCTGTTTATATTGTATAAATTATTAAAAATATCTCTTATGAATGATGAAAAGTCCTCAAAATGGCGCCGATATACAGTACTAAACAAACAACCTTTTTTATTATATGTTAATACAAGCGAACATTAGCCATTTCCAGTTTGTCAAATACACAGTAAAGGTGCATTTTTCACTCCTTATATGAGTTGATTTTTATGTTATTGATGTGTTTTGTCTCCAAATTACATGGTAGCTGTTCTGTGGCCATATAAAAATCCACAACCTGAGTTATAATGTGGATGCGCTAATAGCCCCAATGCTGACGCCTGCAGACCTGGCTCACATCATTGATTTTCATTCACAAAATACAGACTCTACTCAGGGCCCGTTCATTTAAATAGACCTGTTACTCCGTGCTCTGCCAGTCACTTTGAATAAATAGAAAATCCATCCAGGTTACATTAGCGGCACGCCGCTAATTAGGAACTGTAGTTTCAAAAGGAGCTTGTTTGCTTGCGACGTCGCGCTCTCAATTTCATTACGTTTACCCGTGCTTAGCAGTATGCTCTTTTGGATTTTGCATTAGAATAAAGATGCTAATTGGCACAGTAATGTATAGCAGAGAAAAACAAGCGTAAATTGGAAATATGTGACTAAAATAAACAAGGCCTAAAGTGGTCACAGCTGAAGTACTCTAATAAACGTGAATGTAGGAAGCAGTAAAAAGCTGATAACTAGAATAATCAGATCAGAATAATTAAATCAGGCTTTTATTGTGTGTTTACCGTAAACTGTATAAAGAAGTGGACTGAGGGAGTGTGGCATCACCCATAGCGTTCGGCTCCAGTCAAATGAAGCTCATTGAGATTGGCGTATTGTGTATCATAACAACCAAGGAACCAATCAGGAGCAAGGCTTTTAAGGTAATGCTCCTAACCATCACTGTTGGTTTAGCAGGGAGCAATGCTGTCCATCAAACCTGTCGCTAATGTTAGTGAGACTGATTTGTCTGTTAGTAATGTTTACATCTTCATTTAACAAAAAACACATTTTTTTTTTTTTTTTGATAGAGCCAGAAGCACACCCATGCTCACTTCTTACTTAGAATGCGGGGGCTAGCATGTTAACATCTTTTGTTTTGTTTTTACTGCATTATTTTTGCCATTTTTGCATACGTTTTCTCAGCTAAACCTGCACAGCTGTGAACATTCAGAACATTCATAAATCAGAATACAAATGTCACTCTTTACATGACATTTCAATGATCAGAGAACTCAGTGTGGTGTGCATGTAAGAATGTCAAGTCATTTAGTGGCAAACATACTTAAGCCTTTGCATTTAAATATAGTACTGTGCACTTAAGCCTTACAACAAAGAGGTCATGGGTTCAATTCCCAGGCTGTTCTTCCTACGCTTGCATCATTAACAACTTATTGCGAAAAAGAAAAATATCGGTCACTCCCTTAGTAACAAAATATTTTCAAGTCTTAATTGTGAGCAGGCAGTAAGCATTAAAAACACACCGATGCGTGTTGGCTTGGACCTTCTTCAGAGTGTGATGATGAATGAGAGGTGAGGACCAATCTAAGCTCACACACTCCAGCTGTGCTGGGCAGAGGTTTCACTCATGAGCCGTGTCCCAATTCCCAGAGTGCACGGTTCGGAGCGTGGTTTGAAGGGCATGTGCGTCACATCCAGCGCCACGACTGCTGTCCTATTTCTTTTTGTCCCATGCACAATTAACACGCGGTCCGAAGACCGCAGTCGTTTCCATGGAAATTGGGGCATGGACCAAGCGTGTGAAAATGCACGCTTCGTGCACTCATACCCCAGCATGCAAAGCACGCTACTTCTTCTACGGGAAAAAATGGAGTCGGCGGCTGCTTCCCGTAGCTGCGAGACCTGTCCCATTTCGCAGACGGCCATGCGGTCCGCGGACTGCGGGCCGCAGGCTGAGCAAGTATACTCAACAAAAATATAAACGCAACACTTTTGTTTTTGCTCCCATTTTTCCTGAGATGGACCCAAAGATCCAAAATTCACTCCAGATACACAACACTACCATTTCTCTCAAACATTGTTCACAAATCTGTCCAAATGTGTGACAGCGAGCACCTCTGCCCCGCCGAGACAATCCACCCCACCTCACAGGTGCGCCACATCAAGATGCCGATCCGACATCATGACCAGTGCACAGGTGCGCCCCAGACTGCCCACAATAAAAGACCACCCCAAAATGTGCATTTTTTTTTTGCTTTATTGGGGGTCTGGGGACTCAGAACCAGTCAGTATCTGGTGTGACCACCATTTGCCTCATGCAGTGCAACACATCTTCTTCGCATAGAGTTTATCAGATTGTCAATTGTGGCCTGTGGAATGTTGAATAGGCCTCTCTTTGCTTCAGGCGCTGGATCATGTCCCCACTACATATTGCTATGGCTATTTGTCAAACTACAGACTAACAGATAATCCCAATAGATCTCTTCTTACTATATTCTACTAATATACTACCACTCCTATTGCAGCAACTAATACAGCGTCTATAATTCAGCTTCAGCAACTACTGAAATTCCGACTACCAACACTACTACTACTCATAATATAAATACAACTTCCGCCACTCCCATCATTAACACTCTACCAAATTGTCTAATACAGTATCTTATGTTTTGATTATCTTATGTTAATATTTTGAAGGCTTATGCTGACACATCTAACAAATACATTACAGTCCACATATGTTTTATATTCAACATATGATCGGGTCAAGTCAATTGAGAACACATATATGGGGATGTAACAGTAACCGAAATATGATATTGTATCGTCAAAATATCAAGAGCTGTCACAATATATCAGATCACAAGTTCCTTTGCTTATATGCATTGTTTTATAGAATCAACATTTAATAAACATAAGGAACGACATATCTCATGATTCATTTCAGTGCAGACAACATGAATCATTAATGTCATTTCATTTTCAATTCAAGTAAAAAAAACATCATTATTATGTTTTTTCTTGAATTGAAAATGAAATGACATTAATGATTCACACCAAAGTTGTGCTATTTTAAAAGCAGAGTGTATCCTATCTATTAGCCTCTGTGAAATATCACAATAAATATCGTACCGTGAAATAAATATTGTGATATTATCATACGGCGACATTTGGATATTGTTACATCCCTACTCCTGTGCTATACTACACCTATACACCTATACTATAGTACACTTATACTACAATAGAGTTATACACCATACTATAGTACACCTATACACCTGTACTCCAATACTATAGTACAGTTATACACGTATATTATAGTACACCTATACTACAATAGAGTTATACACCTATACTATAGTACAGTTATACACATATACTATACTACACTTATACTAATCTGTTTTATAGTGTTATCTGCCTTATAGTTACTTCTTCCAATCACATCAAATCTCCGCCCTGTTATGCCCATGTATGGCCTCTTCCTGTTCCATTTTGACGTTATGTGGTGGTCCCTCTCTGCCCTCGTCCCGTCGCTGGCCCTCAGCCCTCACTGTAAACAGCTGTGGCCTCAGTCACTGTGAGGAGATGCATTTAGCCAGTGTCCGTAGATCTGTCACAGCACAGAGCCAACTAGAGACGAACTCCACACGGTTCATAATGGAGCACCGGGGAGGACAGCAAATCAATTCAGAAGGGACTGGGAAATTTATAGTTAAAGCTGCACTGTGTAACTTTTCTGGTGAAGGGTACACTGCCTGCTTGTTTGTCTTCATGGAGATGTGATTGCTTTGGCTGAAATGTTCCGCAGTTTAATAAAACTCAGAATTGTGGTTAGTGCAGTTAAATTACAGAGAATATTAATATCATGCAACAGGAACATCATTTTATCTTGATTAAAAATGATCTTAGGCTATAAGAAATGATTTCTCTTTGTATTTTCCACTTGCTTTGGCTAGAATGTTCTGCCGTGAGGCATTAAATATCTATCTTTAATACATTCTGTTACAGCAGGTATAGCTCAAAAATACATTGAAAAACACACAACCTAACTGTAAGTGGGCTTGTCTCTCCACAGATCTGACCCATTATTTGGACTGGTGCTGCCTCCACGGAGATGAGTTTAATGACAATTGGTTGGAGAAGTTTAATGACAGTGTGGAATATACTCTCCACCAGAAAAGGTACAATGGATCTTTTAATACAGAGAACCATGAACTATAACACAAGTTCAGAACTTGTTTACTCCTCTGCTAGTCCAGGTAAGTTCTGGTTTAGTCCTGGTTTAGTCCTTGATGATGATGATGATGATGATGATGATGATGATGATGATGATGATGATGATTATTATTATTATTATTATTATTATTATTATTATTATTATTATTATTATTATTATTATTATTGGGGCCAAGCACCGAAGGTGCGAGTCACCCATAGTGTTTCTACTGATTCTAATTATTATTATTATAAAATATTCTTCCGCCTCTGGGAGTCTATGGCAAACCCTAGAACCGTCTGGTAAAAAGTTGTGAAATTTGGTATGCACATTCCAGCCAGTCTCCTCATTACCCACAGCAATTTATAGGCCCCCACCCCCAACCCTCTAGCGCCACCAGCAGGTCAAGTTGCAGGAATTTTCAGGTACATTTCTGCGTTGCTAGGCAACGCCCTGTTCTTAATTGATTTGGCCAGATCAAAGATATTTGAGTGAGCTCATATCATAGGATTATTTTCAAACTTTTCACAGATGTTCACGTCCTTCCCAGGATTCCCCACAAAAAATTACAGGGCCCCAGCTCAAACCCTCTAGCGCCACCAACAGGTCAAAATTTGAGGGACATTTCTGCTTGTAACTTTTGAACCGTAAGTCATCATTTACATTTTGTTAATTATTTTTATTCATAATGTTGTAACATGTCCTCTGTAATCGACGTCGGGGACATTTTGGTGTTAAATCCATGTTAACAACCTAACAAAAACTTTTTCTTTCTTTTTTTTCTCTGACAAGCTTCTACAGTCACCTCAAAAAGTTTTTAGACTCCCTTTTAATTTCTTATTTATTTATTTATTTTTATTTATTTATTATGTATTATGTATTTATTTATTTATGTATTTTTATAAATTTTAATATTTATTTACATCTTTATTTATTTTTATTTTTTATGTATTATTTATTTATTTCTTTATTTTTTAATCATAGTGCAGCCACAAACTAGAGTCTATCTCAAAACACTTAAAAGACAGACTGGTTAACTCAATGTCCACTATAAAGGACACAAATGAATGGGGCACGTCTCAGGAGGATATATCAAAAATGGTCCAAGGAATGAACAGTAGTATAATTGTAAAACTATGGTAGCACAAGTTAAAAGTAAAAGTAAAATACTACTTTATTCCTGTAATATTTTTCCAAAGTATGAACTGTCGTAAAATGTTCAAAACATGACTTTTTCAAATCAAACTAGTGTAGTAAAAGTGTATTTGCTGTCCGTAACTCCAGTATAATCAAAAGTATAAATAGCTTTGTGTGACCTACTTCTGCTGCTGTTGAGGTGCAGGATCTCAGAGCGCCCGTCACCCTGACTGACAGGTGATAGTGACAGGTGACAGGTGACAGGAGCGAGCAGCACCTTTGGGAGATGAGGGCTTTAGACACTGTTTAAATGAGATCCAAATATAGCCGGGACTCAGAGGATTAAGAACAGCTCTGTTCAACTTTAACCCCAACTATGACCCTTATCATTTTATTGTATAAGCAGCACTTGAGGTCAAATTATAAAGCTTGTTTTTGTCTAATCAACTAATCAGCTGCATTAGCATGCTAGTTGATATTAGCTTGACTGTGACAACAAAACTCTTCTCTGGCCTCTAAAAGTTGTGAAAAGTGCTTATAAACTACAGTGAATAATGACATGTATGATATATATATATATATATATATATATATATATATATATATATATATATATATATATATATATATATATATATATATATATATATAAATGGTGTATATATAAATGGTGTATATATAAATGGACATAGCTAACCCACTAGCCGCTCCATTCCAAATAGGACGTTAGCATGCTTGCGCTCCTGGTTCCTTCTGAGCTCCCACTGACTTAACATTGGAATACTGTGGCCCCCTCTCTCTGGAACTGCTGCGCTGAGCCTTTTCATGATCCTTGTGTTTTTATTTCGCTATTTCATCCGTTAATAAATCCCTATATTGTAACCCCAAGCGTCGATGAGCTTCATTTGACTGGAGCTGAACACTATGGGTGACATCACACTCCCTTAATCCACTTCTTTAGTCTGGTCAGTCTGGTCATGTTATAATGGTTTTGCCTCATCTAAAACTGGACAATAGAAAATCGTATTATCGGAATATAAAGTAACTTCCTACTAAAACTACTCTTTAAAGGTCCCATGACATGGTACTTCTTGATGCTTTTATATGGTGTCTTAATGGTTCCCTAATACTGTAAATTAGGCTAAACAGGGTAGGGGAGCTCACATTAACGTTCAAAAACTTCAGAAAGTGAAAATTTCATGCCATGGGACCATTAAGGAATAACTCTGATATCATGTGTCGTACTTGTTGCATTTTCAAAATTCATCTAAAAAAAATAGAAGAGGAAAAAATGGAGAAGAGGAGAGAAAGGAAGGATGGAAGAAGATGAAAAAGAGACGAAAGCTAGTATGACTTCGTTCATACTAGCTCTCCTCTTTTTTTCATCTTCTTCCATGAGGACCGGTGAAAAGAGAGAAGTGGAAGAGAGGAAGAAGTGGGTGAGAAGGAGGAGGGGAAAGAGTAGGTGAGACAGATGGAAAGAAAGCCAGAGAGAGAGAGAGAAAGATGAATGAAAGAAAGAGAAGGGACGATGGGAGAGAGGGAGAGAGATGGAGAGAAAGGCAGGGAGGCAGGCAGGGATGGAGAGGAAGAGAGCGAGAGAGAAACAGAAGAGAGAGATGAGAGAAAGACAGAGGGAGAGATGGAGAGAGAGAAAGATAAATAGAGAGAGGTGAAAGTAGAGAGTCATTTGTATGCTAAAATGAGTTTGACATTGAAGCTGAGGGTCTGGTCCTTGCACTGACGCTAACTCTCCCTGAACAAGAGACTTTTACCAACAACAAATGATGTCAACAGACCCCTGACACCAACGGAGTGAAAGAGACAAACAGAAGGAGGGTCCGAGAGGGGCAAAGAGACGATAAACTGTGAAAAGAACTATTAAGGGGCACTAACGAACTTTTCCAGTCTATGATATGTCACATGCTCTGTTATTGCTTTGACTGCAGTGTTCTGCACTATTGGCACACTTAGGCTACGTTTATACGGCGACGATCAAAACAGAAGATGCAAAAGTGGGCGAATTCGATTGAATATGTATGCCAGGCCGCTAATATAATGTCAGAGCTCCCTTTTTCAGGACACCACAGGGGCTCTCATTACGGTTATTTCGCCCTCGATGTCGGGTCAGAACTCTTCGCTTAATGCAACAAGAGCTTGTTTAGTCATTCTGAAGTTTTATCAAGGTAGTTTGTTATTGTTTTTACCGGCTTGGTGCATCCAGTGTGACGTCAGGTGTATGCGACGTGAACATGTTTTGCGCTTCTTGCCGTTTAGACGGAGACACGACCCGGGCCGTCTTCAGAACTCCACACTCTGGAAGGAGTCTTCAGATTTTTGAGGTTTCCGAGCCCGACGGCGCCACCGCCGTGTAAACGAAAGACACTTCCGATAGAATATTTTGTCGTTTTCAATTGCAATCGTCCTCGTCTAAACGGCCCCTTACACTATGGTCAAGTTACAGGTCAAATCTGTGGAGAGGCGACCAAGCAATGGAAATACATGGAATGGAAGAGCAAGTACAGCTATTCTAAACAGCTAAACAAAAATGACCAAAAGATCCAAACTGGAAGCAAATTTGAAGAGGAGTCTGGACCACAGAGCAGGGGATGATGTGGGAGAAGATTAGAGTAACGGTGTGATTAGAACTGCTATAACGAAGTAGTTGGACTTTTTTTTATCTGATCTACACCAACAGAGTATGGAACCTGGACTTGATCCAACTAACAATTGGGATTTTATGTATTCAGTTCATTTAGGTGGGGGTATGAAGCTGACTGAAAGCACTACTCTGTTAAAAGCTCTGTTACCCAAGTTATTTTAACACAGTCTGAACTGATCAATATAAAAACTGATGAAAATACACAAAACACCAAAACAAGGCCATGGCAGCTTGTAATCATGGGCTGTTTAAAGGAATATTAAAGGTCCCATGGCATGAAATTTTCACTTTCTGAGGTTTTTGAACGTTAATGTGAGCTCCCCTACCCTGTTTAGCCCCCCCCCCCATGGTTAAAAGTTGCGAAATGTCTAAACTGAGCATTTGCGATCCTTTTCTGCGTTAGAAAAAATCAGAGCTCAAACGGGCGATTTTGAACAAGGAAACTTATTGATGTCAGATCGAAAAAAGAAATGCAAATGCAGTTCCACCCCCGTCTGTCTGTACTCAGCGTCTCTGTAAATCACGCCCAGAGAGTTTGGACCGCGAATGCGCTACGCAATGCGAAATACGTTTTTTTATTTGCCTGGAGGCACGTCCGAGTGTTTCTAGGCTCGGAAGTCCTTTATCTGAGCCTCTGGACCTTTGAACAGCAATGGTTTAATTTTATTTTCTGTGGAAATGTGTTTATTTTTCAATGGAACGCTTCTAATCTCTTCTCCACGCAAAAACGCGGAAATGGATCAGAGCGCACAGCTGAGAGCTGAGAGCGGAGAGTTTGGCCATGCCCCCACCCTCTACTATAGGCCATCTCTGTCCTCCTCATTTGCATTCAAGCAACAACGCCCATAATGGAGTGTTCAGAGAGAGAAAAATTACTCTTTCTCATCTTATCGCTGTTTCTCATGCACTGAGTGTTGATTTTGAAGAAGGATTCATTTACAGTATTAGGGAACCATTAAGGAGCCATATAAAAGCATCAAGGAGTACCATGTCATGGGATCTTTAACGTTTTTTACAATCTGAACCTTATTTCGGGAATAAAACAAGTTGATTTACTCACCCATAGCACTTCTTAAAGTAACTAGCCACTGCTTCTAACTCCGGATTGTGATGAGGAAGCCTGTGAAAACTCAACTTCGTCCAAGCTGTCATTTTGTTTTCACAACCGGGATAAATGCATGTTCGTACCATTTCAGGTTTTCTCAAGCAAGGAATGTTTTCTTCTTATTATTCCTTAGCTTCTTTATAACTGTAACTGCGCACTGTCCTCGTCTCCTACTCGAAACTATGGCTAAATCTCGAATTAGAGGCCACTTTTGACTCAAACGAAAGTGTAGATTAAGACATTGAGCTTCTGTAATTTGAAAAATTATAAAGTTTGTGTTATTTGGTGACTGCAGTCGCACGTTAACGGATATCGCTAAACTACATCTACGCAACTGCTCCAATGACACCAAAGTGCTATGGGTGAGTAAATCAACTTGTTTTATTTATCAGATTGTAAAAAATATAATATTTAATATTCCTTTAAGCAATTTTGTTCAAGTTTTCAGACCATCTTAAAGCTTTTTTGACTGTGTTTGCGACTGTGTGCATTGTGTCTCCATGGTAACTGATGCACATTCTGCAAAATGAAAAAAACAAACAAAGAAACAAACAAAAAATGAACATAAATATTGTGTCTACTGTAATGCATCAACCAAGAGTATGGATATATTTTTTGTGTGAAACTTGGGATGGGGGGCAGCAGAAAGTAAATGGGGGAGAGAGGGATTGTAAGAGATTAAAAAAACTATAAAACAAGAAAAAAAAAAAAAAGAAAGAAAAGTTACACAGTGCATCTTTAAGTGCCATTCTATTAAAACTCCCAAAGTCATTCCCGTTCTCAGATAGGGCCCTGGTCATTTGTTTTCCTGTAAAGACTATAGCAGCTCCGGCCACATTTTAACATTAATCCAGACTCAAGACACGTAATTATACCTGCAGAAGATAAAGAGTTTCCAACTAAACAAAAGGTAATAAACAAACTGTGAAAAAGAACGCGCAGAAGCATTATTTTCAAATATTGAGATCTATAGTATTCATTCATTACTGTTGTTTAGTGCCCTGCTATTGGTAAGAGTTTATTATTAAGTAAGCAGTCTACACCCACACAAAAGTTTTGGTGATTATTTCTTTCTTCTATCTACTGCCTAAAAGAAAGAGTGCGTTTGTCTTTGGTTTGTGTAGGAAAAAGCAAGAAAGAGAAGAAAGACTTGCTTTTCTCTATGGAGATGTTGTTGCTCTGCCTGGAATGTTTCACAGTGTGGCATTAAACCTTTTATCACCATGCAGACCAAACCAGACCAAGTTACAGGTCAGATTTGTGGAGAGGTGACCCCGCTCACAAAGAGAATGCCTGTTCTTCTAGGTATTTTTGAGCTATTAAACCAGCAATGACATCTCCATAGAAACAAGCAGGTGACGGATGCTCCACCAGAAAAGTTACACAATGCACCTTTAACTGTCAGACTGCAAATTTGCCTATTGCCTATCCACATGAAACAAAAACAGGAACAAATTTCAACGTCTTCTCTGCCAGTATAAATAAAACAAAACTGAAATTATAATTTTATTTTTACAATAGTCTCAGAAAGTGGTGCCATTATTCAACCTCAAAGACCAGATTGTTGTCACTTTAAAGGAGTTTAAGGCTACGTTTATACGGCGACGATCAAAACAAAAGACGCAAAAGTGGCGTCTCATCTTCAATTTTTTATCCGCGTTTAGACGAGCGTTCTCAACAGGAAATGTTTGTTTATACGAAGACGCAAAAGTGGACGCAAAAGCCAGAGAAGGGAGGCGCTGGAAATAAATGGACTGAAAAAACAAAAAAACATCACAACAGCGTCAAGTTACATTTCTAACCACGACTGTACCGGAAAAGAGAAAGGTAAAACTTCAAAATAAAATGTTCTAGTTGCGTTTTAAATGAGTTGTTAAGTTCCGCTCCAAACATTTCAGTGACTTGTATTTTTGTTGACATGTTTTTGAATATTGTACTGAAAATAGTGACATTACAGGAGGATTACAGTGAATTAGAAAATATAAAATCACATGGGGTTTTACATTTGAAGTGCCTCATGCGGAAGTCGCTTGTCTTGGCGTCTGTGGCTGTGAGAGTGTGAGAAAGACTTGTACGGGAAGAAGAGAAAAGACCGTAGACGTGTGTGGGTGCGATTTATACAATTGTTGAAATGACTCTTGTATTGCCGCATCTATGTGACGTAAACGCGTACGCGACGTGAGCTGATCTGACCAGTTTTGCGTCTTGGGCAGTTTACACGGAAACGCTACAGCGGAGCGTATTTAACTTTTCCACTCTGGAGGGTGCTTTCAGATTTTTGCGTTTGTAGGCCCCAAAAACGCTGTCACCGTGTAAACGAAAGGCACTTCTGATAAAATATTTTGTTGTTTTTATCCATAAGCGTTCTCGTGTTAACAGGCTCTAAGACGTAAGATTAAAGTGCATATGGCGAGTTTTGATGGTTCTCCCATTTCTAATTAATTTGGTGGGATAATACCTGTTGTAAATATAAATTATAAACAACAAGGTGCACGATATAACTTTGTGGTTGGGGGTCCGTCACCTGCTTGTTTCTATGGAGATGTCATTGCTCAGCCTGGAGTGTTTCATAGTATGACAATAAGCATCTCTACTTTACATTTATTCAATTACAGAGGGTTTTATAGCTCAAAAATACCTAGAAAAACATAAACAGGCATTCTGACTTTGAGCGGGGTCGCCTCTCCGCAGATCTGACCTGTAACTTGGTCTGGTTTGGTCTCCATGATGATTACAAACGTTACGAAATGCACCTTTAAAACACCAACATCCATGTAATTACTCACGTTTCGGTCTTGTAGGTCGAGCACCTCTCCAGGGGGATCTTGAGCACACGGTCGCTCAGTCCCACAAACAGGGAGCGGTCGCTATGGAGAATTTGGAGGCTCAGGATTGGCTGACGCAGTCCAGGTGGGAGGAGGTCCATCTCCTCCAGGTAGCAGCCCTGAAGGCTCTTGTTGGGCGTGGCCAGGGCTTTAAGAATGGAGCCGTATTCTGCAAGGGAATAATATAGATACTCGGTTACATTCTTTTATTGTGTTTTAAAATTAGTTTTACAATTTACATATAATACCATAACTCCTACCTGGCAACTATCATTTTAAAGGGCCCATATTACACTATTTTCTGATTTACAGTATGTTATAATTTTTCCTCATCAAAAACATACCTGGAGTTGTGTTTTGTTTCTTTTACAGGCTGAGTTCTTCTCTCACACTGAAAACATTGTTCCACCTTGTGATGTCATGTGGTAATACAGGAAGTGCTCCACTGTGTTTTGAAACTCTATACACCTTCACTAGAATCATTTGGATGATTTCAGGGATTGCCTGTTTCTACCGAACTAAAGGTAAAAAGGAGCTGTTAACTTGAAACTACCAACTACTGCTACCTCACATCACAAGGTGGAACAGAGCATTTTGAGCTTTGGAGAGGTAGACAGAGGTAATAATAAAGGATTACTCAAACTGTGTGAATGAAACAAAACAGAATTCAACTCCAGGTCTGTTTCTGAGGCTTAAAGCTCACAAGAGACATTTTTCTGTAACATAGGGCCTTTAGACATTTGGTCCAATACAGTGGTCCCTCGCTCTATCGCGGTTCACTGTTCGCGGCCTCGCTGTTTCGCAATTTTTTTTTTTTTTTAAATAGTGTAAAAAAATTTTTTATAGTGTAACGTTTTGCGTCCTGATTGGCTAAGAGACTGTAGACCTTTGCCGATTGATAGATGGGGGACGCGGGGGGACCGGGACTAGACCAGGACTAAACGTGGACTAAACTAGGTCTAGACCAGAACTAAACCAGGTCTAGACCAGGTCTAAACCTGGACTGGTCCTGGACTAAATCAGGACTGGACCAGGTCTAGACCTGGACTAAACCAGGACTAGACCAGGTCTAAACCGGGATTAAATCACCCCGTGCGGCTCTTTGCTGGTTTTGTGTGGCTCTTGCGTTCGTTTGTGCGTGTTCAATTTGTGGCTCGGGCTGCAAGGATGCGGTGCTGAGGGGGAGGCAATGTCCGGGCGCCGCGGTTCTATCTCGTGCTCGCAGCCCCGGTGTACGCGCGGCCTCGCGCCGGTCGTGCTGCTCTGTCACGGATTTGACCACGATGAGGGGTGCACGTGTCGCGCACTTCTCCAAGGGGTTGGTGCGCGTCGCGTCCTGGGACATGGCAGTTCTCCTCGCGCGTCCGGCGGGGCTTTCGGGGCCGTGTGTCCCCCCACGCTTCACTATTAACTCATTGACTGCCGGTGACGAGTTTTCTCGTCATTTTGAATCCGAACGTTGACTGCCGTGACGAATAAACTCGTCAAGGACGTTTTTCAGCGGGGGTTGCTAGGATACGACCTGGAGCAGCTTTGAAGGTGTAATTCACACTTTCCAACCTGTAGGTGGCGATCTTGTATCATTATCTGCCGATCGGAGAGGCGGGAGAGGAGAGGAGTGTAGTGTATGTGTACTGTGGAGTGCGAGTGGAGGCGAGTGGAGCAAGATGGTGAGGCGAGTGAACCCGGAAAAGCAGAGGACTGTTGATCAGCGCCTACGGAGCCGTTTGATCCCTTTTGGGACCCAAGATCCCGGATCAGAGGATCACAGAGACACGCAGCGATGTTGGGGCAGAGATCTGCTCTGGCTGAGGCAGGGGGCGTGTCCTGATCGCGCTGCGCGGAGCAGGATCTCTGATCAGAACTACGACAGCGCCAAAGAAGTTTACTGACTTGGATTCTGCTCTCCAAAGAGGCATGAGATGAGAAGAATTAAGTTTATATGTGTGTGTGTGCGTGCGTGCGTACGTGCGCGTGTGTGTATGTGCGTGTGTAGCTGTGTGTGTGTAAAGGTTTATGCATGGGCTTGTGTATGTACATATACGTATATGTGTGTGTGTGTGTGTGTGTGTGTGTGTGTACTCTGAGCCTCAATATTGTTGTGAAGTGACAAAGTTCTATTTTATATGAAAAGATATTATTATATCCTGTAAACATCTCTTGCCACTATTGAGTTGAAGGATTCACAGAGCCTTATATTCTTATATTAGTAAATAAAAAATGTACTTTGTCATCAAAAATCTCTTTCTCTGTTATTTTAGATGTTTGAGGTGTCACTAAATCAATAAATATTGACGTCAAAATCACCGATCTGCTCGAAATCCTTCTTTGTACAAACCGATCGTTTTCTCCAATTTTGGTCAGAAAACTGTGTTTTTGCTGAAACTTCCCTATGTTCTACTATCAATTACTTGAGAACCGAAAAGGTTAGAAACATAATTTTTTTCTAGGTGAAAGAAGAGAGTCAACACTTTATTTTGATGTGTGCCATGCCTATATAGTCAAAGAACTCAGTATTCTGTGAGTCTTGGAAAATCAGTGAAAATGGTCTAAAAGTTCTGGCAGTCTGGGGTTGACATTCTGAAAACAGGCCGGCAGTGAATGAGTTAATACATTTTGTTGAAAATCTATGAAAGTTTGAGTGTTTAAACGAGAGAGAAATGTGAGAAAACGTTAACTCCAGTGTTTTAAGGCGTTTACAAAGTAAACATGTACAGTGGTACCTCACCTTACGAAAGACCCAACAAACGAAAATTCCAAGTTACGAAACGCCTTCACGTTAAATCTCTAGATACGAAAGAAAATTCAAGTTACGAAACGTGAACTCTCAAAAATTCAAATAATGCGCGCTCAGATGCACGCCTCGAAACGTAAATACACTTTATTAACACACACAGGGTTAGGTTCCAGAAATAACCCACAACAAGAGAAATCCGTGAAGTAGGACAACTTTATATTTTACAATTATTCTACATGTTTTAAGGCTGTAAATGCCTCACCACACACATTATACGCTTTTCTCAGACTGGAATTAAACTTTTCTCACATTTCTCTCTCGTTTAAACACTCAAACTTTCATAGATTTTCAACAAAATGTATTAATAGTGAAGCGTTGGGGGAGACACAGCCCCGGGAGCCCCGCCGGATGCACGAGGAACACCACCAACCCCTTGGAGAAGCTCCACACGTGCACCCCTCATCGTGGACAAATCTGTGACAGAGCAGCGTGACCAGCGCGAGGCCGCGCGTACACCGGGGCTGCGAGCACGAGATAGAACCACGGCGCCCGGACCACGTCCTCTGGAGCCTGAGCCACAAACCAGCCGCACCAAACCAGCAAAGAGCGGCACGTGGTTTAATCCTGGTTTAGTCCAGGTCCAGTCCAGGTTTAGACCTGGTTTAGAAATGGTCTAGACCTGGATTAGTTCTGGTCTAGACCTGGTTTAGTTCTGGTCTAGACCTGGTTTATTCCACGTTTAGTCCTGGCTCTACAGTCTCTTAGCCAATCAGGACGCAGAACACAAAGTTACACTATAAAAAAAACGTTACACTATACAAAAAAAAAAGCCTTGGAACGAATCAGGCTTTTTCCATTGAAATAGCTACTCAACTTAGGAAAAATTCACGTTACGAAACCACTTCTGGAACGAATTAATTTCGTAAGGTGAGGTACCACTGTATAATAATTGTAAAATATAAAGTTGTCCTACTTCGCGGATTTCACTCATTACGGGTTATTTCTGGAACCTAACCCTCGAGATAAACGAGGGATTACTGTATTCATTCACTGTTCCATCAGACTCCTCCCATCTCCCCCGTCTCCGCTTCTCCAGAGCATACCAGCGTTTTTTTTATCCTGATACAAACTTATGTTCTAACTTTTGTATCTAATCTTTCAGTTCTGTCAAAGCTTGTCAGAGTTTCACAAAGCACCACACTGCAGTCATTACTCAGCCATTCCTCACACCTGCTGTTTACTCCAGGGGTACTCTCCTGGGGTACACTGATGGAAGGTGGAACGGAGGCCTGCTTTAATACCTGGCTAATATCTATAATTACTGGGTATATTCATATAAAACAAAACTGGCACAAAGTTCAAGACATGATTGTTGTCAGATGAAAAGACTCTAAATATATGATTAAAGATGCAAGTTTGTGGAGCCAGTTCCTAACTAATAATAATAATAAGGATAAAGGGCTCATATTACACTATTTTCTGATATGTTATAATGTTTCGTCATCACAAACATAACTGGAGTTGTGTTTTGTTTCCAGGTGTTTTTTTTGAGAAGGTAACAACATTATAACATGACTTAAAGCTCATAAGAATCATTCTTTTTTTATGATCTATAATTTTGAGCATGCCTCCCATAGAGTTGTAGAACATTACTTCAACCTATTAAAACACCCTTTTAAACCAAATAATGTTGCTTATTATTTCATGCAGTTATATATACTTTGCAGCTGATCATCAACATTTCCTGGGAGTGTGACACTGATTAGAGGAACGCCTCTGTCTGAGACTCTGCAACACAAACTTACTCAGACTTTAATCTGAGCTTTGTTTGAACACAATCTGACCATAAAGAGCTGACTTAGTTGGAAATACAGCAAGTGATCTGATTTATGCTGTTTTTCAAGTTGCTCTCAAATAACATTACAGACACAAGCTAGCTAGAATTAGCCAACAATTTTTCAGTTAGTCACTCTCACATTTTGGGTGAAAATCAAACTCCTAAACAAGCGCTCGTATTGACCAGGCTTATGAAAATGTTTGAATCCATTTTGTATTTTCTTGTGAATTTTCATACAATCTTAAAACATTTTTGGCTGTGTTTGCTAATGTGTGCATTGTGTTATCATGGTAAAGCCATAGACATACAAGTAGAACCCCCCCAGCATGTCACTGCAGAGTATCAGTTGATCACAGGCCACAGTAAGTTACCATAGTAACTGCTGTACATTCTGAAATAGACATTCAGTGGTCCCTCGCTCTATAGCGGTTCGCTGTTTCGCAGATTTTTTTTTTTTTTTTTTTATAGTGTAACATTTTTTTTATAGTGTAACATTGTGTTCTACGTCCTGATTGGCTAAGAGACTAGACCAGGACTAAACGTGGACTAAACCAGGTCTAGACCAGAACTAAACCAGGTCTAAACCTGGACTGGTCCTGGACTAAACCGGGACTAGACCAGGTCTAAACCAGGATTAAATCACTCCGTGCGGCTCTTTGATGGTTTTGTGCGGCTCTTGCGTTCGTTTGTTTGGTTTGTGGCTCGGGCTGCAAGGACGCGGTCCTGAGGGGGAGGCATGGCCCGGGCGCTGCGGTTCGATCTCGTGCTCGCAGCCCCGGTGTACGTGCGGCCTCACGCCGGTTACACTGCTTGGTCACGGATTTGTCCACGATGAGGGGTGCACGTGTCGCGCACTTCTCCAAGGGGTTGGTGCGCATCTCGTCCGGGGATGTGGCAGTGCTCCTCGCGCGTCCGGCGGGGCTCCCGGCGGAGCCGTGTCTCCCCCCACACGTCACTATTAATAATTTTGTTGAAAATCTATGAAAGTTTGAGTGTTTAAACGAGAGAGAAATGTGAGAAAAGGTTAATTCCAGTCTGAGAAAAGCGTATAATGTGTGTGATGAGGCATTTACAGCCTTAAAACATGTAGAATAATTGTAAAATATAAAGTTGTCCTACTTCGAGGATTTCTCTTATTGCGGGTTATTTCTGGAACCTAACCCCCGTGATAAACGAGGGATTACTGTAAACGTAGAAGACTGCACAGAATAAGTATCAATAGATCTCACTCTACAACTACAGACCATAGTAAAGTGATAGGCCCTGTACCGGTGCTGATGTAGATGACATGGTAGAGCGTGTCCATGCCCTGTACGATGTCCACCACGAGGCTGGAGAACCTGACGTCATCTTGCATTACCAGAGGGTCTGTGGTCTCCGGCTGGACCACATCATTCATCAGGTACAGCCTCTGAGCGTCCTGCAGGCTGCGCTCGGTCAGACCCTCGTTCGGACCCCTCTCTGAGATAGTCCCACACTGAGGAGACAGGGAACACAGCAAATTAAGTTGAAAGTTAAGTTGGAGGTCAAGTGTGAATGTAGTGGTAGTTTGTTGTTTAAGTAGCAGAATTTAAATATTATATTTGGTCATGGTTTGAGGTTAATATCTCTGTAGTTACTGGGCCTGTCTACACGAAAGAAAAACTGGCACAAAGTTCAGTGTCTTCTGTCAGCTCTTGTCAACCATAATAGTATAAATCTGGTGCAAAGTTTGAAGGTTTCCAAACTTTTGCTTCACCTTTGGCTTCTACACAAACCTCAATGCTGCTTTTATTGGTCGAGGCCAGTATTTAAAAGGACGATCGCAACAGTGAAAACTTCATCCAGATTAATTCTCCTGAGTTTGTGGCCTCACAAAAATTTTGTGAGAATTCATGTTGCTGCTGGATTACCAGCTCGTCTCTCCTGACTCCCCTGATATAGATGTACCATTGTCCAAAAAAGCACAATATAAAACTGATCCATTATACTGACCTGAAAGTTGTGAATGGGGTTTTACATTACACTTACCTGAAAAGTGTGTATGGCATTTTACTTTATACATACCTGAAAGTTGTGAATGGGGTTGGGGGTGGGCAGCCATGTTGAGCGCGGGTTTTCCTGGGACCTGAAGGGGCCATTGAAGGCTTGTGTGATGGCACTGAGGTTGAACGCACACACCGCAGACGCCGCTATACTGTTGCTTCATGGAGACAAAAACGCACAGAAAAAAATCACATTAGAACAGGGTCATATTGAAGAGAACATTTGCTTCATAAGCAAAGTCTTTATCCTATTAGCACAAAGTCTTATTGTTAAAAGTTAAAAGTTCTGTTTTCACCCTAAAATCCGCTCTCTGTTTAATTGTAGTTTTAACATCTGCAGAGCATTTATGGACAGTGTTTAAGATGCTCTATAGCACTAACAATAACTGCTTAACATTTTATTTTATTGTCATAGATGCCATTAAGAATATTACTCAAAATAATGCATGCATTCAAACTTGCCCTGATATGATCCTGGTAAAGTCCTGATGTAGACTTGGTTTAGTTCTGTTTTAGTCTTGGTTTAGTCCTTGCCTGGTTTACACCTGACCATATCACAAGTGATATATGGTCTGGGAGCCACCTTCGAAATATCTCGTAGCGGAGGTGTTGTTTACGATCGCCAAAGGCCGTTTATTGGGCGTTATGAATGTCTATCATTTGCCCATAGCCAATCATGTCAGTTGTCAGTTCAAACTACAAGTTTCCGTTTGTCACGTAGTACACGTTACCGTCTTGCCACCCCGGGAGAGCTCGCTTGCCATAGTCACCAGGCTGTATTTCTGATCGGAACGAACGAAAGCAGCCTGGGATTTCCCAGGTTAGCTTAGTCCTGGACTAGTCCAGGTTTAGTTCTGGGTTTAGTCCAAGTTAGTTGTGGAAGAAGTACTCAATTTTGTTACTTAAGTAAAAGATACTGAAGGAAATAAAAACTCAAGTAAAAGTATCACATGAAAAACTACTAAAGTAATAGTATTAAAGTACCTGACTAAAAGGCCCTTCAGAGTAAGAAGTATTAAGTAATAAAGCTTCAAATGTAGTGAATTTGATAAAGAATTTTGTGGAATTTTGTTCAAAAGAAACAATTGCATTTTTTCCCTAAATGTTGTTCTTTTTTTTTTTTTTAGTTGTTCATTTTTCTTTGCTCAAATTATGAAGATAAAAATAAACCCTCAGGCCTTATCAGCTCTCAGATGTAGTGGAGTAGAAAGTAAAAAGTAAAGTTACATACTGTACCTTTACAGTATTTTACTACTTTTACTTTGTTACACTGCCTGACAAAAGTATTAGGACGATTGTGTATTTATGAACTTTTATATCGGTAATGACAACAAATCAATTTATTGATATATTAAAGCAAATTTCATCATGTGTAAAGGCATATTATTGCAAAAATGTAACAAGAGCAAGTTAAAAGCTTTTTCATCAAAATAACCACCTTTGGCCTTAATCACAGCTTTACAAATTCGAGGCATTCTGTCCAACAATTTTTCAAGATATCCATCCTCTATAGTTTTCTACTCATCCTGAAGACATTTCCACAGGTGTTTAACGTTAGTCGGATTCCTGGAGGCCACTTTAATATACAAATAATCCCACACTTTCTCGATGGGTGACAGGTCAGGAGACTGGGGCGTATCATAACCTGCAGTTGATGACGCTGTTCACACGTCTCCAAATGACCCTGACACAGTTTGGACGAGCGCTTTGGGTCATTATCTTGTTGGAACCAGAAGTTTCGTGCAGAGTTCAGAAATACACAATCGTCCTAATACTTTTGTCAGGCAGTGTATATTCCACTACTTGTCCTGGTTTAGTCCCAGTTTTGATCTACGATGTATGTGCAAGTGTGAATCCAACCGAAGTCAAATGTAATATCCAACAATAAAATAGTGAAATAACTGAATATAGTAAAAACGACTCTTTCATATTCAGAAGAAGCCTATAGCCCACTGCAGGACCTGAACCACATTTTGAGAACCACTGTCACATACTTCTCTCAACACCATGTATTCTCGCTCTGCAGTACAATTAATCAGACAACAATGGCGACTATCTCCTCTCTCCAGGTAAATGGCAATAAAGTCAGTGGACATCAGGGTCTGTGTTTAGTAATGTGATAAGTGCTAACGTTTCTAGCCGCTCTGAACATCCACGGCGCACCATCCCAGGGGCTGAGCTGCACTATCTGCGTCGCACAGTGAATGGGGACAGCGCTAAGCCTCGGATATGGGAGGGAGCGCAACAGATTAGGCAGGTGCAGCATCGGGAGCTAACCAAGGCTAAACTGGGGAGGGAGAGAAGCGAGACAGAAGGAAAGAGTGGATAGGAAGGGAGTGAGGAGGGGAGAAAAAAATGAAATGATGAGAGATAAAGGGGAGGGAGGGGAGAGGGAGGGAGGAGAGAATGACAGAAAGAAAGAGGGGAGAAAAGAGAAAGACAAGAGAGAGATGGATAGAAAGAAGGAGAAAGAGTGAGATGAAGAGCTAGAGAAAGAGAGCATGTAAAGAAGGACAGACAGAAAGAAAAGAGATGGATAAGTGGGTTAGGGAAAGAGTGATACAGGAGAAAAAGAGAGAGAGAGAGGGGAAATAAAGAATGACATAAAATTTGAGAGTGAGAAAAAATAAGAGAATTTGGGGAGAAAGGGATAAGGAGGAGGAGAAAGAGAAAGAGAAAGAGAAAGAAGATATAAAGAATGACATAAAATCTGAGGGGGAGAAAAAATGCGAGAGGGTTAGGGAGAGAGGGATAAGGAGAAGAGAGAGGAGATAAAAAATGATATACAGTGTAATTTGAGGATGAGAAAAGTGAGGGATAGGGTTGAGGCGAGAGGGATAAGGAAGACAGAAAGAAAGGGAGAGGAGATAAAGAATGACATAAAATTTGAGGGGGATAAAAATAGGAGAGTGTTAGGGAGAGAAGGATAAGAACAAGAGAAAGAAAAAGAGGAGATAAATGATTACATAAAATTTGAGGGGACAACAGGTAGAAGAGGGTGAGAGAGAGAAAGGAGATAAAGAAAGAGAGGAGATAAAGAAAAACATAACATTTGAGGGTGAGGAAAAAATATAGCATTTGGGGAGAGAGGGATACGGACGAGCAAGAGAAGGAGAGAGAACAAGGAGATAAAGAACAGCATAAACTTTGACAGGGAGAATAGCTAGAAGAGGGCTAGGAAGCGAGGGATAAGAAAGAGAGAGATAAAGAATAGCATACAGTATAATTTGAGGGGGAGAAAAGTGCGGGAGAAAGTTAGGGCGAGAGGGATAAGGAGGATAGAGAGAAAGAGAGAGAGAGAGGAGATAAATAAGGACATAAAATTTGAGGAGGAATAGATAGAAGAGGGTTACGTTGAGAAGGATAAGGAGGAGAGACAGAAAATGAGAGAGAGGAGATAAAGAATGACATATGCTTTTAAGGTGAGAAAAATAGGAGAGGGTCAGGGATAGAAGGAGGAGAAGGAGGAGGGGGTTGATAGAGAGGTGATTCTGGCTCAGAGGCTCTTTGGACATAATACGGTGCAAAGTAATGAGATTTTTAACTGCCCAAACCCGTTGCTCCTGATGCTGCTGTTTTCTTTCGAGGCTAAAAGGCGGCATAGAGGAGGATACTAGAGAAGAGAAGAAGATGGAAGAAAAAAAAACACTATCCAACACGTCCACACGGGGCAGCAGGGGCGAGACTTCTTTAGTGTAGACTGTAATGCATTATTTACATCCATTCAATCTTTTCAAATTGTCATCGATCATAACGGAGCGGTCCATAGCCAGTCCTCTGTCAGTAAAAGAGTGCGACTCGGAGCAGAATTCAGACTTTGATGGAAGAAATGAAAAACCAACAGGAAATGTATTCTGTCTTGGGCTTGTTAACTCTTTCACTGCCAGCCTGTTTTCAAAATCTAAGCCTGTAGAGTGCCAGAGATTTAGAGCATTTTCACTGATTTTACAAGACTCACAGAATACTGAGTTCTTTGACTATATAAACATGGCACACATCAAAATAAAGCCTAGACTCTCTTCTTTCACCTGGAAAAAAATTATGTTTCTAACCTTTTCGGTTCTCAAATAACTGATAGTAGAACATAGGGAAGTTTCAGCAAAAACACTGGTTTTTGAGCAAGAAATGGAGAAAACGAGCGTTGAGTTCAGAGAAGGATTTCGAGCAGATCAGTGACTTTGACATCAATATTTATTGATTTAGTGACACCTCAAACATCTAAAATAACAGAGAAAGAGATTTTTGATGACAAAGTACATTTTTTATTTACAAATATAAGAATACAAGGCTCTGTGAATAGTGCCAAGAGATGTTTACAGGATATAATAATATATTTTCATATAAAATAGAACTTTGTTGAGGCTTTGTCTGAGGCCCAGAGTACAGACCCATAATAAAAACTAATACACACACACACACACACACACACACACACACACACACACACATATATATATGTACATACACACAAGCCCATGCATAAACCTTTACACACACACACAGCTACACACGCACGCGCGCACGCACGCACATATAACTTCATTCATTACAATTACCACACAGCACAGCAGCATCATTGCTCCAAGTCAGTAAACTTCTTCTTTGGAGCTGTCGTAGTTCTGAAGAGACTCCCTGGTCCGCGCAGCGCACACAGGACACGCCCCCTCCTCGGGCACAGCAGATCTCTGCTCAGACGTCGCTGCTTGATCCGGCTTGTCTCTGCGATCCTCTGATCCAGGATCCTGGGTCCCAAGAGCGATCTGATCGCTCCATAGGCGCTGATCAACAGTTATCTGCTTTTCCGGGTTCTCTGGCCTCGCCATCTTACACACATCTATACACACACTGCACTCCTCCTTTCTTCCACGGCTCTGATCGGCAAATAATGATACAAGATCGCCATCTACAGGTTGAGGTGTGTGAATTACACCTTCAAAGTTGCTCCAGGCCGTATCCTAGCAACCCCCGCTGAAAAACGTGTTGAACGTCTATAGACGTTCTGGCAATCAACGGTTGGGTTCGCCCGAACGTCTATAGACGTCTCCGGCAGCCAATGAGTTAATGAAATTAAAAATGACAAAAATAGACAAGACAAAATATAATTCACTCAATATTGAACAATACAAGCAAAACAAATGATGAGACTTATCAACCAGCTCTTTTTAGACAACTTCCAAATAGGCACATACAAGGGCCACACCTCAGTTCTCTTTCCTCGCTTCCTTCACCTTGATTCCTCTCTTCAATCCTCCATTTTTCATCTGTCAGTCAAATGTCATATAGACCCGTTTACCGTTAGTAAACAGACGTGACGTCACCGGCATGTGCGCGCACTGTTGACCCAGAATCAACCATGGTGGACCATAGCGGAGTATCTGAACGATAGGGAGAGCTACATTCAAGAGCTCACGTTGAGCTTTGAAACTCAACTATTAAGTAGTGTCCCAAACAAAACCACAGAATGAAGGAGTAAACCTGAGGGAGGCTTCAGGAGGCAGACCTCAGAGAAAATAATCAAACTTTATTGAGGAGTTGCGATTTCTATTTGATTTTGATATGCCCTTAAATTAATTCATAAACTGCATTCGGACCACCAATACAAACATAAATATTTTATTATCCTACAGGACATATCCTTATTATACTACTGGGGGCAGTAAAGACACCTTGACCCAGAGCATGTCCAAGCAGAGACATCAGAAGAAAAACAAGCACTAACTGTGAGATTACGGTTCCTTATGTCGCTCTGGAGTCTGGCCTCACTGCAGTTTGAAATCCCATTTACATTTTTATGGTTACACAGAATACACAGATATCAATATAAAGTGAGCGGGCACCGAGACAGGACCAGAACTCACAGCCAAACTACAGCCATCTGGGCCCTAACAATATTTTAATGTCTGGAAATGGAGGCTGTTTTGAGCGGAGAAAGACTCATTTTGTGATTCTAAAAAGTTGAATTTCAAAATACGATGGACAATGAACAAAAGCAGGACGTAAACAGGTTTTAAGGACAAATAAAGACTTAAACAGACCAAACAAAAAGTCAAAAACAGGTCTAAAGCCCTCTGGACACTAGTACATGATTTAATGTCTGTAAATGTAATCTAAATTATGTATTTGGTTCTTGTGTTGTTTTGTTTTAAACAGGGAAAGATAAAATGTGTGATTCTACAAAGTTTTCTTTCAAACTACTACCATCAAATAACTTAAAACTGTGGATTTGTGGACAGTGGACAAACCAAGATCTAAACAGGTGTTAACCAGAATACATTCAAAACTAAAACAGGTCTAAACCAGGTATAATGGGAATGACAAAAGACATAATGCAGAACCAGACCAGGTGTACATGAAGTCTAAACCAGGACCAATGAAAGACCTAATAAAGGCTATAGAGCATTTTCACATGACGTCATAATCCAGAAGTCGGCCATTTTGGAGATATTCGTAAGAAAGCGAACATTGTACAAAATTGTCAAGCATTGTGTGGTCCTAGGCTGTCACAATAGAACAGACAGAGAAAAACACCTGCAGTTCTATCGTTTACCTAAAGTAGTGACCGACCAGGGTGAACAGACAGAGCGATTATCAAAGGAAAGGAGGCGATTGTAGATAGCCAGTCTGACAGAACTTGGATTGGAAAAATCTTGACAATTCACATATGCTCAGCTCACTTCGCAGCCCGTAGATATTTCATACTGTGCATTGTGATTGCTATCGTCATTTTTGTTGTTGTAATTTTTTAGGTCCATGCATCAGTAATTTATTAAACTTTGTTAATTGTAAATACTTGTACATGTTCATTTGCTTCAATAGCCCCTACAGTAAATTGTATTACAATGTTAATATTTTAATCTTGGCAAAACTTTAATAAAAAGCAATATGTGACGCACCACGGACATTGAGCCCTCATGTCGGCATTACAGATTCCGAGAAAATGAATTTTTATTTTTTTTATTTTTTCAAAATGTGTGATTTTTGTTTTTTTGCAGAATGTGCTAGTTGAGATCATGAAGAAGCCTCTCCATGTTTCAGATAACATCATTAGTGATGTTAAAAATACATTTTTAATTTCAAATTGGCTTGTTTTTGAGAAAAGAAACGGGGCGTGTATAAATCAACATAATTTTCCCACACGAGCTCGCGCACCTGCCAATCCTGTTATGAGAAGCGCTATAGGAGTTTCCCCTGTACGCCGATCAGCTGTGAGGAGCTCGTGCATATGTAACACTGCAGGACACTAAAGGACATGAAAATGAACTTTTAACTTCTACTTGGTCACATGACACGTTCAGGAGACCTTCGGGACAGGTTCGGGACACGTCCATTTCTCTGGAGCTCATGTACAGAGTGCGATTTAGCTCCGAAACACATGATACGTGTTTACACGTGGAGATACGCCGAAAACACTGCAACATGGGGTGAGTCATAATTATGATCATATTTCTGCATCAAATGGACTTTATAGACTTTAGGACATGTTTAAATACTAATTCAGCTTTCGTGTGGCGATCATCTGTGCTCTGTGCAGACCGCGCTGTGCGGCTTCTCACTGCATATTGTGGCGCCGCAGATCTCCATTCACAATGCGGCTAAGCTAATGCTAACGCTAGCATTGAAACAATGCAATCAGCACGATCACGAACAGTCTCTTTAGGTTAATTTCCACTCTGTTTTTGTTTATATAAAAGGCTATAGGCTATAGCAGTAGAGTAATACTTTATTTTGATTCAATTTGACCCGTTTTGGCACTTTTGTAACTTTTTTGACTCAGCGCTTATTTTTATATATATATATATATATATATATATATATATATATATATATATATATATATATATATATATATATATATAAAAGAATCAAAACTCAATTTTCTTCCACTTATCTGAAAGAATCAAAATTGGACAAATCTAGATTCATTCAATAATAATGAATCTGAACCGGGTCTAGCAAAAGGTCCATGACCTGAGGAAGATCTATTGATCTGACTGTTGTCATTCATTAAATCTGCTCCCACTTCTTATGATATACTGAAGCAGGTCTAACCCAGGACTGAACCAGGACTTAGCAAGGGCCAAACCAGGACTAAACCTTATAGGAGATCTAGATCTAAACCAGGTCTTAACCAAGACTAAACCAGTTCTAATCCATGACTAAACCAGGACTGCACCAGGACTAAACCAGGTCTTAACCAGGATTAAACCAGGTCTAAACCAGGACTGCACTTTGGATTAGCAGGGATTAGCAGGGCTAATCCAAAGACTAAACCTTAAGTATATATCTAGATGATCAAAGGAGAAGTTCAATTTGTCAACTGGACAAAGTTTGTTTGGTTGAAAACGTTTCGCCACTCATCCGAGAGGCTTCGTCAGCTCTGAAGCCTGGACGACTGAGGGACTTTTCACGTATATATCTAGATCTAAACCAGATCTAAACCAGGACTAAATAACCAAACCTTGCTATCCAGTGATTATTGTATTTTCTTATTTATTAATATCAAAGTGCCACACCAAAAATTAGGACGACTGTCAAAGCAGTTAACCATTTAAAATATGATATCTTTTGAATTAGATTTAGATTTAGACTTAGACAAACTTTATTGATCCACAAGGGAAATTTGTTTTGGGTACGGTAGCTCACTCCTCAAATATAATATATAAAACAGAGGGTAAAAGAAAAAAAAGAAAAATAGATGGAATAGACCTGTGTCAGATGAGACACAATTATATACATACGATAATGATAATAAAATATATATGTACAAATCAGATTTAAATAGAAAAGTAGAAGTCAGATATAAAATACAGTATCAAATCTGATGTTCAGTACCAGCTGTATACAGTTGTATGGAGTATTTTCTGTTACATAAGGTGAGTTGTTGTACAGTTGTAGGGAGTATTATCTGTTACATAAGGTGAGTTGTTGTACACTTGTATGGAGTATGGTATGAATGTCATCCTGTATCTCTCACTGTTTGAGTGGAGCTGTAGGAGCCTGTTGGAGAATGAGCTCCTCTGTCCCTCTATGGTCTGGTGCAGTGGGTGAGCAGGAGTGTCCATGATGGAGAGCAGTTTGTCCAGTGTCCTCCTGTCCCTCACTGTGACAAATGTCTCCAGCTCACAGCCGATCACGTGACCAGCTTTGCGGATCAATTTGTCAATCCGTCCAGTGTCCCTTTTACAGGTGCTGCTCCCCCAGCAGACCACAGCAGAGTACAGGGCGCTGGCCTCCACAGACTGGGAGAAGATCTCCAGTAACTTACTGCACCCATTGAAAGGTCTGAGCTTCCTCAGGAAGTAGAGCCTGTGAAAAGCTCTCAAAATGTCACCTATAACATTAAGCTGAAACCCACAAAAACTGTCAACAAGGCAGAGACAGATAGTATAATGAGCATAGCGATATTATGAAAAGATGCTGTATGCTAATGGAATCTTTTTGTATAGCACCATTAAACATCTGCATAGTAAACAGACGCTAAGCTAATATGTAGTTATTGCCTATAATATATTCTAACACACTTGCGCATTTGCATAGTTCAGATACAAGCTGAAATCATTAGCACATGTTAGCATAAAACATCTGCTTAATAATAATTTGCTATCTTTCTGGGCTATGTTATGTAAACAGCCATATAACTGGATTAATATGGTGACCTACATTAGCATACAGCCACTCAATTCTGTAATGGAGATGTGAATGCTTTGGCTAGAAAAGACAATACCATATAGGACGAAATAATGAAAGATTAATGCTTTTTATGAATAACTTATGGGTTGGAGATTTCGCATGTAATCACATATGTGTGTGAATTTATACATTGTTTTATGCTTTGTACCTTATGTTTTATTTATAGCGAGTATCTACGCTATATATAATTTCTTGGACCACTACTTGTACTTCTAATATTATTTTGAAGTAATGGTGCTCTTGAGCACAATAGATGACTACTCTGTCCTCTACTTGTAGTAATTGAAGGTTTTCAGACTCTAGAACAGTGTTTCCCAACCAGGGGTACAAGTACCCCAAGGGGTACACGAGCACACTGCAGGGGGTACTCGGCAGTGTCGCTTCTAGGTGCAGGGGGAGATTTTTTTTTAATTTTAATTTGAGTTAATTTGAGTTAAAGAAAAGAGAGAAAATGTCTGAGAATTACATTTTCTAATTAAGGAGATTAAATAAAATGATTTTCATTCAATAATCCGTTGTGTCACTTTCTACTTTTCGAGAATTATTAACATGTATGAGTCAGGGGTACTCGAGGTGTGACAAATAGACTCAGGGGGTACACAAGACAAAAAAGGTTGGGAAACACTGCTCTAGAATGATGCCATTTGGTCCTATTCATTACACTGTACTTAAAATACTACAAATCTGATCATTACTATAACAGACTAAATCCAAGAACTCACTGTATTACAACAAAAACCTACATTTTAACATATGTGCCCGGCCATGGAAAAAACAGACACAAGTCGTCCTGGAGGTGTTTTGAGTTATTCACAGATTCTGAAAGTGTAGATTTTAAGCTTTCCAGCGATGCCTTACACATGGAAATCTGAGAATATTTGAAGAATTTGTGGCCATTTGAGTGTATCACATCTTAAAAACAACTAGCTGAGAAAAGCTTCTCTAAAGATTCTCTAGTTCAGGCCTTCCGAGCTCATTTGCATGACATTCAGCTAAGCCCTCCCCATCACTGACATCACTGTGAATTAGTGAATTAGAAGGTACTTTGTTAAAATGGAATTAAATGGTTTTATAACAAAAAGCCAATATAATCATTCAATAATTCAATAATACACAGGATAATAGGTTACGTCAAAATCACCTGTATTGTCAATTTAATACAATACAAAATAGTATAGGACACACACACGCACTGGACACACACGCACTACTTAGTCCTGTTTTAGTCCTGTTTTAGTCTTGTTTTAGTCCTGTTTTAGTCCTGCTTTAGTCCTGGTTTAATCCTGGTTTAGTCCTGGTTTAGTCCTGGTTTAGTCCCAGTTTAGTTCCGGTTTCCCGTCATGAAATATGATCGCCACACAAAAGCTGAATTAGTATTTAAACATGTCCTAAAGTCTATAAAGTAAATATGTTCCTGCAAACATCATCGGGTACACTTACTTGCCTGTTGTTTGCCTCACTGTCGGCAGCTAAAGTATCGGATCGCATTCTGTACATCTGTCCCAAATGTGTCCCGAACGTGTCCTGTGTGCCGTGTTTGTTCTTACGTAGCATTTACGGTCAAACTTATCAGGTTGAAATGCAGCTACATATTCACGAGGTTCGCTCACAGCTGATAGGCGGAAAAAGTAAACAAAAGAGCGCTAATGTCACGTGATTGGTCTGCAGCGGCAGTGTGGTAATTTACACACGCCTCGATTCTTTCTGAAAAACTAGCCAATTTCACAGACAAAATGTATGCTTTTTAAGCAGCCAATGCTGTTATCTGAAATATGGAGTGGCTTCTTCATGATCTCAACTAACAAAAATTACAAATTTTGAAAAAAACAAAAAAAAAAACAACAACACACGATTATCTCAGTTTCACGAATGCCGATTTGTATCGGGTTTTCTCGTGGTGGGTCACATAATATTTATTTTATCTGCCTTCATCTGTATGTTGCCCTGTAGAATACAGATCCAGTATGTTTTTGTTCATAGCCGATGCAGATACTGATCATTTAGAATCCAGAGAAACTGATGACCAATAAGCTCTGCCGATATTTTTGGGACGATGTGTAGATTATTTTCACCACATTATGTCATTTCAATCTACAACAAACTTCCCTACTGTCCCTTTTTACCACAAACCTTCAAGAACACTACTTGGTCACATTTTGAGCAGTTATCTATTTGCATTAGTGTTCAAATAAAGCTTTGTGTGTACTCTTACAGCAGCAGGTCAGCCAAGACAAAATATCGACATGTATTGAGATTTAGGGCTGATACCCAATTTGCTAAAAAAAAAAAAAAAAAGCCCAAATATTGTCCTAATATATCACCCAACTGATATATTGGTATGTCTCTACAATAGAATAATAGAGTTGACAAAAGTATTGAAAATCAGATACTAATCACTACAAAAACTAGTATCAGAAACTCATTTGAGCAGATATTGATACTTAAAAAGTCACATTCACAGGACAGAAACATGTCTTTAGAATGAAGCTGTATCAGAACAAGTATAAGAGCACATAGATGAGTATACGCCCATGGAGCACTATGGAATTTGCCTGGTTGACTGAGATAAGATCACATGATAACATTAAAAAAAAGTACTATGACTTAATGTTGAAAATCGGAATTGGTATTGAGGATCAAGTGTATTCCTTGGTATCAAAATCAAGTTTGAAATTTCGTGACAACACCAGTAGAATACTGTGCTGTCATCTGAATAACATAACAATAGTAGTAGTAACAAAAGAAAAAAGACACAGTAAAGAAAGAAAAAGTCACATTTGCATCTTGTTGTTCTGCCTCTGTAACTTTCTTTCATAGTTCCAGCCATTTTGCACATTGAGGACATCTGCCTTTGCTTCTTTACTTTGTTGGCTGAGGCTTCTCAAATGCCGCTTTCCCTCGGAGCCCTGGCTTCCAAGACTGTGCATGAGAAAACTAATGTGTTCTGTCATTATGAGGAGAAGGAAAAAGGGTCGCCAGTGCCCAAAATCTGAATGAGCTTCGTCCAAACAAGAGAGGAGCAGAGCAGGTGGTGTATTCAAGAGGGAGAGGAGCAGAAGAGCTGAGGAGAAGAGGAGGGGGACAATACGTGTGACGTGGAGAGAAGCAGGCATGGGGCTGTGGCCAACCAGAGAAAAATAAGAACTGACTACACAGAAATTAAAGATGGACTGCATAACTTTTCTGGTAGAGGTTTCCATGGAGATGTTAATGAGTTGGCATCAATTACAGGTGTTTTTACTGCTTAAAAGTGCCTTGAAAAACATAGATTCCTGCTGTGAGTATAGAATATCCTCCTCACAGATCTGACCTGTAACTTGGTAGTGTCACAGCCTCCATGGAGATAAATAAACTTAATCCCATACTGTGGAATATTCTAGGGTTTTTCATTTGGTATAATATGTATACACAGTTCTATTACAAAATCCTGTTATATTTCCTATTCTATTTGCTTTTTACTAGTGTTTTTAAGATATACAATTGACCAACTGTGACCATACGTTTACCCCTCTAACCACTAATAGCTCAAACACATTCTTATATTTAAGGTGGGTGAAGTGTCTTGCCCAAGAGCACAACAATATTAGTGATTAGACTGCAAACCTTCACTGGGGCACTATGTAAGTTTTCAAGTGGAGGGTTCACCACCTGCTCTTGTCTCCGTGGAGGTGATATTGCTTTGTGTGTGTGTGTGTGTGTGTGTGTGTGTGTGTATGTATATATATATATATATATATATATATATATATATATATATATATATATATATATATATATATATATATATATATATATATATATATATATATATATCCATGGAGAAAAGCAGTAAGAATGCATGTTTTTCTAGGTATTTTTTGCCAATAATTATCAAAAACAACTGCATGCAAGACAAGCATGCAGGTGACATCCTTAGGTCAAGTTACAAGTCGGATCTGTGGAGAGGCGACCTGTTAACTGTGAGAACTGTGCATGGAGACCACTGTGCATGTTTTTAAGGCATTTTAAGCAATAAAATCAGCTTTAATTAAACAGATTAGGTCAGTACCATACTGTAGGATATTCAAGTTAAAACAATAACATCTCCATAGGAACAACCAGGTGGCCAACCCTTTGCTGGAAAAGTTACATAGTGCAGTGTTTCCCAACCTTTTTTGTCTTGTGTACCCCCTGAGCCTTTTTGTCATACCTCGAGTACCCCCTCACTCATACGTGTTGATAATTCTACAAAAGCAGAACATGACACAATGGATTATTAAATGAAAATCATTTTATTTCATCTCCTTAATTTGAAAATTTAATTCTCAGGCATTTTCTCTTTTCTTTAACTCAAATTTACTCAAATTTGAATAAAAAATTCAAAAAAATCTCCCCCTGTGCGTGGCAGCGACACTGCCGAGTACCCCCTGCAATGTGCTCGCGTACCCCTAGGGGTACTTGTACCCCTGGTTGGGAAACACTGACATAGTGTACATTAAGTTTCCCTTATTGGGCATTTGAAACTACTGCATGTGTGATAGATTTAGACAAGAAAGAGACGCCACCGGGTCAAGTTACATGTCATATGTGTGGAGTGTCGACCCACTAACTTAACACATGCAGAATACATGCACTTTACAGTACCTGTAAAGGTGCGTATGTATCTTTTTGGTTGGGAGTCCGCCACCTGCTTTTTTCTATGGAGATGTCATTGTTCTTCCTGGAATGTTTGACAGTATGGCATTAAACAGATCTACCTTACATTTATTCAATTGCAGGTGGTTTTATAGCTCAAAAACACCTAGAAAAACAGGCATTTTGACTGTGAACGGGGTCGCTTCTCCAATCTCCACAGAGCTGACCTGTAACTTGGCCTGGTTTGATTTCCATGAAGATTTAACACAATACTGGAAAACATTCCAGACGAAGCAATAACATCCCCATGGAGAAAAGCATTTGACGGACCCTCCACCAGAAAAGTTACACAATACTCACTTGTTCCTGCCCATTTGCTGCCATTATAATTTATATTAATGTGGAGCTGAAGTCTGACTGAATAACACAATAAAGACTTTATATCAGGAGCCTCTGGGAGTCCACAAATGCACCAAAACAGGTCCACAGCCAAGTCATTATAGATACTGAAATTAAGCAATAACAAATCACTTTTATACTTGAATAACTCCAGTAAATCTCTGTAAACACACACTTTGCTTCAAATATGATGTTTTGTACAATTCTGTGCCGCTACGTACACACATTTTCTCACTAAATTAGATAAAGCCATCTTGGTGTAGTCTGTTTCCTTTAAAGCACAGGCCATTTGGTTGTATTGAACCAGATTCCAAACATGGAGAGACCTCTGAAGATTATTTAAATTAGAGTGTCCATGTGTGAAATAACCACTCCAGAGCACGCTGTACACTGTATATTTTTAAAACTGCCCCCAACATTATTCATTGAAACATGCTGGGAAAACGACTGAAACAAGTTTGGTGATTTGTAGGTCGAAATGTGAGAGACAAGAGAGAGAAAAGAGAGAGACAGAAAGAGAGGAGAGAGAGAAAGTGAGAGAGTGCAAAACAAGAGAGAAAGAGAGAAGATATGTAAAGAGACAGGTGAAGGGAGAAAGAAAGAAAGAAAGAAAGAAAGAAAGAAAGGGGGAGAGAGAGCAGAAGAGAGACCTAGACACAAAGAGAGAAAAGGAGTGAGGGGGAAGAGAGAGAAAGAGAGAGAGCGAGCGAAAGAGTGAGAAAGCAAGAAAGACTGAAAGAGAGGGGGAGAGAAAGAGAGAGAGAGAGAGGAGAAAGGGGAGAGCTAGACACAAAGTGAGAGGGAGAGAGAAACAGAGGGGGGGAGAAGGAGAGGGGGAGAGAGAGAGCAGAAGAGAGACCTAGAGACAAAGAGAGAGAAGGAGAGAGGGGGAAGATAGAGAGAGAGAGAGAGAGAGAGAGAGTGAGGGAGGCAAGAAAGACAGAAAGAGAGGGGGAAGAGAGAAAGGAGAGACCTAGACACAAAGAGAGAGAGTGGGGGGGGCAAAGGGAGAGGGGAGAGAGAAACAGAGGAGAGAGAGGGAAAGAGAGAGCGAGAAAGCAAGAAAGACAGAAGGAGGGGAGGGAGAAAGAGAGAGCAGTGAGGAAAGACCTAGACACAAAGTGAGAGAGAGAGAAATAGAAGAGAGAGAGAGAGAAAGGGGGGCAGAGAGGAGAGACATAGACACACAGAGAGAGAAAATAAATAAAACAGAATGATTGATATGAGATTAAAGAAAGGAAGGCAGAGAGAGAGCGAAAGCGGGAAAGAGAAAGAGAATGCTCCTCTTTGGCCCTCATAGGTAACAGAGTGGAAAGGAGGCAGGGAGAAAGAAGAACGTGAGAGAGAGAGAGAGAAAGAAGGAGAAAGTGAGAGAGAGAGAGAGAGAGAGAAAGAAGAAGAAAGAGAAAGAGAGACAGAGAGATTTGGCCAGCTCCTCAGTGGCCCTCATAGATTACAGTCTCCTCTCTGTTTCTGTATATGAGCCCCAGTGGAGATGAGTCTGAAGTCTAAAGTGTCATTAATCCACTGGTAAACCGGTCTGGAGGACAGTCACTGACGCAGACAAGTGTGAAAACTTTCAAACTGCATTTCAAACCCTCTTATATAACGCGTCCATGGCAAAGTACAGGCCTGCGATACAAATACATGTACTAAACAATGGAAAACGGTGAGTTAAGGGTTGGAAAAAAGACTGTGTGACATCAGGGGTGCAGTGGGTTAAAGGAGAATTAACGTTTTTTACAAGTTGTTTTACTCACCCATAGCACTTTGGTGTCATATGGAGCACTTCCAGAGATGTTTTAGATTAGCTAAAGATAAGATAAGATAAACTTTATTGTCCCCGAGGGGAAATTTGTCTTGGGCTCACTGCCCGCAGCTTAAAAACATTATACACACGCATGCAGTACAGACAGATAACAGTCAGAACTCATCACAGGATACATGTAAAGTGCCAAAATATTGCACCAGCCCTAGTCCACAATGAATAATGCACAAGCCCTATTGCACAGAACAATTATTGCACAATTCCTATTGCACAGAACAATTATTGCACAATTCCTATTGCACAGGTAATTATTGCACAATTCCTAGCGATATCCATAACGCGAGTTCTCGGGGCACATGTTTGTGGTCTCCAAATAACACAAACTTTAGCACTTTTCAAATCATAGAAGCTCGATGTCTTAGTCTACGCTTTCGTTTGAGTCAAAAGTGGCCTCTAATCTGAGATTTAGCCATAGTTTCGAGTAGATGAGGAGGCCAGTGCGCATGTGCGGAGTCACAGCTTATTTCACTCTCAGCTCCCGGGACCCAAAAAACGCAAAGATGTAAATTATGGATAAAGCTCAGATTACAGGCCACCTTTGACTCAAACAAAAGACATTGAGCTTCTATGATTTGAAAAGTGCTAAAGCTTGTGTTACTTGGAGACCGCTTGGGGCATATATTATATGCCCGGAGAACTCGCATTACGGAGATCGCAAATCTAAAACATCTCTGGAAGTGCTCCATATGACACCAAAGTGCTATGGGTGAGTAAAACAACTTGTTTTATTACCGAAATAAGGCTCAGATTGTAAAAAACGTTAATTCTCCTTTAAGCATTCGCCCACAAACCATTCAAATACTGTGCCAGTGCCCTTGAGCAAGACACAACTGCAGATTCAATATTTTCATTTCAGGCAAGTCAGAAAAACATACACACACACACACACACACACACACAGATCAGCAGTGGAACAGCAAAAGGTATCCAGAATATTTAGAAATCTCTTAGTATACACAGCCATTTTCATATTGTGGGGCTAGTGGTGGGTCTAGTCTGGGTGCATATTGTTGTGTCCTTTAGCAAGACAGATTGGCAGCATCACTTAAAGGTGATATATTAGGCAAAATTGACTTGTGAGCTTTAAACCATGTTAGAATGTTGTTACCTCAATATAAAAGAGACAGATTAGTGGAGATAGTTTCAGAGCTATTTCAGTGTAGTGAGCTCCTCCCTGCAGCGAGATATAAACAGGGTCTAACCAGCACTAGAACCAGAGCTGACGAAGCCTCTCGGATGAGCGGCAAAACGTTTTCGACCAAACAAACTTTGTCCAGTTGACAAATTGAATTTCTCCTTTATCATTTCATACTGTAACATCATCCTTCCACCAGAAAAGTTGCACATTGCTCCTTTAAAACAATGTTTATTTCTCCAGGCCCTACTCTGCTGCTCTACCTCGCTAACTCTTATTCATAGCGTTCAAATTCCTGTTATCCATGGGTTCAGATGAGAAATTCGGAATGTTGCCATAGCGATTAAAGATCCCATGACATGGTACTTCTTGATGCTTTTATATGGCTCCTTAATGGTTCCCTAATACTGTAAATGAATCCTTCTTCAAAATCAACACTCAGTGCAGGAGAAACAGAGATAAGATGAGAAAGAGTCATAAATGTCACTCTGGAACACTCCATTATGGGCGTTGTTGCTTGAATGCAAATGAGGAGGACAGAGATGGCCTATAGTAGGGGGTGGGGGCATGGCCAAGCTCTCCGCTCCGCTCTGTGACCCATAGAGCGGGGGGGGGGGGGGGGGGGGGTGAGAAGCGTTCCATTGAAAAATAAACACATTTCCACAGAAAATAAAATTAAACCACTGCTGTTTCAGATATCCACAGGCTCAGATAAAGGACTTCCGAGCCTAGAAACACTCGCAAGTTCCTCCAGGCAAATAAAAAAACACATTTCGCATTGCGTAGCTCCTCCGCAGTCCAAACTCTCTGGGCGTGATTTACAGAGACGCTGAGTACAGACAGACGGGGGTGGAACTGCATTTGCATTTCTTTAATAAGTTTCCTTGTTCAAACTCGCCCGTTTGAGCTCTGATTTTTTCTAAAGCAGAAAAGGATCGCAAATGCTCAGTTTAGACATTTCGCAACTTTTAACCATGGGGGGGGGGGGGGCTAAACAGGGTAGGGGAGCTCACATTAACGTTCAAAAACCTCAGAAAGTGAAAATTTCATGCCATGGGACCTTTAACAGATTAAAAACACTAATATTCTATCTTTTGAATAGAAAAAAAAGAAGGTTTTTCTCTTCTCTTTGCTTTTATGTCTCGTTACGAAACGTTTATGAAACGTTATTGCTTTGACTGGAATGTTTCACAGTATGGCATTAAACCTTTCTATCTCCAACCAGACCAAGTGACAGGTCAGCTCTGTGGAGCGGTGACCCCGCTTACAGTCAGAATGACTGGTTTTGTACATATTTTTGAACTATAAAACCACCTCTAATTTAACAAATGTGAGGTAAAGCTGTTTAAGGCCATACGGTGGAACATTCGAGGCAAGGGTCGCTATGGCAATGGTGCTACTTTTTCCACCAACCCATGAATGCCTGTTATACTATCCCTCCTCTTTTTACACTGTATGCATGTCTTCTTTCTCTTAGAGTAAAAGCTTCTATTTTGAGCTGGCTTTCACAAACACTGCTGGAATAATGCGTCTCCAGACTCCAGAGAAGGAGAGGCTGAAATGGCATTAGCGATCCTGCTGTGGAGCGCCCCGGATACACCTGTACAGAGGGGGAAAAAGCCCGGTCAGCAGAGCAGTCCGAGAGGGTACAAATTGGGGTGAGCTGTCCCTATAATCCATATTTTTACACCAACAAAACTCCGAGACAAGGGAGAGGCTATGGGGAAGGCTGAATCAGCAGTCAGCCCAGTGTAAAGGGGAGGAAAAAGGCACTGGACGTGTACAAAACAGGAGGGTTTGTCGGGAAGGTAATGAAGTATACTTACACTTTACTTTTACTACATTTAAGAATGTGTACCCAAGTCATTTCCCTTGTGGATCAATGAAGTTTGCCTTAGTGTAAGTCTAAGTCTGTACTTTTTACTCTTTACTACTCTTTAATCTCTCTCTTTCTCTCTCGTATCACTCTCTATCCTTCTCTCTCTCTCCCTTTAAAACAGGTAAAAAACTGCCTACCTCTCTTTCTCTGCTTCCTCTCCTATTCCTTTTGCTATTCCATTCTGCCCATTTCTCTCCTCTCCCCTCTCCATTTCCTTCTCTCTCTCCCCCTCTCTCCTTACTTCCTCTCCTCCTTTAAGTCTAAGTCTGTACTTTCTCCTCCACTACATTTTAGATCTGATTAGGACATTTTATATGAGTTTCTGACCCAACTTTGAGCATACCAAATACACAAAAAAGCTGGAAAAAATAAGAAATCAATTGAACCACTTAAATTTTTTTTTTTTTTTTCAAAATCACTACATTTCACTACATTTACTTTAAAGCCCCAGTGTGTAGGATTCATGGTGCATAGGTGGATGGTGCTATTGCACTTCCTCTTTTGGCTACGGCAGACCTCGAGGGTCACCCGGGCGTGCCGTAACGCGGACAGCTCGCGTAGCCGCGTGCACCCGGCGCTGTGCGATCCCTCGCCGACAACTATGGTATAAATAAAACGCGGTCCCGTTCACTGTTTTTTTTTTTCTTTCGCATGAAAACACACATTCCCGATCATGTACCATGACAATCTACACATTAGAGTTGGGCGGTATCCAAATTTTGATACCGTTAAACCGTCTCCACATTTTCCCGGGGTATACGGTATTACCGTTGCTAAGGCTAAAAAAAAATAAATAAAAAAACACTTCGTAGCACTACGGTGGAGCCGCCTCGCCAAATGGCAGCTTGCACCTATACCGTTCAGAAACAGAATAGCAAGCATTACATAGGCCTAATGATACTGAAAACATAACAAAACATGTACAAAATTAGTAACTTTTATTAACAAATGTTTAAAGTGCAAATACAGCAGTCAACCGACGGGACGAAATAACAAATTGTCTGTGGGCTAAAGCTAACAAACCAACAGGAATCAAATAAATAAAATACTTGATCTTATCAAATAAGAAAATCTGAACAATAAATAACAAGACATAACCGAAAATGTGCATATATAACCCTGTCCTGAGAACGCAGTGGAAAATACTGCTCGTTTGTATATTTTTAAAATCTATTAACATGAATCAAATAAATTAAACGTACAACTATACAACATCCCGAACCGTTTTCGTCCGTCAGAAAAAGCTACTCCTTATTGAAAATAAAAATATGAAGCTATTGAATGCAAAACCAGCATGTTCACTTTTTCCGGCTTGAGTAAGGCATGTTGTGGATTGACAACTTTGCCCGCGGTGCTGAAGACCCGTTCCGATGGAGCTTGTGGCACAAATGCACAGGTATTTTATCAGAGGAAAGCGCCTGACTCCATTGGATTTCCACCAAAGAAGGGGGTCTTCATCTCCCAGAATAACAGCCTCGTGTGGAAGTTGCGTTTGTAATAAGAAACCCGAAAACTTCTCACATTTCAGACTCAAAAACGGAGAGCTGTTTTTATTAACACTCTAGAACACAAAAGCAGCGTGTCAAATGTCACGCCTTTCTTAAAGGGACCGCAACTATTATCAGAAGCAGTGACTTTATAACCAAGTGCTTAACCAAGAACTGAGCAAAACCCGCATGGCAAAGCTGTAACAACACAGTTAAGAAGGTGAATTATGCATACATTCACGAGTGCACTACACTCGTGACAATATGCAGTTGTCTCCGCTTCTGCTCGCTCCTCCACAGTGCCACCACACAGTTTTACACACAGCCTCGTTGACATTAGCCGGCTCTCCCTTGTCATTTGGCCGAAATCCGAAATGCTGCCAAATTGCAGACGTTGTGTTTTACTTTGGGACCAACTCAGCGCGGTCTGTCATGTTGTCTTGTTTTTCTCCTCCTCCTTCTGAGCGGTAATGTCACGTGACGACGCAACATCCAGGAACTTCATCAAACGTCATCTCTCCGATAGTAATATTAGTTTTAAACTGTAATAGTATTAAATTAACAAACACAACCACACATACATAAGTGCTGGACAAACACTCTTTATTTAGGCATTAAATTAATTATAGTTAATATTATATTATGGCAAGATTTTTTTTTTAAATGACGGTAATGAATCTGATACCGTTGCTATTTTTAGATACCGCAGTATACCGTATTACCGTATTACCGCCCAACCCTACTACACATCAAATGAAACCTTACAGTCTCCTCTTTTTGACTATGCAATTCATTTCCCGGCACAACAAACACTCCCCGAGCACATGGGGCTTTTATACGGAAAAGCACAAAACGAGGTTTGTTACTTAGCTTACCTTTGAAGGCTCTGCACAGGTCAAACTCTGTATTTCACCATAAACTTGCTCTCAATTTGTCCGTAAGGATCCAGCGAATAAAATCCAGTAAAACAATTTAGTCCAAAACACGTGTTAGATCCATTACGACGTCTGATCCGGCAGCATGCTTGTGTTGTTTACCCAAAACCACGAGCCTTGCCGAAGGCGAAGGCAGAGCCCAAATGTCCTTCTGCGGCTCTCGTATTCAAAATGGCTGCCTCTGCATGGGGAAGATCCCCCTTTTATGTGACTATATCTAAGTCCAAAAGAATACTTTGATTTCATGATGGAAGTGAAAAGGCTTGGAAAACAATGTATTTTTGAATGGGTATCTTCAATTTCAGTAATTAACGGGTAAAAATCTTACACACTGTCCCTTTAAGTGTTCTAAAAAATCTCTCCAAAAATACTTCTCACTCTTTAAGTATATTTTTAAATAGGTACTTTTATACTTTTACTTGACTTTTTTCATTTAATACTTTTTCTTGAGTAACGTTTTGCCCCAGTATCTGTACTTTTACTTAAGTAACAAAGTGGAGTACTTCATCCAACACTGGGGTGAGCTGAGATGGGGGGTGAGTGTTTGAAAAGACAATGGCAAAAACGTCATTGAATTGTATAAAGAAATTGATGGATGTGTGCACTATGTCACTTTTCGGTCACCATGGTGATGTTAACATGTTATTGCTTTGCCTAAAATGTTCCACTGTGGAACATTTTGCTAAACCACTCCTTGTGCAAAGTTAAAGCTGATACTGTCAAATGCTTTGCTCCAGGGAGAGTTATTGTTTTGTCTGGAATGTTTCGCAGTGTGGTATTAAACTTTTGAATCTTCTTGGCGACCAAACCAGACCAAGTTACATCTGTCACATCTGTACCTGTTTTTCTTGATATTTTTGAGCTATAAAACCACGTGTTATTGAGTAAATGTAAGGTAGAGCTGTTTAATGTCATACTGTGGAGCATTCCAGGCAGAGAAATTCTTACCTATTTTATATACTGTATTGAAGTATGAGGTAATGATTACCAATGTTCAACTAATCCACTATTTCTTCTGCAAAAAAGGGCTGTGCGGATCATCCACAAGGTCGGCTTCTTAGAACACACTCATGATCTTTTTATCCAGTCAAAGTTATTACAATTTAATGACTTTGTTAAATATTATACAGTGATTATGCTTTTTAAAGCATTTAATAAACAATTGCCAAAAAATTTGCAAAAATGTTTTGCTCTTAAAGAGAACATTTATAATTTGAGAGGTTATGGAAACTTCATTTTGCCCAATGTTAGAACCACTCGTAAAAGTTTCTGTGTGACTGTGTGTGGGGTATGTGAAGAATCCCTCAGTCGTCCAGGTATGTGGGGTCAAAATGTGGAATGCTCTGGATTTACAGCAAAAGCACTAACAAAATATTCACAAAATATTCACATTCACATGGTCTGGTCTGAATATAGAGAGAGACGAGATTGAATGAATCGTCAAATGGCACCTTTGTGTATCAGTTTTGTTTTTTGTTTTTGTTTTTTGTACAAGAATGGAATTTCCCTTTTCTTTTTTTTTTTTTGTGTTTCTTTCAACTGAACTGATAAGGAAGCTAATTGATCATTTAAGTTATGTTTTAGAAGACAGGGGCGGGATTTAATAAGTTTTCTTCTTCCCACTCCTTTTCGAGCAAAAAGAAAAGACAAATGTATTTGACTCTATATTGGTTACCTGTATTTATTTCCTTGTGTTGACCTGCTCGAAATGAATAAATAAATGAAATGAAATGAATGAGAAATGAAATATCCATAGAAACAAGCAGGTAATGGACCTCCAACCACAAAGTTACACTGTGTCTTAATATGAAATACAGCTTTAAATCACCAAAATATGAATGTGCCATAAACAAGTTTCCGATCACTAAATAAGCAACAAAATTCTAGTGTGGTTAAAAATAATAATAATTTTAAAAAAGCCAGAAAATGCTACAAAATACTCCCCTAATATTTGTGTATTCTTACTGGGAGTTGGCTTGCCTGTCCACAGATCTGACTTTTAACCTTTAACTAATGCTATAGTGTGGAACATTCCAGACAGAGCAATAACATCTCCACCAGAAAAGTGACATAATGTAGCTTTAAATACAAACAGATGAATAGACCAGAGCACAGTCCAGACTTTTACGTGTATTTTCTTGTTTGCCGTCGACAGCGAAAGCTCCTCTCTCTCCCCTGAAAACAGATAAACAAAATCTTTCTCCTCTCTCCCCTCTTCCCCTCTCTCTCTTTAATCTTTCTCTCGCATCGCTCTTTCTCTCCTTCTCTCTCTCTGCCTCTCTCCCACTCTTTTCCCTATCTCCACATGCTCCTATCTCCCTCTCTCTCTCTGCTTCCTCTCCTATTCCTTTCACTATTTAGCCCATGCTCTCTTTCTCTCTTCTCTCCATTCAGTTCCAGGTATCTCTCTCCTTCTCAGACCTCTTCTTTCTCTCTCCCTTTCTCCCCTCCCCATTGTGTTGTCATTCTCTGTCCTTCATGCTCTTCATTCCTCTCTTTCCCCCATGTGTCCTTGCTCTCTGCCCCTCTGGACCTTCCTCTCCCTATCCCTCTCTCCTTCGGTTGTGTCCCTAGTTCCTTTTACTCTCGCTGTCTCATCCCCCTCACCTCTTCCCACTTTCCCTTCCTCTCTCTTCCCCTTCTTTTCTTCTCTCTCCTCTCCACCGTACCCTCACTGTATCTCTCCCCCTCTCAGCTGCCGTCACACTCCTCCTTTCACTCTCCCTCTCTCACCCCCTTCCGCTCTCTCTCCTCCCTCCCTCTCTCCACTCTCCCATCCTCTCTCTCTCCTTCTTTTATTCTCCCACTCTTCTCCCCATCTCTCTGTGTGTGTGTCTCTCTCTGTCTTTCCCTCTCTCTCCCTCCCTCCCTCCCTGTCTCACTCTCTTTCCTTCTCTCTCCCTGTTTCTCTTCCCTCTCTCTGCATGTCTGTCCACATCTCTCTCTCTGTCTTTTATTCTCCCTCTCTTCCCTCTATCTCCCCCTCTCTCTTGCTCCCCCTTCTCTCCAATCCTCCCTCTCTTTCCTTCTTTTATTCTCCTTCTCTTCTCTCTTTCTCCCCCTGTCTCTTCTCACCCCTCCTCTCTCTCTGCTCCTTTTATTCTCCCGCTCTTCTCTCCTCCTCTCCCTCCCTCTGTCCATTGTCCTCCCTGTGTGTGCTCTGTCACTCTGTTGTCAGTCTTTCACTCTACACATTTACATCTTTCTCTCTGTCAGTGTAGTTATTTTGTGTCGTCTGTAGAATGTGACGGTGCCGCTCTGGGTCGACTTGTTCAAACTAATGACTTTGTCCAAACCCCCGTACGCACTGACAGCACAAGAATACACCGTTACCCCGGAAACCACTGGAAGCAACACAAACACATAACTAGACACATAATTAGAGAGACGTGCCGTCCTGTTGTGTGCTCTGCATCCTCTGCTCTCACAACACATAACTCCATGTCCTCCAGCCTTAAAGGTGCACCGTGTAACCTTTGTTGGATGGAGGATATTTGTCTCCATGGAGGTGATAATGCTTTGACTGGAATGTTTCACAGAGAAGTATTAAACTTTTATCTGACAGGTGACAGGTCAGATCTGTGGAGAGGCAATTTCACTTACACTTAGAAGTAGGGATGTCAACAATTAATCGATTTACAATTAATTGTCGATCAAGATGTTGGCCGAACAAAATGCATTAATTGTAACTAATCGCTAGAGGGCGCTACTCTGGAATGTGAACACGAGATGCGAGAAAGACCATAGTGTTACATCATGTAACCCTTTCCTCTCTGGATGTTGCCGTACAACTCACAGTAGAGCTGGACCTAGAACCATATATTTTTGAAATGATAAAAGCATGTCACTTACATGCTTTTATCATTTCTTGATTGTTCTGGTTTGAGGCCCTGTAATGTTTTATGCTGTGTCCAGGGGCCCTGTGAAATGTATATTTTGTACTGTAACCCTTCACAGATTAAGGGAGAGAAATATTGTTGGTGCCTTAGTTCAAAATAAATGTTGAGAATGTCCTAAAAATAGTCTGGATTCACTGGTTTCATCATAATATGTAGACTAAATAACATTCTGTTATTTAATTTCTTCTGTTCCGTTTAATTTCAAGATTTCCATGCTGCAAGTGCAACAACTGAGCCAGTCCTCCATTTATTTTCAATAAAGAATGTATTTTGTTATTCAGCATCAATACATTTGTCTGCTTTTTACTAAGGAATAATTAATTGAGGAATATACAATATAATAATACTAAGATATATTTATGACTCAGTGTTATGTTACTATAGCTTATATTCTTAAAGACCCTATTGAAACACTCAAATTCAGGTGAAAAACGCCGCTTATCAGTTAATCGTAAGTCGATCGATAAGGTCAATCAACTATAGACTAATGAATTAATCGATAATTTGCATCCCCACTTAGAAGTCATGTTTTTCCAAGGTATTTCAAACATTTACACGTGTAAGTTACAAAAATCGTAAGTTACAAATCAGGTCTGTGGTGAGGCCATCCTGCTCACAATAAGAATGTATGTTTTTCAGTGTGTTTTAAAAAATTAAGTCTGTAATTGAATAAATGATTAATTCTCTATTGTGGAACATTCCACGCAAGCAAATAACATCTTAAACTTTAATCAAGTGATGGCAGTAGGCCAAATCAGATCTGTGAAGAGGAATGCACTCACACTAAGGGATTTTAAACTTTTAAACTAAAAGACGAAAAATAAGTTTAATGCCACACTGAGGAACATTCTAAAGAAATAACATTTTTTGCTTTGTTTCACAGTTGCCACGTTTACATGTGATCTTTAATTCTGATTAAAAGTAATTTAATTCTGAATAAAAAATAATTCCGCTTTAAAAAAAGACCACTTAATAAACACTTAATTCCTAATGAAAATGATTATTCAGAATTTAAATAAATTCCGAATTAAGTGGGTGGTTTATTCAGATTTTAAACCTGAATTCATTTATGACTTGATCATGTAAACGTTTATTCCGCTTAAAAACAATTCCAGTTGTTCGGCACATGCACAACAATTTTTTAAAATAAGTACGCTGGAAGAACTACAAATAATGAAAGAGTGGATTGCAGAAAACAGAAAAACACTAACCAAACCGAGATGACAAAAAGCCGGTAGCAGCTGATTGTGAGTTTTCTTCCAGTCGACGTAAATACGTTCGTGTCCCTGTCGAATCAGAACCCTTCCCAACCCCCAGACGTTTAGTGGAATTAGATAAAGCCGATTTAACATGTTTACCATGTAAACATCAATTCAGAATTATTATTTCCATGTAAACTCGAAGGAGAATAATTTAATACATCATGTAAACGTGGCCAGTGTGGCATTAAACTTGTATTCTTTTTCTCCATTGCAAAAGCAGGTGATAGACAGGTTAACACTTCACCGTGAAACATTCGAGCAAAGCAAAAACAACTCCAAATAGAGAATTAGATGTACCCCCATGAGAAAAGTTATGCAGTGACCCTTTAAGTTCTACCATTTCAGACAAATCCCAAAGTATCCAAACTATTTCAAACTGAACAAAACACAATAAGCAAACTCCATTTTCACTCAATTTTCTCCTATTCAGGTCCATTCATTTGTACCTATATTCTCTCAACTACTTCAGAGACAATTCCTTCCAATCTGAGCCCATTTCAGCCCCTGTTGGACCTGCTTCGCTCTGCTCGGCTAACACGGCTCACGGTTAACTCTCCTCCTGCATCAGCACCCGTCCCCCGGCAGCACCCATGGGACCTGCTCTGAGCCTGTTCAATTTGGACAGACAGATGGAGAAGGCGTTTGTACTGATTGCATTTACATCTCCAGCAATGAGCAACAGAGCAGAGGGGGATTCACGGGGAGGGATGAGGAGAGGAGGAGGACAAAAGAGGGGATGGGGATGGACTTATTTCAACTAGTTTAGTCCAGTTTGAGAATTCACAGACTGTTGGGAGTGTTCTTACCTAGCATGTAAAATTGACTTTTTACAGCTTTGAGCCAGGTTTGAAAGTTTTCCTTTCTCATTTACCCTCTCAAAGTTGTTTTCATCGCCAACAGGATACACCAGGGGTGGGCAAACTTTTTGACTCATGGGCCACAAAGGGTTCTAAAATTTGACAGAAGGACCAGGAGCAGGTGGATTTAGTGTTTTAGTAATCCACCTCATAAGAGCAAAAAATAACATGGGATATGTAGAAAATATGTGATTTATTTCAATTAAAAATAAACAAAAGCATTACAACAAAATGTCCATATTTCAAGTTCCACAGTATTTAGCTGTTTATTGAAATGACTCTTAAAACACAGGAAATTTAATTAATAAAATACAGGTTTTTTATTATTACTAACAGTTACTATTTTAAAGCACTGAAAGTTCTGTTCTCCTTCAGGTTCTTTCGTTCTATCGTTGACTGCTTGTTAGCATACTTAGCATGTTTTGTGGCAAAGTGATGGCCGATATTATATTATTTAAAAACTGCTACAGTCTCTTGGTATATCAGGCATACAGCAGCTGATAAGTATTCGGTGAAAAAATATTTACTTGTCCACTCCTTATTAAACACTCGACTTTCTCTGTCCACTTTTCTTTTCTTAACTCCGCTCATCTTTACAGGAGGCTGAGGGGTTAAAGAGTAAAGCACAAACGTGGAGCAAAATGCCGCAGCTCAACAAAGGTCAATGTATCTAGTGCGTCAGCTATTGGAAAATGCCAGAATTGCAGGGAAATTAAAACATTAACAAGGTTTATAAATATAATTTCTTCAAGTTCGGCGGGCCAGATTAAAAAGCTTAACGGGCCGCATATGGCCCCCGGGCCGTAGTTTGCCCATGCCTCTTTTTGTCTATTGTGTAATGGAGGCAGCTAGAGGCAAAAGTCAAATGGAATATAATGTGATTTCAATGGGAAATCTGGGAACATAATGTACAAAGAGTGAAAACCACTCGGACACATGTGGAAGATAACAAAGAACAAAAGTAAAATAATAATAATTATTATAATAATAATAATAATAATAATAATAATAATAATAATACTTAAATAAATAATTACTTTTACTTCACTACATTTGAGAACATGTATCTTTACTTTCTACTCCACTACATTTTAGATCTAGACTAAAAAGTCAAAAGTACTTTTCTTGCTGACCTGCTGAAATGGTGGGGACTTTTATTTTTAGCCCATTTAACTTAGAGCAAACCAAACATACAAAAACACAAAAAGTTAAAGGTCCCAGGGCATGAAATTTTCACTTTCTGAGGTTTTTGAACGTTAATGTGAGCTCCCCTACCCTGTTTAGCCCCCCCCCCCCCCATGGTTAAAAGTTGTGAAATGTCTAAACTGAGCATTTGCAATCCTTTTCTGCGTTACAAAAAAACACAGCTCAAACGGGCGATTCTCAACAAGGCACCTTATTGACATCAGCTTGAAAAATGCAGTTCCACCCCCGTCTGTGTCTACTCAGCGTCTCTGTAAATCACGCCCAGAGAGTTTGGACTGCGAATGCGCTAGGCAATGCGAAATGCGTTTTTTTATTTGCCTGGAGGCACGTCTGAGTGTTTCTAGGCTCGGAAGTCCTTTACCCGACCCTCTGGACCTCTGAAACAGCAGTGGTTTCATTTTATTTTCTGTGAAAATTTGTTTTTTTCATTGAAATTCCTCTCCTTTCTTCCTACGCTCTTAAAACGTGGAAGTGGGAGACAGCGCACAGTGCTGTCTCCCTGCGGCGCATTTGCCCCCCCCCCCCTCACCCGCTCCTCTAACCCTATCTCTGTCCTTCTCATTTGCATTCAAGCAACAAGGCCCTGAATGAGTTGTTCAGAGAGAGAGATTCTGACTCTGACTCTGTACATGTGTCTTTCTCATGCACTGAGTGTTGATTTTGAAGAAGGATTCATTTACAGTATTAGGGAACCATTAAGGAGCCATATAAAAGCATCAAGAAGTACCATGTCATGGGATCTTTAAAACCATTTTCTTTCAAATTGCTTCTTGACTGGTGCAAAACTATAATTTATATTTACAACAGGTATTTTCCCACCAACTTAAGTCAAAATGAGAGAATCATAAAAATCTTTCATACACACTTAAAAAAGGGGCATTATGTAACTTTTCCAGTGGAGGGTCCATCAAATGCTTTTCTCCTTGGAAATGTCATTGCTCTGCCTGAAATGTTCCGCTCTACCTTACATCACATCACTTACAGGCTGTTTTATAGCTCAAAAGTAGCTAGAAAAATAGGCATTCTGAGTGTGACTTGGTCTGGTTTGGTCTCCTCGAAGACAGAAAGTTTTAATACCATACTGTGAAACATTCAAGAAAAGGCAAAAGGAGAAATTCAATTTGTCAACTGGACAAAAGTTTATTTGGTCGAAAATAAACTTTTGTCCAGTTGACAAATTGAATTTCTCCTTTTGCCGTGGATTCTACCTGGACGACTGAGGGATTCTACACACATTCCAGACAAAGCAATAACATCTCCATGAAGAAAAGCATCTGACGGACCCTCCGCTAGAAAAGTTACACAATGCATTCTTCCTGGCTTTATTAAGAACAAACACAATTAAACCAGCTCATATCACAGCATCAAATATGTTTCTGGTAAAATCCACAAATTGCTGTGAAAGTGTATACAAAATCTCATTTCATTTTCAACTTTCAATCAGAGAGTTTGACAAAGGCGTTTTGGTCTCAGATCGGGTTAAGTAAACAAGCGTGTGGGCTGAGGATTGGACATATGGCGCTTGTGAGCAGGTAACAACAGAAGGTAACAGAAATCAAGCTTTCCCAAGACACAACGCTGAATACATTTGAATAACAATGAGAAGATGACTCAGGGAAGTTTGCATAAAACTTTAAGACAACACAATATGGCAGAGGTGAACTTACTGGACGTTGAAAATAAGTGTTGCATAAAAAATCATTGTCATTCAGATGCGCGCTTGACGAATGCTGCAAATTCGACAGAGAAATCAGGAGTCTAACTCACAACCTCATTACAGAGAGGAGGAGATGCATAGACTGGATAAAGAGGTTGAGGGAGTGTGACATCACCCATAGCGTTTGGCTCCAGTCAAATAAAGCTCAGTAAGGCTAGCAGTTAAAGGAGAATTAACGTGTTTTACAATCTGAGCCTTATTTTGGTAATAAAACAAGTTGTTTTACTCACCCATAGCACTTTGGTGTCATATGGAGCACTTCCAGAGATGTTTTAGATTAGCGATATCCATAATGCAGTTCTCGGGGCATATAATATATGCCCCGAGCATGTAATATGCCCCGTGCGGTCTCCAAATAACACAAACTTTAGCACTTTTCAAATCATAGAAGCTCAATGTCAAAAGCCCTATTCAGACAGGATTAGTTTTCCAGGGGGATGTAGAGTAATGTGGGTTTATCACAGGACCTCTGTAATATAAATGACCCCATTCACACAGGACAAGAAATGTCCATAATATTCATTTGACATGGGAGGAGTTTGTTTACGCTCTGCCGTCACATCATGATTAGCCTATGTGTAATATTAGCGAACTATGCAAATTATTGCCCATAATCAGGACTAATAGAGCATACATGACCTAAAACAAGCAGAAGTTTCATGCCTCTGACGACTGATTTATACCTCTTGGTCTTTTTCATTGGTCGATGTGTGCGCTTGTTTGAGAGTACCGGTAGATCATTTTGTTTGCCGGCAAAACAAAGCGCTTCAAGCTCCTCCGTGTTTGAAAATTGCGGTAAATTATTTCTTTTAACGGATGTGACGAAATATTACATACATCTTTACCGAGGGTCGCATTCGCACGGGATTAATATTACGTATGGTAATTCCCCCAGACCGTTTTACAGAAGGTGAAACTCGCTGTAAATTTCACAGACATACTCCGTTATGTTTACGAACATGGCGCGTTCAGACAGGACTAAATTCCCTGGTAATTATTACTTCACCCCATGTCACCCCATAAAACTAATCCCGTCCGAATAGGGCTTTAGTCTACACTTTCGTTTGAGTCAAAAGTGGCCTGTAATCCGAGATTTATCCATAATTTACAGCTTTGCGTTTCATGTTTGGGTCCCGGGAGCTGAGAGTGAAATAAACTGTGACTCCGCACATGCGCACTGGCGTCCTCATCTACTCGAAACTATGGATAAATCTCGGATTACAGGCCACTTTTGACTCAAACGAAAGACTAAGACATCGAGCTTCTATGATTTGAAAAGTGCTAAAGTTTGTGTTATTTGGAGACCGCAAACATGTGCCCCGAGAACTCACCTTACGGAGATCGCTAATCTAAAACATCTCTGGAAGTGCTCCATATGACACCAAAGTGCTATGGGTGAGTAAAACAACTTGTTTTATTACCGAAATAAGGCTCAGATTGTAAAAAAAAAACGTTAATTCTCCTTTAAAGGGGTGAATTTGAATATAGGATATATCAAATTTTGTATTGGAGGACGTGCCATCTGCTTGTCTCTATGGAGAGTGCCATTGCTTTGCCTGGAAAGTTCCACAGTATGGTATTAATGTGATGAACAGATCTGTGGAGAGGCAAACCCGCTAGCAGTAAGAATGCATGTTACATACAGCTCACCTTTAAAGGTCCTATATTACACAAAATGGATTCTCATGAGGTTTTAGCCATGTTAGAATGCTGTTACCACAAAAACATACTTAGAGTTGTGTTTTGTTTCATTCACACATGTTTGAGGAATCCTTTATTATTAGTCTGTCTACATCTCCAAAGCTCCAAATGCTCTGTTCTACCTTGTGATGTCATGAAGTGGTAGTTTTTAGTTTAGTTTAGTTTTTAACAGCTACCTTTTACCTTGAGTTCAGTAGAAATGGATAGTTAGAGGGCTGAAATTATCCAAATGATTGTTGTGGAGGTGCATGGAGTTTAAAAACACATTGGAGCACTTCCTTTATTACAACATGACAGAGTGTTTTCAGTTTGAGACAAGAACTCAGCCTAAATATGCAGGGTTTGTGTGTTAAACATGTGTGAATGAAACAAAACACAACTCTGGGTATATTTTTGACAGCAAAACAACATTATAACAGATACAGATGTGAAAATAGTGTAATATAAACCTTTTAAACCGTGTAAATATAGTAAGTATCCAATACATTTGTCCTATATTTTCAGTTGACGCAGAGTTGGCAAATCCAGCGTTCTAAAAGTACAGCCATCATCACCTCTGCATAGTGAGCTCATTTAGAAGATAAATATGGTATGGGCGAAGTGTGCAGTCCTCCCGGGATCCATCCACTTCATCTTATGGCAGTAAATAGTCCCACAGCTGCAGCTCAGGGCTTCATATGAGTTACATTGGTCATAATTAAAGGGAAAAGCAGAGAGTTTGACAAGGGTGAGGTAAGGCGTATGTAACAAGAGTCTACAAACTGAAGCGTTCAGTAAAGTAGAAGTCACCATATACAGGCATGGGATTGAAGTGAAGGCCTGCAAGATTAATTAAAATGAAATTGCAATTTGAATAGACAAAGGTAGTAAATCTGCAAGGCTGCAGTTTTTAAGTATTGGACATTCCTCCACAAACAACAAAATACACTCTTATTCTGCTTAAAATGGTTAACCCTGTAGTTTAGATCTGTACAAACATGTTCTGAAATTCTAGATTATAGTACTAGTTTGTATATTTTAGTCTTTTTGTCCATTCTTCTGGACTTGTTGAAAATGTGAACTTTGAACAGAATCCTATTGTTATTATCTACCAATCACCTGTCAATTCATATAAATGCATTCTCTCTCCTTTCATCATCCTAACCTTTCATCTACATGCTGCAGATGTAGTCATATCCACTGCAGCACAACCTCCTCAACCTATATCCTCCTCACAACTAGAACAACTAGTTTTCTGTTTGAGAGAAGAACACAGCCTAAGTCTGTATGTTAAACATGCATGAATGGAACAAAACAAATGACGAATGAGGAAACCACATCATAACATCCATCAGAAAATAGGCCCTTAAAATACTAAAATCATGTGTGTGTACTCACACATTGGTGGTGAAGATGCCGTAGATCAGGTCCTGCTCTGGGAGATAGAAGGTGCTCTGTAGTTCGTTATAATAGAAGGGTATCTCTCCTGATCTGGAGCAGTTGAGTCTGGCCTTCATGAAGGTGGTCCAGGTGTCCTCCAGGAGAAAGCGCCCCCCGATGTCGTTCTTGCAGACGCGTGCCACACGAGAGTACACCGTCTTCCCACAGTCGTGTTCCACTGCATTTTCACGAAGGAAGAAGAACGTGAACAGGCCAATGTCATACGCTGAGATGAAGTGAGGCTCTGGAAAAGGAGAGAAAGCGAGCAAAATAAACAAACATGTTTTAAGATTTTTGTTTTCATGGTTCATGGTTTTGTATTCTGTTTAAGTGTTTTCAACAAAAATCTGAGAGGGACTGAGTGAAAAACTGTTGGCTAAGAAGTGGAATAAGGGAGTGTGACGCCACCCACAGAGTTAGGCTCCAGTCAAATGAAGCTAACAAGGCTAGCAGTTATTAGTAACGCACAAAATAGCAAATTAAAAACACCAGGATCATGTAGAGCAGGTTGAATCAAACCAAAATGATAATAATAAGACCAAAATGACGAGGCTCACCGCAGCAGTTACAGAGCGGTTATATATGCAGTGTACAAAAGCAACTGGCCACGTTACCTTAACAGCAGTGGGCAATTTAGGCAAAGTGGTTTGCTCAGGGACACAATGGCAGTATGTCCTTGGGTGTATCCACAACACTGATAGAGATATTTATTTAATGCCATATGGTAATAAGGCAATGACATCTATGGGGATTTGTTTTCTATTTCTGCTGACTCATGTTTGTAGTTTTATAACATATCATATTAAATCTGTTTTTGACCTGATATGTCTCCTACTGGGACTTTGTTTGTCTGTAATAAAACTCAGATAAAAGAGTCACCAGCCCACAGTTAAACACACATCCAAAAACACCGTCCAAACCTCATTCAGATTTAGGAGCACTTGTTTGTTATCTCAGCATCTCCCTCCTCTCTTTCACACATACAGTCTGACATTGAGATCTGATGTCGGCCAAGTTGTGAGGGCTTTTAATGCAGCAGATAACAGGGTCAAAGCAACACTATAAACATGGTGAAAAATGTTGGACTTTCTTGGAGACTTTTGCTGATAAGTACAAAAACAAGAACGAGCTAAAGCGCTTTGTTGTTTCCATGGAGATAATAAAATTCAATGCCTTACTGTGGAACATTCCAGACAAAGCAATGACATCTTCATGGAGACTAGAAAGATTACATTGTGTACCAAGGATATAATTATATGTTTAGTCCTGCTTTAGGCCTAGTTACACTCAGGTTTAGTTCTGGGTTTGACCTGGTTTAGACCTGGTTTAGTCAGTGGGTTAGATCTGGTTTAGGCCTGGTTTAGACCTAGTTTAACCCGGATTTAGAATTGGTTTAGAACTAGTTTAACTAGGGATGGGGCCGATCCGATCCAGTATCGGTATCGGGTTCCGATAGCAACGTAATTCACGGATCGGAAATTCCGATCCAACCTGTGAAAATTTCCGATCCATGATCCATGTCTGTATATACACATCTGCTGAAATGACTCCACCAGTGATTCCCTGTCGCCTGCTCTGCTCCTGCTGCAAAATGTGGAATGGAATTCCTGAACTGAGGCGTATCTCAATGAGACACAGAGTAATGATGAGACACGCCTCCATTCTGGAAATCCACTCCACAGTTTGCAGCCAGATAGCAGGTAAACACTGAGCAACACGAGGCAGCTAACCAACTTTTCATCACAACATGTCCGCTGTGTGGAAATACTTTTTACTAGAAACACCTCAAAGCAAGACAGCAACGTGAGGGCGGTGTTAGCCACTCCACTCCGAGTGATCCCTCAACCCAAATATGGCGAGTAGCCCCGTGTGGTCTGAGGAGTCACGAGCTGGTGAAGCCGGTGTTAGCCCCCGTTTAATCAATGTCCGCAATCCGTCACTCGAGAGCATGACGAGAAAGTCCGGAGAAACGTCTAGTAAAAGTGATACTCGGCCCAAACAGACTACAGTTACAACTTCGTATGACCAGTGTAACTCCGTATAACAGAAGCAGCCAACGACATCAGGAGATAAGGACTGCCGTAAACATGGTAGTGGTAAACATAGTACTACATTTGAAATAATTTATTGACTTTAGTTTCTTTTTAATAAATAGTACTACATTTGAAATAAATTATTGACTTTAGTTTTCATTCTTACATTACAGTTTAGTGGAATTTAGAGTTTGAATGGTATGATGTAAGTTTCTGTGATGTTTGCAAATGTTCATGTGCACTGAAACGTAATTTGAAAGAAATCGTGGATGAAATTGAAATCGCAATATCTGCCAGAAAAATCACAATTAGATTTTTTCTTAAAATCGTTCAGCCCTAGTCATAGGCCTACTTGCCTGTAGAGATGAGTTTAATTGTAGTTTAACAATAATGATGATAATATTGAAAACAACAGTTTTGGTATCGGAATAGTATCGGTATCGGCCTATATCCAAATTCAGGTATCGGGATCGGATCGGAAGTGGAAAAAATGTGGATTGGTGCATCCCTAAGTTTAACCCTGATGTAATTCTGGTTTAGACCTGGTTTAGACCTGGTGTAGACCTGGTTTAGACCTGGTTTAGTTCTAGGTTAGACCTGGATTAGACCTATTTTAGAATGGGTTTAGACCTAGTTTAACCCTGGTTTTGTTCTGGTTTAGTCCTTTTTCTGACCTAGTTTAACCCTGGTTCAGTCCTGGATGAGACCTGGATTAGACCTAGTTTAACCCTGGTTTAGTTCGGGGTTAGATCTGGGTTAGACCTGGTTCAGTCCTGGTTTTAAACCTAGTTTAACCCTGGATTAGTCCTGGTTTAGACTGCGTTCACACTGCAGGGCTTAAGAAGCAAGAGAAGCAACTTTATTGATCTCACACAGGAGAAATTCTTCTCTGCATTTAACCCATCCTGTTATCAGGAGCAGTGGGCAGCACATTACTGCGCCCGGGGACCATCTCCATGATCTTCTTGCTTCAGTTTGGTCAGGACCTAAGCTGGAGGATTTTACCTATGGAGCATGTTTGCAGTTTTAATGCTCAATTCCGATTTTTTTTGTGAAATCCGATTTTCTTGCGAGGTCGTTCACATTTCCAATTAAATACAAATTGTATGTGATCTCCAGTGTGAACGCTAAACTCCACAAAAGTGTCCCACATGCGCATTGGAGGACACGATGACGTCACACGCAGCGAACACGCTCAATGTTTACGGAAGTCGCCTAAAGTTGCTTTTGTACCGGAGCCAAAACATGTACAGCTTATTTGTTTGAAGGAGGAGATGGAGAAAGAGAAGGACAAGGTTTTTGGCCACTGCGTTTTGTGGGGTTTTGTGCTTTGCCGCTTCACTGATACGGAGTTCATATACTATTTTCGCATGACGAGAAGAACATTTGTGTACATTTGTGAACGCCTAGTTGTACCACTCTCATTGGAGGAAACACACCCAGGTCGGATGAATGCGACCTGGCCGTTCAGACTAAAGTCGCAGGACCACATATCCAAGTGGCCTGGATCGCATTTGAAAAAAATCGGATCTGTGTCGTTCAGACTCCCATTAGAAGATCAGATACAGGTCGTATAGAGGCAAAACAATCGGATTTGGGTCACTTCAGGCTGCAGTGTGAACCTTAGTCCTGGATTAGACCTACCGGTAGTTTAAAGGTCCCATGACATGGTACTTCTTGATGCTAATATGGCTCCTTAATGGTTCCCTAATACTGTAAATGAATCCTTCTTCAAAATCAACACTCAGTGCATGAGAAAGACACATGTACACAGTCAGAGTCAGAATATCTTTCTCTGAACGACTCATTCTGGGCCTTGTTGCTTGAATGCAAATGAGAAGGACACAGATAGGTTAGAGGAGTGGGTGGGGGGGCAAATACGCCGCTGGTTAGGTGCGCTGTCTCCCACTTCCGCGTTTTAAGCGCGAAGGAAAAAAGGAGAGGAATTTCAATGAAAAAAACACATTTTCACAGAAAATAAAATTAAACCACTGCTGTTTCAGAGGTCCAGAGGGTCGGGTAAAGGACTTCCGAGCCTAGAAACACTTGCATGTGCCTCCAGGCAAATAAAAAAACGCATTTCGCATTGCCTAGCTCCTTCGCGGTCCAAACTCTCTGGGCGTGATTTCCAGAGACAGGGGGTGGACATCCAGACGGTGGTGGAACTGCATTTGCATTTCTTTTTTCAATGTGACGTAACATAGTTGCCTTGTTCAGAATCGCCCGTTTGAGCTGTGTTTTGCTCAGTTCATGGGACCTTTAACACTGGTTCAGTGCTTGGTTAGATCTGATTCAATCCTGGTTTTGGATCTAGTTTAACTCTGGTTTAGCCGTAGGTTAGACCTGGTTTAAACCTAGTTTAACCTTGGTTCAATCCTGTATTTGACCATCTTTCATCCTTGTCTACATGAGCTCCTCATATCCTCCCTCATTTCTGGACAATCTAAAACAATATTTGCTCAGAGCAGCTCAGAACACACAGCTGTCTCATTCCTCTGTCCCTGCATTTTGTGTACAGACAGTACAGACTGAACTCTGCCAAATTCAACTTAAAATGGTGGTTACTCACACATTTCCACATCTCTCATGTTCCAAAACACATCTCTTAACAAATGCGCACTTAATTACTTTGTGGAGGTGATTTTTTTAGTTTTAAATAATATGTAATAAAGATGGGTACATTTGTATTAGCTGTCAAGTTTGTGTACGGTAGAAATCTAGTAATAGTAAAAATTATTTGAATAAGTTGTTCTGGCTAGTTTTGATTTAATAGTTTGCTTTGTTTAGAATATGGCAACAATTCAAATTTTTCATCACAAAATGGATGGTTATTAACTTAACACAACATGGCTGAGTTAATTGAAACTACACCAAGTGATCTGATTTGTGTTCATACCACAGAGATGTATCTAGTACCCCCCTCAGCGTGATGTCACTGCAAAGTATCAATATTACATTTGTTTATATTGATTCACTGATCCACTATGCTTCAATGTGTGGTCGTCATTGAAAATAGTTTGGACATCCCTGTGATTGTCTTTTGGATTGGGGGATCTGTTGTGGTCACTATGTGAATTATCAACATGATTCAACCCAAAAAATTATGAGTTTTGTTGTATCTTCAGATTTGTTCTATTTTGGGGCATGAAAAATGTTGCTAAAATGGCTGCCCTCATTTGTCACTCCAACTACTGTGGGCTAAACAGGAAACAAAAGGCAAGACTCAACCCTCTGGCATTTTCCAAAACTGGAGCTGAGACTTTCTTTGGATTTAGATGGATGAAAACGAAGAAAAAAGCTCGACAAACTTTGGTAAAAAAAACAAGTTTGAAAACAGTTTTCCATCTTAAGCGCAGCTAAACTTGGAACGTTGACCCCGTATGGCAGGGGACACATGGCTTCAGGATAAGGTGATTTTCGGAGTTTGACGTTGGGATTTGGCAGCCTGTCCACAGAGAATTGATAAAAATGCTTACAGAGAAATGGTAACATTTACTACAACGTGTGGTTTTACGCACCATGAGGCCAAAACAGCACTACAGAGGAGTTTATGCATATGTAATGTGACACAGATTAGGGCCATTTTTGTGTTGTTAAAGTTTTCAAAACACAGAAAGACCAAATACCAGATTTATGGAGAAAATGTCACATTTAGAGATATATTAGAAAATCAAAAACAGCATTATCTTAGTTGAAGACATTTGCATCTGGTATACATGCTACAATTACAACTTTATCCATGGTGGTAAGCCACAGCTGCCCTGGGGCACACTAACAGAAGTGAGGCTGCCAATCTGAACCACTGGCCTCTCTGACCACCACCAAGACTCACACACCACATTCATTCTAGGCAAGGTGGGTGAAGTGCCTTGCCTAAGGACACAACGACAGTCGCCCCATTGTGGCTCCTGGTATTCTCACAGGTCTCCCATACAAGTACTAAGGCCCAGCCCTGTGGACATTATGGCGGCAAAGCGGTAAGAACAGCAAGAAGGTCCTGGGTTTGATTCTGGGGCGGTAAGGGGCCTTTCTGTGTAGAGTTTGCATGTTCTTCCCATGCTTGTGCAGGTTTTCCCTACCACTAAAAATATGTACAATAGGGTCCCCAGAAAAAGATATTCTTACTCCCAGCAGGACTATCCTGGTTGAATAAAGGTCAATAAAATAAAATGAATTGGCTTCAGAGATCTGATGAGATCAGGCTTTGACAAGGAGGCTTGGTCATTGTGTACTATAATTAATAAGAGCAGTGACCAAGACATGTGTATGTTTTTCTTGAGAAATGTGATATTTTGCAATTTTACTGTTGTATTGACTTGTGTTGGTTGCTGGCCTGGCGAGGTCACTCTTAAAGGTCCCATGGCATGAAATTTTCACTTTTGAACGTTAATGTGAGCTTTTACCCCCATGGGTAAAAGTTGAAAAATGTGTAAACTGAGCATTTGCGATCCTTTTCCGCGTTTGAAAAAAAAGGCAGCCCAAACAGGAAATTCTGAACAAGGGAAGTTTCTAACGTCACACTCGCGGAAAGGTTTCCACCCCCCGTCTGGATGTCTACCCACCGTCTCTGGAAATCACGCCCAGAGAATTTGGGCCGCGAACGAGCTAGGCAATGCGAGATGCGTTTTTTTATTTGCCTGGAGGCACGTGAGAGTGTTTCCAGGCTCGGATGTCCTTTATCCGAGCCTCCGAACCTCTGAAACAGCAGTGGTTTAATTTCATTTTCTGTGGAAATGTGTTTTTTTTTAATGGAATGCGGTTCATAACTTCCTCCGCGCTTAAAACATGGAAGTGGGGCCAGCGCACAACTAATCCAGGAAATTGGCGTATTTGGCCACAACCCACCCGCTGCACTGGCCTGTCTCTGTCCTCCTCATTTGCATTCAAGCAACAACGCTCAGAATAAACTGTTTCAGAGGCATATTTATGACCACCAAATTATGGATGGCAGGTGAAAGTCATGACACATAAGAGATTTGCACTGTAGATTGCCAAATCCTTATTTCCAGTCATTTTGGCGAGAGTAACTAAAGTAATGCAAAAGTAGTGTAATGCCTTACTTTTTATTTAGAGTAATATTGTAATGTAAGGCATTACATTAAAATGACAGTAACAAGTAATAAGTAGTGCATTACAGTTTTTGAGTAACTTGCCCAACACTGTATATAGCGTGTATGGTCAGGGCACATATACAAGTACTGTCAATGCCATGATTGGCTGCGTTGCGTAAGTGAATCGTACCGTATGATTGGCTGAACACCTGTCACTCACTGAGTTACACAGCAAAATGATACAGAAAAAAATATAGATCTAATTCATTTACAGTGCGCTGCATAGGTTTTCTTGTGCGCTGAGAATGTGCGAGCAGCGCGCAATTGCGCAGGCGCGCAGCTTAGAGGGAACATTGGTCCTTGGCCAAGACACATAATTTATCTAGGCTGAACAAATGGTGCAACTTATAAATCTCCATGGAGACAAACAGGTGACACAATCAGGCCAAGTTACAGTTCAGATCTGTGGAGAGGTAACCCCACTCACTGTATCAATGATTTTCAAGGTATTTTTGAGCAATAAAATAAAAAAAAAGCTTGTGACATAGATATGTTTATTACCATACTACAGAATTCTTGACAAAGCAATATCATCTCCATGGAGACAAGAAGGTAGTCGGCCCTGCACCATAAAGGCTACACATTGCACCTTTAACAGTATGGTTGATCAAAATATATGTCTCTTTGCATATCTTTTGTCTCCCATTGTGCCTCTGCCTCCTCCTCTCCCATAACTTCACATGTCTGCTTTCCTACATTATCTAATACACTCTTGATTTATAACACAAACTCCATACATTCCTTCAACATGGAGCCTGGCAGACTAAAAGCAGGGATGAAGCTGATAATATTGTTGATGTGTGATGATTTGTGCGTGGGTGCCAGTATAAATATGTATGTTGTATCTGCTTGAATGCGCTCTTGATTTCCTCTCTGTATGCCCGTACACTATTGGCTCTATGGGTAATGCAGACAGTGGAGAGAATAAGTGCTACACAATGTCTCATGGGAGTCACCGCATAAAAGAGTGGAATTTTTACATCACTGCTTCTCCAGCTGTTGATGCTTGTTTAGAGATGGTTTAGGCCTGGGTTTGTATTCAAATAATATTCATTCTGTAGGGGTAATTTCAGTTTGAAACCGCTTCAAGTCTATTTTATACATCTTGATAACTCATTGGTACCTCCAGGTCTGGACTGGGACAAAAAAATGGCCCAGGCATTTTTGGCTTAGACCAGCCCCTCATAATTAGTCCTGGTTCAATCGTGTTTAAGACCTGATTAGTCCTGGTTTAGTCCTAATTCAGACCTGGTTTAGTCCTGGTTCAGACAAGGTTTAGTCCTGGTTTAGTCCTGGTTCAGACAAGGTTTAGTCCTGGTTTAGTCCTGGTTTAGTCCTGGTTTAGTCTTGGTTTAGTCCTGGTTCAGACCTGGTTTAGTCCTGGTTCAGACCTGGTTTAGTCCTGGTTTAGTCCTGGTTTAGTCCTGGTTTAGTCCTGGTTTAGTCCTGGTTCAGACCTGGTTTAGTCCTGGTTCAGACCTGGTTTAGTCCTGGTTTAGTCTTGGTTTAGTCCTGGTTCAGATCTGGTTTAGTCCTGGTTCAGACCTGGTTTAGTCCTGGTTTAGTCCTGGTTTAGTCCTGGTTTAGTCTTGGTTTAGTCCTGGTTCAGACCTGGTTTAGTCCTGGTTCAGATCTGGTTTAGTCCTGGTTCAGACCTGGTTTAGTCCTGGTTTAGTCCTGGTTTAGTCCTGGTTCAGACCTGGTTTAGTCTTGGTTCAATCCTGATTTAGTCCTGGTTTAGTCCTGGTTCAGACCTGGTTTAGTCCTGGTTCAATCCTGATGTAGTCCTGGTTTAGTCCTGGTTCAGACCTGATGTAGTCCTGGTTTAGTCCTGGTTCAGACCTGGTTTAGTCCTGGTTCAATCCTGATTTAGTCCTGGTTTAGTCCTGGTTCAGTCCTAAATTGTGGGCCGGTCTCTAAGTAAAAAAAAAAGAAAAAAAGAAGGGCATCGGCCCCTAGGACTGTCGGCCCACCGGGAAAATGCCCGGTATGCCCAATTACCAGTCTAGGCCTGGTTACCTCACCTGCTTGTCTTGTGAGATGTTATTTATGGCTTTGCTTAGAATGTTCCATACATGTATCAAGCATTTATCCATTGTGGGTATTTTCTATTGCTGTGAAAAGGGTTGCCTTTCCACAGATCTGACCTATAATGTAGCCTAGAGTTGTCTGGTTTGGTCTAGTCGATGGGTTTAATCTCTACCGTGGAACATTCTAGACAAAAGCAATAACATCCATGGAGACAAGCAGGTGACAGACGCTCCACCAGAAAAGTTGAGCAATGTGCCTTTAAAGGGATATGCCACCCCCAGGTCAAATTTGGGCATCTCCCCACAGTCCAGAGACTAAAATAAGTGGTGGAAAGCGTTTTCCTGCTCACCCAGCCATTGTCCGATAACTATTTTCCAGTGCGGAAGAATACAGCCGAATCCGCACTGGAAAATAGTTCCCACCCAAAATGACCAAGGCAAGCTCTCCGTGTTGATTTGCACATTTATTTGCACTCGATATGAATGCGCACTACACATAAAGTAATTGGGAAACGCATCGAGCAAATTAATTCCTTTTGGCCGAAATATTTCTCTGGCGACGTTAGACTCCAGTCTAAGGCGGAGGAGCTGCAGATACCGCGGCGGTCAGTGGCGACAGACTCGGACAATGGCTGGTTGAGCAGGAAAACGCTTTCCACCACTTATTTTAGTCTATGGACTGTGGGGAGATGCCCAAATTTGACCTGGGGGTGGCATATCCCTTTAAGCAATGGTATAATGTTGTTACTTCATCAAAAACATGCCAGGAGTTGTGTTTTGTTTCATTCACACATGTTGAGTCATCCTTTATTATTAGTCTACATCTCAAAGCTCTGCTCCACCTTGTGATGTCATTGTTCAGTAGAGTTTTGGCAGTTCCAGGTCTGGGATGATCCAAATGATTCTAGTAAAGGTGCATGGAGTTTAAAAACACAGGGGAGCACTTCCTGTATTACCACATGGCATCAATGTTTTCTGTTGGAGAGAAGAACAAGCCTAAATATGGAGGATGTGTGAATGAAACAAAACACAACGCCAGGTTGATCTGGATTTGGCAACTCACCAATCCCATAATGCCACACACCTCCATCTCTCTTCCGCTCTCTCACCTTACAGGCCCCTTATTCCCTCCCTATTCACTCCTTTTTTCTTTCCTTCTCTTCCCTCTCCTGCCCAGCACCTCTCTTCATCTTTTGCCCTCTCTCTGTCTGCGCCCCTCTCTCCTTCCTTCTTCTTTCTCTCCTTCTCTCTATTCCTGTTTCTCTCTCGATCCAACTTTTTGTGAGTGTCTAATCGATAATTGATACTGCATCTCATCTACATTCCCTGGGGGTGTAAAGCTAACTATGGGCACTGCTCTGTCTGAAGCTTTCTCAAGACTTTATTCTGAACTTTGTTTTACACAGTCTGACCAGAAAGGGCTGATTTAACTGGAACTATAACAGGCGAGCTGATTTGTGATGTTAAAGATCCCATGACATGGTACTTGTTGATGCTTTTATATGGCTCCTTAATGGTTCCCTAATACTGTAAATGAATCCTTCTTCAAAATCAACACTCAGTGCATGAGAAACAGAGATAAGATGAGAAAGAGTCATAAATGTCACTCTGGAACACTTTATTCTGGGCGTTGTTGCTTGAATGCAAATGAGGAGAAAAGAGCTGGCCTATAGTAGAGGGTGGGGGCGTGGCCAAATGCTCCGCTCTCCGCTGTAGCTCACAGCTGATCCATTTCCTTGTTTTTGCACGGGGGGAGAGATTTGAAGCGTTCCATTGAAAAATAAACACATTTCCACATAAAATGAAATTAAACCACTGCTGTTCAAAGGTCCAGAGGCTCAGATAAAGGACTTCCGAGCCTAGAAACACTCGGACGTGCCTCCAGGCAAATAAAAAAACGTATTTCGCATTGCCTAGCGCATTCGCAGTCCAAACTCTCTGGGCGTGATTTACAGAGACGCTGAGTACAGACAGACGGGGGTGGAACTGCATTTGCATTTCTTTTTTCGATCTGACATCAATAAGGTGCCTTGTTCAAAATCGCCCGTTTGAGCTCCGATTTTTTGTAACGCAGAAAAGGATCGCAAATGCTCAGTTTAGACATTTCACAACTTAACGTTCAAAAACCTCAGAAAGTGAAAATTTCATGCCATGGGACCTTTAAAGATGTACTGTGTAACTTTTCTGGTAGAGGGTCCAACATCTGCTGTCCCCATGGAGACAGTCAGGTTTCTATTAGAATTTACAGTGCTCCAGTCTGCTCCATCTCTGCACTGAGCAAGCGTCAGCTCAGATTGTAGCTGCTGTGGTTCTGTCCCACTGTGAGGATAATTACTCCATCAGTGAGTGCTCCGTCTCTGTGGGTCCTCTGCTATGACAGGGCTGCATGAGTCAGTCAGAATCCACTCTGACAGGTCTGCGCTCATCCACACAGTCAGACTCTGCTCCATAAAGAACCCATATGGCTCATATGGTCTCCACTCACGTCACTAAGATGGGACTTATTTACATTTAAAGCTGGCCTATTATGCAAAATCGACTTTTCAGAGCCATGTCGTAGTTCTTTTCATTTACCCTCTCCAAGTTGTATTTGGAGTGATTCGTGCGTGTTTGAGCAAACTTTAATCACTTAGACACCATATTGCCAATCAACCCAATCACCAGTATACTCCCACTGCTCTGTACTTACTTCTTTTTCCAATTTTATTTTCTTAATCAGTGATACACAGATGATTCAGGAGTGTTGCGTAGTCATTTTGGTACAAATGAAAAAAAAAAATCCACCAATTGCTAGCATGATGTGCAGTTATCCGTCGCAAGTGCCGACAGCTTCACAGTTGTTTGTTATGATGACATTTGGTTGCCTGAGCAGCCAGTCCCTTTTACATTCTATTCAAATCCAAAAGAGACTGAAACCAGACCACAGAGCATGAAAAAGCTCCATCCAAATTTTCAGTGATCCAACCACATTCACTAATTTGTGTCTCTTAAATGCGGAAGACATCTCCTCTTGAAAATACTTGTAACATTCAGAACAAAATAGATCACTTCTTTTACCTGAAATAAGTAACAGTTTGGTGCTTAGGATGATTCACTAAAAATCCTGTTTCTGTAGATTTTCTCCTTTTTTATGTGTAAGCAGCATGTTTGTTTTTGACGTGAACGGAGCATGTGTCTCTCTGATTCTCCTGTCAATCACACTCTCCGAGCTCGGGGAGACAGTATACGGCTCCAGATCAACTCGTCTTTGTAAAATTTTGTCAAATCCTGTGGTTCTGGCTTAGACGTTTGGGGCAATGTCAGCTCCCAGTTTTCTAACACAGAAGTCAGCAGACATGTTTCTTTTATAAAGTCATTTTAGATGAATATTGTAATTTAAAAAGTCCAAATTATATTTATAATGACCCATGAGGTAGATTATAACTACAGTGGTCCCTCGCTCTATTGCGGTTCACTGTTGGCGGCCTCGCTGTTTCGCGGATTTTTTTAATTGATTTTTTTAAAATAGTGTAACTTTTTTTATAGTGTAACATTGTGTTCTGCGTCCTGATTGGCTAAGAGACTGTAGACCTTTGCCGATTGATAGATGGGGGATGCAGGGGGGACCGGGACTAGACCAGGACTAGACCAGGACTAAACGTGGACTAAACCAGGTCTAGACCAGAACTACACCAGGTCTAGATCAGGTCTAAGCCAGGTCTAAACCTGGACTGGTCCTGGACTAAACCAGGACTGGACCAGGTCTAGACCTGGACTAAACTGGGACCTAGATCAGGTCTAATCCAGGATTAAATCACCCCGTGCGGCTCTTTGCTGGTTTCGTGCGGCTCTTGCGTTCGTTTGTGCGTGTTCGGTTTGTGGCTCGGGCTGCGAGGACGCGGTCCTGAGGGGAAGGCATGGTCCGGGTGCCGCGGTTCGATCTCGTGCTCGCAGCCCCAGCCTCGCGCCGGTCATGCTGCTCTGTCACGGATTTGACCACGCGCCGTTCTCCAAGGGGTTGTTGCGCGTCGCGTCCCGGGACGTGGCAGTGAGCGCAGTGCTTCCTGCGGATGCAGTGACTCATGTCTCCGCTCCCCTCGCGCGTCCGGTGTGGCTCCCAGTGGAGCCCCCACGCTTCACCACTAATACATTTTGTTGAAAATCTACAAAAGTTTGAGTGTTTAAATGAGAGAGAAATGTGAGAAAATGTTAATTCCAGTGTTTTAAGGCATTTACAGCCTTAAAACATGTATAATAATTGCAAAATATAAAGTTGTCCTACTTCGCGGATTTCACTCATTACAGGTTATTTCTGGAACCTAACCCCTGCGATAAACGAGGGACCATTGTATACAGCAGACACAAGCACAACACGTCTTCTTTAATATAGAAATGTTCATGCCATGTGAGTATTGGACACATTTAGAACAGCAAGATGAATTCCTGTAATATTTATGAGTACACAAATGTACTCCATCTTGATCCGCTCATGCTGGGACTATAATTGTGTTAAAATAAAGCCTAAATTAAAGTCTTACAAAGCCTTAGACAGAACAGTGCCTACAGTTCACATCACACCCACTGGAAATATTGATGACATCAGCTCACCAGACTATTCAGGCATAGTAGAGCAAAAACTGTCAACCATTGATTATATAAATACACACAGCAAACCTGCTAGCTGCCACGTTCCAAGTAGGAAATGAGTATGGGCGCGCTTCCTGCTCCATTGACTCCAGCTCTAGTTCACTTTGTATTGAAAATTCGTATTAACCCGCTCTACACGATCCTGGTGTTTTTATTTAGCAATTTTTTCCTATTTGCTATTTTGGCTATTCCTATTCCTAATATGGAACACAACAGCTAGCCTCGGTGAGCTTCATTTGACTGGAGCTGAACGCTAGGTCTGTGCTGTCACCCCAGATTTTAGGGTTTTTAATAAATACAATCATTCTATCACAAGACGCTCAAAGACATTTCAAACTTCTGCATTGTTATCCCGTTGATAAAATGTGTGATTCTAGTTGAATTCTTCATAAGAAGTGCTGTAGTCTGTGTCATTTGTGTGTTCTGTTTTGCTCATGTCATGTTGTCACGAGTTGTGTTGCTGCTTCAGTCTGTGCTGTGCCTTGTCAGTTTCATAAAAATGTGGGTCAGAAGGAGGTCTGAAGGAAGGCATAGTCGAAATTGAGGTTATTCAGCATTTTAATGTCAAAATAGCAAAATATAAACAAAATGGTGACATCAGGCATCAGCTTAGCAGAGACGTGAAGAGGGACATAGTGGGGGCCCTCCCCTCACACACACACAAATGACCACAAGGGTCTGTCTTTAAATACAGTACAGACTGTTGACTATTTATGACCTCAACAGCAGCTAACCTATAGGAGAATAGCTTAGCTATGCAGACCATGTAAAGAACTCCCCAGCTTTAGCTAAGAAGACCAGTTTTCCCAATAGTCAGCCAAAATATTGATGGATAGGGAGCAGGTGATGTCAACACAGCCCAGGATAGTCTATGTAGGTATTAAGTTACACTTAGCTGTTCACAGAACACAGGGTTAAAACACAGAAGAACCAGGGAGGTTATAAGTATACAGAGATAAGTATGCAGATCACAGTTTTCATATGTAAGTACACCTGTAAATTAAATATGAGATCCCACAGCCTCAGGGCCTGTTCACTGAGATATTTTTATCCTCTGCTGTCAATCATCTGCATCGACCACAGCACTGTTCATATACACACATACAGTACATGTAACTGACAGTGGAGGAACTAAGTGGAGGTCTTCATTCTCCGGGGTTAGTTTAGGAACATTACTAGTAGACAAAGACAAAGACATGCACATCCAACAAAAGAAGTTGCGACTGCTTACTGGATCCAAAGACAAAAAATATATTTTAAAGGTCCCATGGCATGAAATTTTCACTTTCTGAGGTTTTTGAACGTTAATGTGAGCTCCCCTACCCTGTTTAGCCCCCCATGGCTAAAAGATGCGAAATGTGTAAACTGAGCATTTGCGATCCTTTTCTGCGTTTGAAAAAAAGACAACCCAAACGGGCGATTCTGAACAAGGGAAGTTTCTGACATCACACTCAGGGAAAGGTTTCCACCCCCGTCTGGATGTTTACCCACCGTCTCTGGAAATCACGCCCAGAGAATTTGGACCGCAAACGAGCTACGCAATGCGAGATGCAGTTTTTTATTTGCCTGGAGGCACGTGAGAGTGTTTCCAGGCTCGGATGTCCTTTATCCGAGCCTCCGAACCTCTGAAACAGCAGTGGTTTAATTTTATTTTCTGTGGAAATAGTGTTTTTTTTAATGGAAATCATCTCATATCTCCCTCCGCGCTTAAACGCGGAAGTGCGGCCAGCGCACCAGCGCACTGCTAATCCAGGAAAAAGCGGCGTATTTGGCCACACCCCCACCCACAGCACTGGCCTGTCTCTGTCCTCCTCATTTGCATTCAAGCAACAACGCCCAGAATAAAGCGTTTCAGAGACATATTTAGCCTCATGAAGACAGTCAGAGTCATATCTCATGCACTGAGGCTTGATTTTGAAGAAGGATTCATTTAAAATATTAGGGAACCTAATCGCGTTTAAAGAGTTTTTTTTTCCAAAATTTGTGATTTTGTTTTTTTTGCAAAATGTGCTAGTTAAGATCATGAAGAAGCCACTCCATGTTTCAGATAACAGCATTAGTTGCGTTAAAAACAAACATTTTGTATTTCAAATTGGCTTGTTTTTCGGAAAGAAAGGGGCGTGCATAAATCACCATAATTTCCCACGCTCGCGCTCCTGCCAATCATGTTCCGAGTAGTGCCGTTGTGTTTTCGCCTCTTCACCAATCAGCTGTGAGAAGCTCGTGAATCATTCCAAGATGGCCGCAGGATGCGCGGGTGTAGTTGCTGCTCTCCAATGGCTAATTACAAACCAGATCTGTGAACATTGACTCTATCTGCTGTCGCTGCCCCCTGCTGGCCTCTTGCCCTGTGTCTGTGTGCTATTGTCATGTGTGTATGTATTTGCTCTCGTTATGAGTGGTGGTTTGTAGCTGAATGATTGTTGTGAGTCTGCCATCTTATGTAATACTGTATATATTTTTCAACTGTTTTATATGTATTTTTATTGTATTGTAATTTTTATTCTTGTTTTTAGGTGGACAGTATCTGCTGTCACAGGACTACAGATGAAAAATAGCCTTTGGCTAATTCTGGCATATTTACAGAAATGTTAATATGCACTGTCCCTAAAATAAATAAATAAATAAATAAATATGTACGCTTAATTTCGAGAGAATAAGGACAGTGAAAATGGACTGTACTCCCTTGACAGGACACGGGACACGTTTGGGACACGTCCGTTTCTCCGGAGCTCATGTACAGAGTGAATTTAGCTGCTGAACGACTGTGGATATACACGATAGGCGCATACACGTAGAGGTACGCAAATTATCGGACAACACAGCAACACAGGGTGATTCATATTATTATCATATTATTTCTGCATCAAATGGAGATATTAGGTGAAAGCAGCGGCCTTGTGTCAACATTAGCGTGTGTGTACGTGTGTGTACAGGACTAAACCAGGACTAATCCAGGACTAAACCAGAACTAAACTGGGACTAAACCAAGACTAAACCAAGACTAAACCAGGACTAACACAGGAATAAACCAGGACTAAAACAGGACTAAGGTGTGTGTGTGTCCAGAGTGTGTGTGTGTGTTTGTGTATTAGGCATAGGCGCTTTGTGCTACAATTTTGTATGAAAAGCGCTTTATAAATATTGTTTGATTGATTGATATTATGTATGTATTTGTATTGTATTATATTGACAATAAAGGTGATTTTAACTTAACATATCCTGTGTATTATTGAATTATTGAATGATTATATGGACGTTTTGTTATAAAAGCATTTCCATTTTAACAAAGTACCCTCTAATTCTGGCCTGCCCTAAAGCTATGCCTTTATTAGTCCCACAGTGGGGAAATTCCAGTTCTGCATTTAACCCATCCTGTTATCAGGAGCAGTGAGCAGCACATTACTGCGTAAACACCACACCACAGTGATGTCAGTGATGGGGAGGGCTTAGCTTAATGTCATGCAAATGAGCTCTGAAGGCCTGGACTAGAGAATCTTTAGAGAAGCTTTTCGCAGCTTGTTGTTTTCAGATGTGCTGGTTTCAAATGGCCACAAATTCTTCAAATGTTCCCAGATTTCCATGTGTAAGGCATCGTTGGAAAGCTTAAAATCTACACTTTCAGAATCTGTGAATAACTCAAAACGCATCCAGATCGACTTGTGTCTCTTTTTTCTCTTTTCTCTTTTTTCTCTTTTCTATTTACAATATATATTGTAAATAGTGAAAATACATTTGGCTGTGACAAACTAATACACCACTTTAAAACACAGTGAACACCTGGTTATACTATTGATCTGGGATCTCCAACCTGTAGCTCGGGAGCTATTAGTAGCTCTCCACTCTCTTTCAAGTAGCGCACCATAGGACTTTTGAATTATACATATTGTGCTGAATGACTCAAACCTGATGAACTACTATTGTAAATGTATCATTGTGATGCCTAGTAGCTCTTTGGCATTTTCTTTTTCTAAAGGTAGCTCACCAGGAGAAAAACATAGAAGACCCCTGCTCTAGATCTTTCATTCAACAACAGTAATATTTTTTTAATGGATCACATGGTGGGTCAGGTGACTATACCTGGGCCTATATATAAAAAAAGGTGTAAAATTGAACTTTTCATGTGTGAAGAAGGGCTTGACCCCAAAATGTCACATTGTGGTGTCATTAAAGTACAAATTTGGGAGCCTAAAGAACTGTAGTGCAGATCTGTTTTTTCTTTTGCACAACTTAGTGTATGAACGTGGAATATATGTACAATAATGAGCAGTATCCATGTGAGTATTTACACAGTACAACATTTCACTATGCATTTTGTTTGTGTCAGCTTTCTTCTTCAGTGTGCACTACGTAACTTTTTCATTGGGGTCCATCACTTGTTTCTTTCTATGGATGTCATTGCTCTCGCCTTTCCACAGATCTGACCTGTGAGTTGGTACCCTATTCAAACCCTCCTTATAGTTAGCTGTAAGATTCTGTGCACAAGCCTACGTCACCCATGCTCCCACACCACAATTCTCCATAAATATACAACAGCCTGATATAAAACTGTACACAACTTGACCAAGCTGATGTGATGTGCAGTAGTTTCACAAGCGATCATTGTGTTGTGATAGTGCTCTGAAGGGGGAGTGGCTTTGCACAGAGAGCAAAAGGAGAGGAGACTAGCAGTTAAAGGAAAAGTAACGTTTTTACAATCTGGACCTTATTTCGGTGATAAAACAACGTCATTTACTCACCCATTGTACTTTGGTGTTATTTGGAGTATTTCCGGAGATTTTGGAGCTTAGCCATATCCGTTTAACGTGAGTGGTCAGGGCACGCTGTTGCAGTCACCAAATAACACAAACTTAACACTTTTCAAATGACAAAAGTTCAATGTGTTAGTCTACATGTTCGTTTGAGTCAAAAGTGGCCTGTAATCCGAGATCTAGCCATGGTTCCTATTGGATAACGTCATCGAGGACAGCGCACATGCGCGCATTCACAGCTGATTTGCAGATAAGACAACGTTCTCAGCTCTCGGTTACAGTCATAAAGAAGCTAAGAAATAAGAAGAAAACCTCTGCTTGAGAAAACCCGAAATGGTGCGGACATGCATTTAACCCGGTTGTGAAAACAAAATGACAGCTTGGACGAAGTTGAGTTTTCACAGGCTTTCTCATCACAATCCGGAGTTATTGAAGCTGTGACTAGTTGCCTTGAGAATGGACCCAAACATGAAATGCAAAGCTGTAAGACGTTTGGACCATCGTGTCTGCAATACTTCATTCCAGACGATTTTTTACCAGCAAAGGAAAAGAAAGAAGGCCGGCAGATTCAGCGCACGGTTCTGAGAAGCAATGCGATACCGATGGCTGTTCTCTGGTGCGCTGCTCCTCAAACTGTCTCCGCATCCTTCTTTCTAATAACTCCTCATCCGTATACTCAGGCTCAAAACGATAGGGACGGCCATCATACTCAAATAAGTCCTCTTCAGTCTCAAAGTCCAAATCTACAGCCATGTCTCCCTCACAACAGAAAAGTTATGAGCATCTTCTAAGCAAAATATGAATGCGCTCATGCACGCTGTCCTCGATGATGTCATCCAATCAGAACCATGTCTGGATCTTTGTTTACAGGCCACTTTTGACTCAAACGAAAGTGTAGACTAACACATTGAACATTTGTCATTTGAAAAGTGCTAAAGTTTGTGTTATTTGGTGACTGCAACAGCGGGCCCCGACCACTCACGTTAAACGGATATCGCTAAACTCCAAAATCTCCGGGAATACTCCAAATGACACCGAAGTACAATGGGTGAGTAAATGACGTTGTTTCATCACTGAAATAAGGTCCAGATTGTAAAAACATTACTTTCCCCCATAAAATACCCCCTCTATAATCGGGCTATAATTCAATAATTATTTAAGGTTAAGAAATATTTTCACTGCTGCTTTTATTTACATTGCTGTTGCAATACTTCAATAAATTTAGGAGCAACATTACATTGGATCTATTTTGGCATTAAACTATTCTATCTCCATGGAAACAGGTGACGCCATGTTACAGGTCAGATCTTTGAAGAGGAAACCCCCACTAACGCTAAGAATGGATGTTTTAAAGTTATTTTTGAGGAATTAAAACACCTGTAAATGAATGCAAGACAGATCATTTAACCCCATACTGCGGAACATTCCAGATAACGCAATAACATCTTATTGGAGACAAGCAGGTAGCAAAACATTTACCAGAAAGGTTATGCAATGCACCTTTATACAATACAGTTCTTCGTACAATAATGAAGTATTTATTGTTGCAAGATGGACCCTTTTTTTTGTTTCTTAGAGTTCAGTTCAAACATTAATCAGATGCTTTAGTGACTTTAGGTGGAGTCTTTCATTTTGGTTATTTACTGATAAAACAGTAAATCACACCCTGTCTATTTTTCTCCACTTTGAAAACATTCCTATCTCTATGAATGATAATATTATATGAAGGTTTTATTTAGGATCACCGCACCTTACACAAACACAAGGAGAATGGAGGCCTGTACCTGATTTTTTCATGTAATTAAGTCAAATGTGTCTTGCTCCAGTGCAGATATAACCTGGCTGGCTCGAGTCAGATCGATATGCATAGTCCTCTGAATTGAATTATCAATCTGGAATGATTCTCGCTGAAAGAGATTGGAAAACCCGGAGTGTCATGGCGACTGTTTGAATCTGATTGCTTAAAGCGACACAACAGTGGAACCAGCAGAAAAATCAAACCTTCCCTCCACAAACACACAGAGGCCTTACCTTCTGAACAAACTAAACAGTCTGTATTGACGCTAAAATTGACTGAAGTGTGTTTGTGAGCGGCGCCATGTTTGTTTTGGTTTGTTTGGTCAGCCATCGTCGGTGGGGCCTATCACACTAGCAGTTTAGTACATGTATATTGTAAAAGCACAAGGGTCAAAATGAGACTACTGTGTGCTGTCTGCATCTAATAATTTTAGGAAGTATTTTGCATTTTGGTTATTGTTGGCTTGTTCATGACTCTGCTCTAGGCTTGGAAAGTAGTAAAAAGCACTTATAAACTGCTCGCAATACATACGGTAAGCGAGGAATAACTTTGGACGACTTTCACATTTTTAAGAGAGAAAAAAATCAGGTACAATGCCTTTAACTCATTGAGTGCCGGTGACGTGTTTTGACGTCATGTTGAAACCAAACGTTCAGTGCCGTGACGTATATATACGTCAAGGACGTTTTTCAGCGGGGATCGCTAGAATACGACCTGGAGCAACTTTGAAGGTGTAATTCACGTCTCCCAACCTGTAGGTAGCGATCTTGTATCATTATTTGCCGATCGGAGACGCGGAAGAGAGGAGGAGTGGAGCGTGTGTACTGTGTATTGGCGAGAGGAGCAAGATGGCGAGGCGAGAGAACCCGAAAAAGCAGAGGACTGTTGATGAGCGCCTATGGAGCGATCTGATCGCTCTTGGGACCCAGGATCCTGGATCAGAGGACCGCAGAGACACACCGGATCAGGCCGCGAGGTCGGAGCCGAGATCTGCTGTGCCCGTGGCAGGGGACGTGCCGTGCGCGCGCTGCGCGGAGCAGGAACTCTGATCAGACTACGACAGCGCCAAAGAAGACGAGTACTGACTTGGAGCAGTAGATCCTGGTCTCCAAAGAGGCATGAGATGAGAAGAATTAACTTTACATGATGCTGCTGTGTGGTAATTGTAATGAATGAAGTTATATGTGTGTGTGTGTGCGTGCGTGCGTGTGTACGCGCGCGTGTGTGTGTGTGTGTGTAAAGGTTTATGCATAGGCATGTGTGTATGTACATATGTGTGTGTGTGTGTGTATTAGTTTTTATTATGGGTCTGTACTCTGAGCCTCAATATTGTTGTGAAGTGACAAAGTTCTATTTTATATGAAAAGATATTATTATATCCTGTAAACATCTTTTGGCACAATTGATTTGAAGGAATTTTCAATTCACAGAGCCTTATATTCTTATATTTGTAAATAAAAAATGTACTTTGTCATCAAAAATCTCTTTCTCTGTTGTTTTAGATGTTTGAGGTGTCACTAAATCCATAAATATTGACGTCAAAATCACCGATCTGCTCGAAATGACTCTTTGTACAAAATGCTCGTTTTCTCCACTTTGTGGGGAAAAAAAACTGTGTTTTTGCTGAAACTTCCCTATGTTCTACTATCAATTACTTGAGAACCGAAAAGGTTAGATACATAATTTTTTTCTAGGTGAAAGAAGAGAGTCAACACTTTATTTTGATGTGTGCCATGTTTATATAGTCAAAGAACTCAGTATTCTGTGGGTCTTGGAAAATCAGTAAAAATACACTAAAACGTCCGGCACTCTGGGGGATAGAATTCTGAAAACAGGCCGGCAGTGAATGAGTTAATGACTTGCAAACTTCATAAGTCTGTAGAAAAATTTTTATAGAGACTCACGTCATCCTCTTTCCGGCTGTAAAAGTAAATTAATCTAAATTTAAAAAAAAAAAAAAAGAAGATATTTATTTGCCTAAAATTTTCTCCATGGAGACAACAAGGTGACAGCACGCGGCCAAGTTACAGATCAGATCTGCCAATGTGAGTTAACTGCTTTGTTAAGACTTGGGTATCAAAATATTCACAAGTGTATATTTTAATTTACCACTGTGTAACATTGCTTTTCTCCTTGTAATTTTAACACAATATAACATTAAACTTATCACCATGGAGACAAGTTATAGGTTAGATCCTTGCTTACAGTAAGAATGTATATATTTAAGGTACTTGAGTAATAAATAAACACCCAATGAAACAAACGCTATAAAGATAAGTTTAAAGCAATATTGTGGAACATTTTGAGCTATTTGTGGTTTCTGTGTGGTTCAGGCTTAGCACTCAAAGTATTCACAAGTTTTGATTTTAATTTGCCACATCTGATTTACAGTGCATTAAAACATGATTTAAACACTGACTTCCTGTTATTGTCAGTACTCGAGTTGAGGGGGGATGGGGGGGGGATGGCATCCCCCCTGTGGGAAAAAATAGTCAAAATCATCCCTCTTCTAAAACGGGCATCCCTTCTTCCATCCCTTATGGCATTTTATCAATCAGGCATGAAAATCCCTAAACTTTTGGCGAATTTCGCCGTTTTTAAGTCAAAATGGCCAGGCTTAGACTAAACAAAGACTAAACCAGGTCTAAACCAGGACTAAACCAGGACTAAACCGGGACTAAACCAAAACTAAACCAGGTCCAAACCAAGACTAAGCCAGGTCTAAACCAGGTCTAAACCAGGTCTAAACCAGGACTAAGCCAGGACTAAACCGGGACTAAACCAGGACTAAACCAAGGCTAAACCAGGACTAAGGTGTGTGTGTGTACGTGTGTGATAACATATATCCTGTGTATTGAATTATATTGAAATATATATATTGATATTGAAATATCAATAATTACTGAATTATTGAATGATTATATGGACTTTTTGTTATAAAAGCATTTCCATTTTAACACAGTACCTTCTAATTCTGCCCTGCCCTGAAACACCACAGTGATGTCAGTGATGGGGGAAGGCTTAGCTTAATGCCCCCCCCCCCATTGTGCATTGTGTAACTTTTTGGGGTCTGCCACCTGTTACACAATGCACCTTTAACAATAGCTTTAATATATTTTCTTTTTTCCTGCACAGAAAACCATTTTAATATCGTGTAGAGGAAGCACCAACCTCTAGGTCAGCTCACCTGTCACATCCCACCTGCGTTTAGCATTGAAACTGGAGCTAATACTATCCACAACTGTCATATGCACTCTTTATTTCCTATGCGTGGGAAAATGACCGCCGGGCTCGCAGAATCTGATTGGATGAAATTGCTTATGGCCTCTACAATTGAAAAGTGCCTATAGAATATTTATAATGGCGAAGTGAAGCAGAGGAGTGAGGAGAGGGGAGGAGAGGAGGCAGGAGCCAAGGTGACCCGGTGTGAATCAGTTACACAAGAAATAAGGGCCCTACTGCCAGGGGATCTCCCATGATGCAATGCAATAATGTCTCTCTCCCACTTCCGTTTCCTGTAATATAAACTTTGGCTGCTCCGTTTGAGGTGTTGGCTGGCTTCTGTCACTGTCCGCAGTCCTCGTCGGGGGTTGTTGCGGATTTGCTCTATGTTTTGGAGCGGATTTTGTTTCGTGTTTTCCTTGTGTGGGTGGCATGGGCGCACACTGGGCTTGTGTGGTGAAGGCGTGTGTGTGCATGGGCAGTCGTGCCCTGTTTTGGCCCACCTCCTCCAGCCGGGACTTCTCACTTTCGTACAAATCGCTTTCCTTCCTGTTTACAGATGGATCCAGTAGTTTTTCTTATGAAAAAGTAGTTCACTAGGTCACAAAGAGCATTAATCTTGTAATTAAAAAATTAACAGCGTTAAAATTGTTTTGCGTTAACGTGTGGAGAGGCGACCCCGCTCACAGTCAAAATGCCTGTTTTTCTAGGTATTTTTGAGCTAAAAATAAAAAAAAACTATAATTGAATAAATGTGAAACGTTTCATGGTGCACATTTAAAGATAAGGCAGTGAATAGGTACACAAAAAGTACACAAACAAAATGAAAACTTAAGCGGACATCACGACTTTTCTGGTGGAAGGTCCGTCACTTGCTTCTTATCTCTAAGGAGATGCTATTGCTTTGGCTGTAATGTTCCATGGTATGACATTAATCACATCTATCTAAGATTTATCCATTATAGGTGTTTCTATTGCTCAAAAATACTGCAATTCTCTCTGTTAATAGGATTGCCTTTCCACAGGTCTGACCTGTAATGTAGCCTATAGAGACAGATAGGCTTCATCTCTACTGTTAACAGGAGAAACTCAATTTGTCAACTGGACAAAGTTTGTCTTGAAACTTTGTCCAGTTGACAAATTGAATTTCTCCTGTTATCATGGATTCTACCTGGACGACTGACTCTTCACACATCTTCATCTCTACTGTTGAACATTCTAGACAAAACTAAAATATCTCCATGTCTGGTGCAGAACATCTGTGTCTTTGTACATAATGTCTCTGTACATTGTCCCTTCAAATAAAGACTAAACTAAACTAAACTAAGACAAGTAGGTGATGGACTCTTCACAAGAAAAGTAAATACTAATACAATACTAATACATACAAAAAATAATTGTGTGATCTTTATTTTAATAAATTTGAATTTTAAATGGTTGTTTACTTCATATTTTACAATTTCAATGAAAGTGAGTGTTAGCTGTAAAACGCACTGAGCCTTTCTCTATACTCAGCATGAACATTAGCACACACGCTTGCAAAAATAAGCTAACGCTAATATTATTAACAAGATCATAAACCCTGAAATTGAACTATAAGTGCTTGTATTGCCAATAACAATTATGTAGGCAGGAAATACACAGAACTCTTTAAATACTTCCACCCACTCCCACTTATCTGTACCAGGCCTATAAGGGACCAAGCTGCAGTCTATTCAAATGAAAGGCACTCAATAAGGAGCTATAAGGGGATATAATACAGTTCTAATATAAAATAATGGGGTGGATTTACTGCCTTAGAAAATGCCCCGTCAGCAGAGAGAGGTTTAGACCTGTGTTCTTCATGCTAAGCAATTTATGAGCAGTCATATATATGCACAAGAGTCGTTTATATGTGGTATAAGAGGTAATCTGGGTAGGAAAAAACATGGCTGTAATATGAGCAAAGAGAAGCTAACATCTCTATTGTAGTCTATATTGTATTTGCTTTGTTCTGCATTGAACAACAAGTTATATAAAATGATTAAACAATGTTCTTTCTAACAAGCAAAGTCCATTGAAGGTGCACTGTGTAACCTTTCTGGTGGAGGGTATGCTACGTGTTAGTCTATGCTGTTTATGCTGTTTTCTGATCTATGTTATATTAATGTTGTTTCATCATCACAAACAGACTTGGAGTTGTGTTTTGTTTCATTTACACATGTTTAACTCTAAGTTCTTCTCTCAAATTGAAAATCCTCTGTTCCAACTTGTGATGTCATGTGGTAATACAGAAAGGCATTGCTGTTACTGCCTTAAATCTGTCTCAAGTCTTCAAATCTCCACTCCAAAACTTTTGTCCAGCTGACAGAATTAAAATGTCCTTTTTATATTTTGTAGAAAAAGAAAGGCCTATATATAGACGTATAATGCCATACAGTGGATAATTTCAAGGAAACAGCTAATGTACACCACCCAAAATATTTAGATCAGGGGTGTCCAAACTTTTTTCATCAAGGGCCACATATGTAAACACAGATGAAATAGAGGGCTGATGGAGGGTCATACACTGGTGCTCAGTACAGTGAATAATTGAAATATGCATGTTTAACACATTAGAATGAGCTCTCAGTCCTTTATTCATGCTAAGATCCTCAAAAGCACACAATAAATATGAAATATTGTCTTACCAAGGTAAATTATCAAAAAACTTGCAATCGAAAATTCTGCTCAAGGTAATTTGAGCCAATTCACCTGGAAGCCTGAGGGCCAAGAAAAATTTGTCAGAGGGCCACATTTGGCCCACAGGCCATAGTTTGGACATGCCTGATTTAGATAGTCCATCTTTAAAACAAAATGTTATTTCATACATAATAATACTCCTGCACTAATATCACACAGAACAGAGGCTCTTATGAGGTGGGTGAAGTGTCTTGCCAGAGGACACAATAACAGACCACCAATGACCTTCTGTTTTTGCTTACAAAAAAAAACAAGTAGAATTTTTTGTAACAGTGTCTAATTTTCAGCTCAGTTCAGTCTCGTCACATGTTTCTCCTCAAAGCAGAGGATTTCCTGGACTTTGACTCCAGTGTTTAGCCATATTTGGGATGTTGAAGCATTGATCCTGATAGGATCAGTAATGGTGCAGGAGCACCGTGAGCGTGCAGGGGCACTGTGTGAGAATCTAAAGTGGAGCTAAGTTATTCTGAGCACATCTCAGACACAGCTGTGCTAATCCATTTGCTTACACCACCTAAACACACGGAGTTTAATGTGGAAAACCTCTGCCAAAATAATTGCAGTTTGCACATCACTGAGAGCTGCAACGGTTTAAGGACTCAAATAGAGAGTGAACTTCAGAGGGGACTATTGGGTAAGTGGGGATACCTTATTAAGGATTGTCTACTGCTAAATAAATGTTAAATTGTCACAAATATATAGAACTATAGTGGGGCTGCATGGTCTGATATGTTTTCAGATTGTATGAAAATACAAAATGGATTCCACATGTTTTCAGAAGCCTGTGGTCAATGTGAGCGTTCATGATGAGTTTCATCAAAAAGGTGAGTGTAACTAACTGAAAAACTCTTTTCTTAAGCTAGCTAACTTGTAACTGTAGTTTTACGTGAGAGCCCCCTTGATTATAAAAGGTCCAATATTAAACAAAAGTTACTCTTGTGAGGTTTTATGTTATAATGTTGTTACTTCCTCAAAAACACACCTGCAGTTGTGTTTTGTTTCACTGACACATGTTTGAGTAATCCTTTAGTATTAGACTGCCTACATCTACATCTACATCGACTCTGTTCCACCTTGTGATGTCATAATGGGTTAGTTTCCAAGTTAACAACTTCTGTTTATCTTTTGTTCAGTAGAAATGGGCAATTCCAGGGCTGAAATGATCCAAATGACTCCAGTGAAGGTGTATGGAGTTTAAAACACAGTGGAGCACTTCCTGTATTACCGCATGACATCACAAATTAGAACAGATAGTTTTTAAAGTCTGAGAGAAGAAGTCAGCCTAAATATGCAGGGTTTGTGTGTTAAACATGTATGAATGAAGCAAAAAAACAAAACAACTCCAGGTCTGTTTGTGATGAGGAACCAACTAGAGTTGGGCGATATGGCCTAAAAATAAAATCTCAGATTTAAAAAAAAAAATCTGATTTCCGATTTTAATCGATTTTTCTCTGCCCTACTCAAAAACAAATAACAGAAGACAGACAAATGTCTCAAAAATAATGCAACGTTCTTTTATAAAACAAATACATTACACCTGCATCAATTAAGCTGTTACTGTTTTAAAAATATATATCACAGTTATATAAATATCTTTCTTTTATAAAGAAGCATTTTATGGAGCTAAATTATTCCCTGATTGTGGGAAAGATGGACTGGAGTGGGTAGTGTTGTGTTTTAGTTTTGTGTGTGTGTGTGTGTGTGTTCATGTATGTTAGCTTGTCAAGATTCAAGATTCAAGATTCTTTATTGTCATTATGCAGCATAACAAAATTTTGATGGACTCCTGGCTACAGAAGTATAAAAATACAACACAACAAGCATAAAGATACAGCCTGTATACAGCTGTGGCAACTTCAGAAAAATATTTGCGTCTTGGTAACACATACTTCGGGTCCAAAACTTTCACCATGTTAATGAATCCGGGCTTTTCCACAGTTTATATGGGCACCATGTCTTTTACAACATACATCATGTTTTGGGTAAAACATACAACAGCGTGTGTGATTGCCTTCCGTCGTGGGCCGTGCTTATCATACTGCAAACAGTTCCAAAATGTTTTAGGCACTGAACGATGGATATTTTCCTTCCGTTCACACTTCTGCACTTCTCCCATTCCGCGACGCAAGTCCGACGCAAGAAAACCAAACCAGTTCCATACAACAGATGTAAACACCTTTGTTTGGTACAAGCTCTGGCTTTAGCTCACTCCCCGTCGCGCTAGCTCGTACAATGTTTGGGTACGCCCCGCTAACTGACCCATGTAAAACATGGCCGCATTAGTTCCACTCGCGTGTAAAAAATAACGAAAAAATCGATTTTCATAAAAACACATCGTCCTGAACTGTAAAGTCGAATTAATCGATTTAATGGATAAATCGCGCAGGTCTAGAAACAACATTATAACAAATCAGAAAATAATATGGGCCCTTTAAGAGACTGGACACATTTTCCCCACATTTTTCCATGGAAATTAAGTTGAGCCATGCTAACATACATCAAAATATAAATGTATTTAAAAGTACTGACCGTTGAGCCATTTGGAGTTGTATTGTGCCGTTCTCAGGGGAGGCAGATGTCCCAGACTTCGGTAGATCACAGGGTCCCTCCCAGAGAAGTCTATGACGGTGGCGGCGTACAGCTCCCCAGACTCAGTCACTACGGCCGTGGAGTTATGGCGAGGATCGTATGGACAGCGAGCGACGCCATTCACACGCTCCAGCACGCGGCTCATGTTACCCACCTGCGGGGGGCAGTACAGGGGGAAACTTACTTACTGATGTTACAATCATGCTGCAGTGGAAGAAGTACTCCATTTTGTTCCTTAAGTGAAAGTACAGATACTGGAGCAAACAAATGTACAAGTATCACATGAAAAACTCTACTTAAGTACACATATGAAAGTACACGTTGGTAGTCACTTGGAGTAAAAAGTAAAAGGATTTGAGATTTTACTTTTCATTCCTATTCAAAAATGTAGTGGAGTAGAAAGTACAGATACCTGCTCTCAAATGTAATGAAGTAAAAGTATACACTCTAAAATTTGCTCAAGTGAAATACACTTAAATTGTTACTCAATTATAGTACTTTACTACTTTTATTTCATTACGTTCCAACATTGCAATAGTGTTCCCCCATCGTTAGTTTCCCCATTAGCATTATTATTTTTCTAGTATTTATAGTATTTTTCCAGTACAGTGGTACCTCACCTTACGAAATTAATTCGTTCCAGAAGTGGTTTTGTAACGTGAAAAATTTGTAAGTTGAGTAGCTATTTCAATGGAAAAAGCCTGATCCGTTCCAAGTTTTTTTTTTATAGTGTAACATTTTTTTTTATAGTGTAACGTGTTCCTGACGGGCTAAGAGACTAGACCAGGACTAAAAGAATGTGGAATAAACCAGGTCTGGTCAGAACTAAACCTGGATTGGACCTGTTATTATTATAACATGGCAGTGCCGCGAGGAGCGCGGTGCTCGTGTCTGCGCACCTTTAAGAGGCCGAGAAAGACGCTCTTTCAGCGGGAATAAGAGCGGGACGGGGCGAGCTCTGCTTCTATCTGACCTCCAGAGCCGGGGGGCTGACACTGTGAGCTAACAGGCCGCTCTATCGGCGGGCAAGACCGCGGGGTCTCGCTCGGGGTGGGCTCTGGTTCTATCTGACTTCCAGAGCGCAGCTCACAGCTCACAGTGTGAGCTGTGAGCCGCGCGGGCTCGGCCCCGAGGAGGAGGCACGCGGCGCCGCAGCTCAATCCCGCAGCCCCGGTGTAGCGCGGCCTTGCGCCGTATGGACGTTTTGATCCTTCGATGTCGGCTCTTCCTATCATTGTGAAGCAGAATTCACCAATTCACTAAGGGAACGTGAGCGGGGTTTAGACCGTCGTGAGACAGGTGAGTTTTACCACACTGTGTTGTTGTGTCTCCGCTCCCATCGCATGTTCGGCGGCGCTATATTGAGCCGTGCCCCCCCCCCCAACACATTCCATTGAAAATCTATGAAAGTTCCAGTGTTTAAACGAGAGAGAAATGCGAGAAAAAAGTGTAGAATGTGTGTGGTGAGGCATTTATAGCCTAAAACATGTAGAACAATTGCCAAATACAAAGTTGTCCTACCTCGTGGACCTCTCCCACCGCGGGCCACCTCTGGAACCTAACCCCGTGTGTGTTGATAAAGTGTATTTACGTTTCGGGGCGTGCATCTGAGCGCGCATTAATTGAATTTTTGAGATTTGTTGTTTCTAAAGTGCTTTATAAATAAAGTTGGATTGGATTGGAGATTTCGCGTTTCGTAACTTGAAATTTAATTCGTATCTAGAGACCAAAATTTGACGTGAAGGCGTTTCGTAACTTGAAATTTTCGTTTGTTGGGTCATTCGTAAGATGAGGTACCACTGTATTTGTAGTATTTTTCTAGGGTTGTTATGATCCTAAAATTTCAAACTCAATTTCAATACAGGAATCCCTGGTTTATCACGGGGGTTATGTTCCAGAAATAACCCACAATAAGAGAAATCCGCGAAGTAGGACAACTTTATATTTTACAATTATTCTACATGTTTTAAGGCTGTAAATGCCTCACCACACACATTATACACTTTTCTCAGACTGGAATAAACCTTTTCTCACATTTCTCTCTAGTTTAAACACTCAAACTTTCATAGATTTTCAGACTTTCATAGACTTTCATAGACTTTCATAGATTTTCAAACTTTCATAGATTTTCATAGATTTTCAACAAAATCTATGAAAGTTTGATTAATATGTATTAATATGTATTAATCAATATTAATTAATATTAATATTAATTAATATTAATTAAAATGTATTAATGGTGACGCGTGGGGGGAGACACGGCCCCGGAAGCCCCGCCAGATGCGTGAGGAGCACTGCCAAGTCCAGGGACGCAACGCGCACCAACCCCTTGGAGAAGTGCGCGACACGTGCACCCCTCATCGTGGACAAATCCGCGACAGAGCAACGTGACCGGCGCGAGGCCACGCGTACACCGGGGCTGCGAGCACGAGATAGAACCGCGGCGCCCAGACCGCGTCCTCTCAGCCCGAGCCACAAACCAGCCGCACCAAACCAGCAAAGAGCGGTTTAATCCTGGTTTAGACCTGGTCTAGTCCTGGTTTAGTCCAGGGCCAGTCCTGGTTTAGACCTGGTTTAGTTCTGGTCTAAACCTGGTTTATTCCACGTTTAGTCCTGGTCTAGTCTCTTAGCCAATCAGGACGCAGAACACAATGTTACACTATAAAAAAAATGTTACACTATAAAAAAATAGAAAATCGAAAAAAAAAAAAAAAGAAAAGCAAAACAGCGAGGCCGCGAACAGTGAGGGACCAGTGTACTAAGAAATAGGCTCTGTACTGGATTTCAATTGCGATTCCACATGATTAAAAAAAAATACTCATTGTAATTTCCAACACAAAATAATGATATCTTCTGAATGTAACCATGAGGTCACTAGTCACTAGTTACACTAGTCCAGTTCTTATAATGCTCAAACAGTTTTTAGTTATTGATTTCAATTGATAACTGCTCAAATGAGTATCTTTGTTTTCACCTACCCCCTATCACTGCCCAGAGGAGTTTGGACCCAGTGTACAACATGGCTGCTAGGTAATCAGGAAGTCAAATTTGAAATCTTTAAAATAGCCAAATTGTGGAAAAATGTTTGTAAAATCTTAAACATAATGATCTTAACTGTGTGTTTTAATTTCAGTAAAAAGCATATGTTTTCAGACTGAATGCAGCTGTATTAGAGAGTGATGTCTGTACCTCCCGCGTGGTGCAGAGTGGCTGGAAAGCATTGGTCCCGCAGGTCATCACCTCCGTTTTATTCACCAACAAAACCCGGATGTAGTTCTGACACTCCAGCTGCAAAACAACACACCGACACACACACACACTTATAATGCAGTTTCATTTGTACAGAGCTGCTCATTGCATTATTCATTCACTCCAAACAAGCTGCTTATGTGAACCGACACAAGCAAGACTGCAAATACACCTCTCAGACTCACCACACACACACACACACACACACACACACACACACACACACACACACACACACACACACACACACACACACACACACACAGACACACACACACTAAGCCTGTCATGCTAATTACAGTATCAACTGATCATCCATTTATTGTGTGTATGTTTTCTTTGGAAAAGTGGGGAGATTTTTGCTTTTTGATGTAATAAGGTCATGTTTGAGCTGTGGAGGGTAGAATCACAGTCCGTACACACAAATGGACACGGCTAACGCACTAGCCGCCACGTTTCAAATAGACTGGAGCAGAACACAGTAGGTGACGTCACATTTCCATAGTCCAGCTCTTTATACTGTCTATGGGTTAAATAAATAACTCCTAGACGCTAATTAATGCTTCATTCTGCCATTTATTTGTTGTAGTTCAGGTCATTTAATGGTACTGTATATTTTAAAGGAGAATTAACGTTTTTTACAATCTGAGCCTTATTTCGGTAATAAAACAAGTTGTTTTACTCACCCATAGCACTTTGGTGTCATATGGAGCACTTCCAGAGATATTTTAGATTAGCGATATCTGTAACACAAGTTCTCGGGGCATATGTTTGCGGTCTCCAAATAACACAAACTTTAGCACTTTTCAAATCATAGAAGCTCAATGTCTTGGTCTACACTTTCGTTTGAGTCAAAAGTGGCCTGTAATCCAAGATTTATCCACAATTTACAGCTTTGCGTTTCATGTTTGGGTCCCGAGAGCTGAGAGCGAAATAAACTGTGACTCCGCACATGCGCACTGACCTCATCTACTCGAAACTATGGATAAATCTCAGATTACAGGCCACTTTTGACTCAAACGAAAGTGTAGTCTAAGACATCGAGCTTCTATGATTTGAAAAGTGCTCAAGTTTGTGTATATATTATATTATAAACATGTGCCCCGAGAACTCGCGCTACGGCTATCGCTAATCTAAAACATCTCTGGAAGTGCTCCATATGACACCAAAGTGCTATGGGTGAGTAAAACAACTTGTTTTATTACCGAAATAAGACTCAGATTGTAAAAAACGTTAATTCTCCTTCAACGTAGTTCAATATTAGTGTTTATTGCAATATTTCTCGCTCGCATTAACAAAACACAACTCTGGGTATGTTTTTGATGCAGATTATAACAGCTGAACATTCCAGAAAGCACTGAAGCAGTAACATCTCTATGGACACAAGCAGATGGTGTAGGAGTCCACAAGGAAAAGTTACACAGCGCATCTTTAAAGTAAGCAAAGGGGGCTGCTAAATCCCCATATGGTTTGGCTAATAGCAGTTTTGAACGCTCCATAACTGCCGTGTTGTGTGTGAACGCAGCTCCGCGCTCGCATTGACTTCCGCTGTGTTCTAAATCAAACGTAAAGTACAGAGAGAGGCACAGCGCTTTGAACAGAAAGAAAAAGAAAATAAATGGATTTATTGTCAATAAAGGACTCTTATGTAAGGATCATTTCATAACTGTGCTACTGCTTTGTACGGGGTATGGATGTGAGGGAGGAGAGGGGGAAGGAAGAGAGGGATGGGGACATGGAGGAGAGACAGAGGGATGGGGGAAGGAAAGAGCGTGAGGTACAGGGAGGGAGGAAGAGACAGAGTGACGCCGAGGAAGTGGGGAGGGTTAGAAAAGGGCGAGAAAAGAGATGGAGTATGGAAGGAAGACAGGAGAAGGACAGGTGAATAGATTTACGATCGTGAGAGAAGGGAGGTGGACGAAAGGGAAAGAGGAGAAGATAGGGGGAGTGAAGAGAGAGAGGACAAGAGAATGAAAGAAAGTGGGGGGGGGGGAAATATCCGCAGAGGAAAAGATGAGAAGAAGAGAGAGAGAGAGGGAGAAAGAGGAATACAGAGACGGAGGGTGAGATGGAAGAAAGCAGTAAAAGAGGAGGGTGGAGGAGAGAGAGGAGAGAGGCAGAAGCAAGGAGAGAGGAGAAATTAGGGGGAAGAAGAAAGAGAGAACAGAAAGCGGAGAGAGAGAGGATACAGGAGAGGTGAGAGAGAAGATGAGACAACAGAGAGAGAGAGAGAGGAGACATGAGAGAGAAAGTGAAAAGAACAGAAAGTGGAGAGGAGAAAAAGAGAGAGAGGAAGAGAACAGAAAGCGGAGAGAGAGAGGATACAGGAGAGGTGAGAGAGAAGAGGAGACAACAGACGGGAGCTTGAGGAGAGGAGAGAGAGAGAGAGAGAGAAGGAGAGAGAGGAGACATGAGAGAGTGAAAAGAAGAGAAAGTGGAGAGGAAAAAAAGAGAGTATACAGGAGAGATGAGAGAAAAGACGAGAGGACAGAGAGGAGATTGTGGAGAGAGAGTGTGTGTGTGTGAGAGAGAGAGAGAGAGAGAGAGAGAGAGAGAGAGGAGACATGAGAGAGAAAATGAAAAGAACAGAAAGTGGAGAGGAGAAAAAGAGAGAGGAAGAGAACAGAAAGCGGAGAGGAGAAAAAGAGAGAGGAAGAGAACAGAAAGTGGAGAGGAGAAAAAGAGAGAGAGAGGAAGAGAACAGAAAGTGGAGAGGAGAAAAAGAGAGGAAGAGAACAGAAAGCGGAGAGGAGAAAAAGAGAGAGAGGAAGAGAACAGACAGCGGAGAGGAGAAAAAGAGAGAGAGGAAGAGAACAGAAAGTGGAGAGGAGAAAAAGAGAGAGAGGAAGAGAACAGAAAGTGGAGAGGAGAAAAAGAGAGAGAGGAAGAGAACAGAAAGCGGAGAGGAGAAAAAGAGAGAGAGGAAGAGAACAGAAAGCGGAGAGGAGAAAAAGAGAGAGAGGAAGAGAACAGAAAGTGGAGAGGAGAAAAAGAGAGAGGAAGAGAACAGAAAGCGGAGAGGAGAAAAAGAGAGTATACAGGAGAGATGAGAGAAAAGACGAGAGGAAAGAGAGGAGATTGTGGAGAGAGAGAGAGAGAGAGAGAGGAGAAATGAGAGGGAGGGGAGAGAGAATTGATTGCATGTTTTGTTGTTTGTCGATGGGGAGCTCACAGTGGGAGATAAAGTGAAAGGAGCATTCAGTGGTGCAGAGTTTGATAGACGTGAGTTTACATCATTGCAAAGTCCTGAATTACATCATGACTAATTCTTACACAACTGCACTGACTTCAGATCGCTACTTTGGGCATGTAGCGGTGATAATAATGTACTTTTTGACCTACTAAACTGCATTTTCTTTGTGGTGGCACTTTCGGTTAAAGGGCCATATTAGGTTATTTTCTGTTCTGTGTTTTAATGCTGTTTCCTCATCAAAACATACCTGGAGTTTTGTTTCATTCACACATGTTTAACACACCAAACTTGCATGTTTAGGCTGAGCTCCACTTTGTGATGTCACGTGGTAATACATGAAATGCTTCACCTTCATTAAAATCATTTGGATAATTTCAGATTTGAAATTGTCAATCTCTCCTGAACAAAAGGTTAAAAGTGTCTGTTTACTTGAAAACGACCCCTTCATGACGTCATATTTTTGAGCTTTGGAGATGTAGATAATCTAATAATAAAGAATTACTCAAACATGTGTAAATCAAACAAATCACAACTCCAGGTATGTTTTTGTTCAGGCAACAACATTCTAACATGATCCATTTAGCGTAATATAGGACCTTTAAAGGGACAGTGCGTTGTTTTTTATGTGAATTTGTATGGGTTCCCTTCTAACAGTGTCATGCATTAACACTGGCTTACCGCTGACAGTCTCGTTCAGGTTCTGGAGCTCACATAAGTAGGTCCGGTAAGTCACAGGGACAGTTATTAAAGCCTGTTTTTCTTCTCAAAACAACATCTGTCCAAAAAGTGATATATATTTTCATCACAAACAGTTATCTGAAAAAATCCAGCAGCCTAATTTGCATTTGCATATTTTCTCTAGATTCGTATCACGGCGCCCTTGTTAGCTCTATTAGCCTGTTCACTTGTAAGCGGATGTTTACAGCGGATGCGGTACGGCGACATCCGCTGTAAGCAGATGTTTACAAGTGAACAGGCTAGGCTAGGCTATGCGCGCAGTGATACTACTCCGAGAGAAAAGAGCACCATGCGAATTAAAGGAGAATTAACGTTTTTTACAATCTGAGCCTTATTTCGGTAATAAAACAAGTTGTTTTACTCACCCATAGCACTTTGGTGTCATATGGAGCAATTCCCGAGATGTTTTAGATTAGCGATAGCCGTAGCGCTAATATATGCCCCGAGCGGTCTCCAAATAACACAAACTTTAGCACTTTTCAAATCATAGAAGCTCGATGTCTTAGTCTACACTTTCGTTTGAGTCAAAAGTGGCCTGTAATCCGAGATTTAGCCATAGTTTCGAGTAGATGAGGACGCCAGTGCGCATGTGCGGAGTCACAGCTTATTTCACTCTCTGCTCCCGGGACCCAAACATGAAACGCAAAGCTGTAAATTATGGATAAATCTCGGATTACAGGCCACTTTTGACTCAAACGAAAGTGTAGACTAAGACATTGAGCTTCTATGATTTGAAAAGTGCTAAAGTTTGTGTATATATTATATGCCCCGAGAACTCGCGCTACGGCTATCGCTAATCTAAAACATCTCTGGAAGTGCTCCATATGACACCAAAGTGCTATGGGTGAGTAAAACAACTTGTTTTATTACCGAAATAAGGCTCAGATTGTAAAAAAACGTTAATTCTCCTTTAACTCTTTGTGACAGAAATATATATCACTTTTTGGACAAATGTTGTTTTGAGAAGAAAAACAGGCTTTATTAACTGTCCCTGCGACTTACCGGACCTACTTACGTGAGCTCCAGAACCCAAGCAGAACCAGGCTGAGATGAGACTGTCAGAGGTAAGCCAGTGTTAATGCACGACACTGTTAGAAGGGAACCCATACAGATTAACATAAAAAAAACAACAACGCACTGTCCCTTTAAGCGTGAACCCCATTAATTTCAATGAAGAATCTGAGAAAAAATCTAATATAAAGTTAGTTGCTTTGTGTAAAATGTTCAAGTCAACCCACGCACCATGTCCATATCAGGCAAGGTGGGAGAAGTGTCTTGCCTCAGGATGCAAAAACAGTTGGAGTAGGTCAAAGGAGAAGTTCAATTTGTCAACTGGACAAAGTTTGTTTGGTTGAAAACGTTTCGCCGCTCATCCGAGAGGCTTCGTCAGCTCAGTTGGAGTAGGGTTTGATCTGTTGGGTTGGCGAATGTACTGAGCCACTAAACTACTAAACACTACTCTGAAACGTTTTGGTGCTTGTTTCTATGGCAATGTTACTGCTCTGCCTGGAATGTTCCACAGTATGACATTAAACAGCTCGACCTTGTGCTTATTCAATCACAGTTGGTTTTATAGCTCAAAAATACCTAGAAAAACAGGCATTCTGCAGATCTGACCTGCAACTTGGCCTGGTTTGGTCTGCATGATGATAACACGGTTTAACAGCATACCGTGAAACATTCCAGACACAGAGAAAAGTATTTGAAAAAGTATTTGGTAATTATTTTTAGTCATTTGAGTCATTTAGTAATTTGACCTCTTGTAAGAACTGAATCTAACTGTGAAGCCTATCGTCTTTATTTACAGAAAACAACTGCAATCTGTTTTGTTTTGTTTAGTTTTTTGTATTGTTTTTTTTCAGAGAGCACCAGATATGAAGGGGTGTATAGGGCTGAGTACCTCGGTTTTGCCTTTGCTCTGACAGGACCTGCGTGTCTCCTCATCTGGTGCCCACTCCGTTGCCTAGGAAACACAAAACAAGAGCAGAGCCAGAGGTGAGGGACAATGGGACAAAAGAGTTACGTAACAAGATACGAAAATAAGGTCTGGCTTGGTGGTTTTCTTTAAAAGCAGAATTAAATCGAGACTGGACTTTTCAGACAGTTGTGGCTAAAAATACATCACCGCTAATAAAAAAATAAAAAAAACTCCCATCACCAAGAAAGGACTGAGTGTAGGTCATTATAAGATGCTCAAACCAAACTCGAATAAGGGAGGAAAATACAGAAAACTAATGTGTAGCTTGGTCATTAAAAATACATTTCTGACCAGGATTAAACCAGGAATAAATTAGAATTAAACCAGGATTTAAGCAGGACTAACGCAGGACTAAACCAGAACTAAACCTGGACTATACCAGGATTAAACAAGGACTAAACCAGGACTATACATGGACTAAACCAGTGCTAAACCAGGATTAAACCAGGATTAAACCAGGACTAAACCAGTATTACACCAGGATTAAACAAGGACTAAACCAGGACTATACATGGACTAAACCAGTGCTAAACCAGGATTAAACCAGGATTAAACCAGGACTAAACCAGTATTACACCAGGATTAAACAAGGACTAAACCAGGACTATACATGGACTAAACCTGTGCTAAACCAGGATTAAACCAGTGCTAAACCAGGATTAAACCAGGATTAAACCAGGACTAAACCAGTATTACACCAGGATTAAACAAGGACTAAACCAGGACTATACATGGACTAAACCTGTGCTAAACCAGGATTAAACCAGGATTAAACCAGGACTAAACCAGGATTACACCAGGATTAAACCAGGACTAAACCAGGACTATACATGGACTAAACCTGTGCTAAACCAGGATTAAACCAGGATTAAACCAGGACTAAACCAGGATTACACCAGGATTAAACCAGGACTAAACCAGGACTATACATGGACTAAACCTGTGCTAAACCAGGATTAAACCAGGATTAAACCAGGACTAAACCAGGATTACACCAGGATTAAACCAGGACTAAACCAGGGCTATATCAGGACTAAACCAGCACTGTACCAGGACTCGAACAGAACCAAACCAAGTCTACATCGGGACTAAAATGGACCAAAAAATATAAATAAATAAAGACCAGGACAAGTCTGAACTCTCCCTTACCCATACAAAATAACAACACTGATGACTACAGCAGTATCCTAATTACAATACAGGAAAAAGAATTGATTAATAACATATACAGTAAAATAATAATAATAAAATACAAATTATTATTAAATACAAACAGGACAACAGCAAGATTACATTCAAATCACATGTTGAATGAAGTGAGGATTTTCTGAAATAAATTGATTAATGCAATAAAAGAAATAATAGAGATAATACAAACATATTTAAACCAACTTAAAAAAAATTGCTTTCAATCTTAAATTCATGGATTTTAATCAGTGCCATTTAACACAAAACATTTTCAAATATCCCTTTCAATAACAACTACCCCATGAAATAAGCAGACAATTCTACTTCCTGTTTGTAGATGCCATTTTGAGTACTTTTACCATTCAAAAGATAAGATAGTTGGTCATATTTGTTCATTTCTGCAGTCATTTTGTGTAACTCATACATATAAAGCTAAAATTGCTTCTCTGTGTCTAGCCTAAAGCATTTTGTCAAGGCAAAGCAGAGACTATCTTAGCCCCTGAATGCCATCTTTCCTTATTAAACTTCCAAGCATCTTAATCCAAAAGGCACAGGGACACCTTTTTGGGCTGGTTTGAAGTGGCTATCGGACCGGTATTATCCAGTGCGGAGGTTAGCCACTGTTGCTAATACCGAAACACACTCACATCAATGACCTGTGGCTCAGATTGTTTAGAATGTAAACAGAGAGAGTGCGCTGCCAACAGCTTATTCAAGTCCACTGCGCGGTCCAAACAAGTCCTGCTCAAGGGCCGGGGATTGGATTAGCATACATATGAGGGCGACAGCTGCACTCTCTGCTCTATGCACTTTGTGAGTCTTTTTCCTCACTAAGTTTGAGGCACAGTTCTTTTGCGTTGGCTTTGATCAAACGATTGGGTGGCATTTGATGCTGAACATGAGTCCAGAGATGAGGCAGAAAAAGTGATGGTAGCTACTGTGGGCATTCAACTGAGAAACTAGAGAGAATTAAACAAGGGCAAACAGAAAAATCCTTCAGGGAAAAATATTAAAAAATGAAAAACTGCAGTGAACTAGAATGAAACCGCCCAAACTGTTAAAGCATACATTGACGCTAGGGTGACAAAAAACAATCAAAAACTGGGATATCCCCAGTTTGGGGTGGTTGGTAATAATAAAATTGTGAAATTAGTGCGTAATTAATGAAAATTGTTCTGCACTCGGCCCATTCATGACTAACATGTGAGTCAGTGTTGGGCACGTTACTTTGAAAAAGTAATTAGTTACAGTTACTAACCCAAAAAAGTAACTACACTATAAAAGTAACTAGTTACCTAGGAAAGTAACTAATGCAAAAATGTCAAATAATTTTGATTTTTTTACAGTGCATTATACAGCTTTTGCTGCTTGGCTGGTGTGGCTCTGTCACCGTGGACTTCATTGTTAACGGCACCGAGCATGAGATTATCATCATGGGGCCTGCTTCTTCTGCCCCTTCCTCTCCTCCTCCTCCTCCTCTCCTCTTCCTCCTCCTTTCCTCTTCCTCCTCCTCTCCTCCTCCTCTCCTCTTCCTCCTCCTTTCCTCTTCCTCTCCTCGTCCTCCTCCTCTCCTCTTCCTCCTCCTTTCCTCTTCCTCCTCCTTTCCTCTTCCTCCACCTCTCCTCCTCCTCCTCCTCTCCTCTTCCTCCTCCTCTCCTCTTCCTCCCCCTTTCCTCTTCCTCCTCCTTTCCTCTTCCTCCTCCCCTCCTCTTCCTCCTCCTCTCCTCTTCCTCCTCCTTTCCTCTTCCTCCTCCTTTCCTCTTCCTCCTCCTCTCCTCCTCCTCCTCCTCTCCTCTTCCTCCTCCTCTCCTCTTCTCCTCCTCTCCTCTTCCTCCTCCTCTCCTCTTCCTCCTCCTCTCCTCTTCCTCCTCCTCTCCTCTTCCTCCTCTCCTCCTACTCCTCTCTCCTTCATTGTTAACAGCACCGAGCATGTGATTATCATCATGGGGCCTGCTGGGGGCCACTAGTTTAACAGAAGCGTGCACCGTCCAGAGATGCTTCATTAAATTCGAGTTGCTTATATTGGACGTGGACAAAGTCTTTGGTCTTTGACACAATGTGCACGTAACATGTAGGTTTTTACCTTTTACCTCGACGAGGTTAAAATACTGCCTATACTTCTGTCTTCGACTCGGGACTCGCCATCTGACACGGGGTGTGTGTATTGTGTGTGCGTGCTACTACTAAGAAACATCAGTGGTTGAGCGGTCAGATCCACTGACCCACAGGTTGGTTGGTACGATTCCAGCTCCCACAGATGAATGCTGCCGTTGTGTCCTTGGGCAAAACACTTAACTCTCCTCGCCCCCAGTGTCTGCGTACACTGGTGTGTGAATGCGTGTGTGAATGGGTGATTGGTTCCTTGTTGTAAAGTGCTTTGGGTGCCTTGAAGGTGGAAAAGCGCTATATAAAGATGTGACCATTTACTGTGTGCTGGGATTGTGTGTAGAACCCGCCCACCGCCCACTGGGTGTCTCTGGTTGGCTCACCATGAAATCTTACTCTGCTTTAGCCAATCATCATTACTTATCCCGCCCTTACCAAAGGGAGAAAAAAATTCCCCTGTGCCTATGTGAGTCGCGCACATGATGCCAGTTTCTAAATGAGCAGGTTCAGTAACGCGGTAACGCGCCGTTTAGTAACGGGAATTGAGTTCCTTTATTTTAAAAGTAACGCGTTACAGTATTAGTTACTGTCAACAGTAACGGCGTTACAGTAACGCGTTATTAGTAACGCGTTACTGCACAACACTGCATGTTAGCATGTTTTCTTTGTGTTTTGGTCATTTTTAGCAGATTTTCTGTATTTTACCTAAGTAAAAGACAATTTATGCCTCTCTTTACTGTTGGCAGGTATCAGATTGGTCAAAAATAGGGACTCCTCAGACATTTCTTGTATGGTATAGTATACTTTTTATTTGTAGGACAGAGCACAACAATACATTAACCAAGACAGAAGTCATATGAAAGACGCTGGTGCAGTTTATAGCGTGGATGTTAATTCACACCTGTAGTCCCTGAGCAGGCTGGTGGAAATACTAAAAGTACAGATTCAGTGTATATAGACAAATTGACCAAAAATAAGTTAAAACAGATGCACACACACACACACACACACACACACACACACACACACACACACACGCACACATTCTACATTCTACTAATCATTCAAATCACACTCATCCATAATGTGTACAAACTTGTTTAGAGATCAGCCACTTCTTTGTCTGACGTGCAAACATTTGAAAACGTGTGCAGGTCCAAATCTCTGTTGGCAGATTATTCCACTGACTCCCAGCAACAGAGGAAAAAGAGGATTTGGTGAGTGTGGTCTTTTGGGGACAGTGCACTCTCCTCTGGAGGATGAGCATCTTACTCGAGATGTTTTTTCAGAGCTCAGTGAGACGAAATCCTTCAGAGGAGGAGCAACACCATGAAGAAAAGCAAACAAATATTTACATATATCATTAGATTTTCAAAATTTAATAAATTGTATTTTGCAAGAATAGGACAGTGGTAACACAGTCCGGATTTCTTATCATGAATCTTAACCACACATTTATACAATGATTCAAAAGGTTTCAAGGCTGTTTTGTAGCCAGCTCGTCATACAGTAGAAGAAACGTGACATGATGATAGAGTTCAAATCCATGTGCGAGAGGCCTCCATGGTCAGTGACCATCGTGTACTGTATGTCTGAAATTCAAGAGATTCAATTTGAGGGAGTTACAGAGTTTTTGTGTGATTTTTAAATGTTAAAGTTCAATCTAAGGAGACACCCAAGTAAGTGAATTCAGTAACATTTTTAATTATCTGATGATTTATAAAAAATATCTGGACAATTTGTTAATATGCGCTTGCTGGTAAAAAAAAAAAAGTCTTTAACGCCAGACTGTGCCAATGGCAGTTTTCAGTGTTATTGGGAAAATTCCTTCATTGACAGACTGATTTATAATTTTAGTGAAAACTGGAGTTACAGTTGTTTTATGTTGTTTTAAAAAGACACTGTCGAGCCCATGCATAAATCAATGTTTTTGCATAAATCTGTAGGGAGGGACAGGGGACACAGGGCTCAAAACTGAGACGGTCCCAGATAAACAGGGGTGTCTCGTCACCCTAATCAACGCAAGTAACAGGATGAGTATAGAACAATATCTTATTTCATATATTAGTATCAGAAAGGCCTGCTACATATCAGGACAATATTTTTTGTAAGCTGCTCCAGTCTTTCTGAACTGGCTAACATCAACATGAAGCATTGAGAAACTGGAGTGGCTCTCACTGAAAGCAATCAGAAAAAGGAGGAATGTTCAGAAGAATGAAACAGCTGAAAAAAAGACATCAAAGAAAAGCACAGAACATGTTTTTTTCATATTTGAGACAGGTTTAAAGGGATATTCCAGGATTTTTGACATGGGGGCTCATTTCCGAGTTAGCCAGAGTGCTGCAGAGATGTGGAGACACTTTTTAGCGAATTTCATACAGTCCTTCCAGCTGCAGAGTTTTCAGATGCGAGGCTAGCGCAAGTCAATGGTAAATTGTAGCCGGATTTTAATCAGGCTTACCCACTCCATAGTGCACCCAAAACAAGTCAATTATAACGCCAGACTGTGGATGTAAATATATGTTGATTGAGTAATTTTTTTAATCAAACTGACTGCGAATAGCAGGAATCATTCCATATCTGAGGGACTAGCTTCGCAGCAGCAGCGGAATTTTACTTTACTCTAGTTGGTTGTGAAGTGACCAATCACGTAAACAGAGAAGCGAGAAAAGTCGTAGTAAGGAAGACCACAGAGTGAAGAGGTGAATTTTAAAAGAACTACCGGGCAAAATGGTTTTCCAGTGTGCATTTAGAAAATGTACAAATAAAGCCCGCAGGTGGGCACCACAAAGTTTTCACAGCTTTCCAGTGCACGATCGAGAAAGGACTCGACTGTGGCTTGTAGCTGCTGGCTTAGACATCAACACACCGGTGGAGACGCTACATAAACAGAAGATTTGCAGTGATCATTTCGGACCAGACGACTACACCAAATCCCTTGGAAAGCCTAGTCTGACAACCACTGCAGTACCATCTGTCTTTCCAAGCGCATGAAGAACAGGTTTGTACCTTTTTTACCCAAGCTTGCTCCTGTCGTTATGTTAGCCTGCTGGTCGATTGATAAAGACTGTGCTAGAGCATTTGCTTCACTCTTGTAGTCTACTCGGCTGACAGAAAAGGCATGCACGCTCATAAAGTTGTTGCTAGCCCGTGAACATTCATGTAAAGGTAACGCTATGTGTTATAGCTTGGCAGAGAGCTTGAGCTCAAGCTCACATGCGCATGCAATGCAAATTTATATGTTGTTTCACAGTTTTACAGAAGAATGTTTACACTGTTGAGCACGAAACTGAAAAGACAGCCCCGCATTGATCGTTCATTCCAACGAACAATGCAACAACCCGGTTTTCTGTAGCTGTAGCGGGGGCTAACTCACCGACACTCTCTCGCGTTCTGCCTAGGGTGACCATTCGTCCGGATTTCGTCCGGACAGTCCGGTTTTAGAGCTGTCTGTCCGGCCGTCTGTCACGTGTCCTCCTTTTTTACATTTTGTCCTCCTTTCGGACCCTCGTCGGCCACCCTTGCATAAATCGTCATAAATCCCCACCCATTATTTACACTTGCTACTCTGCGATGTTGTGTCGTATGCAAACATTCTGATCCAGCCCGTCAGCCCCTCGTATTGTCCGCTCTCTATCTGCGCTATCAGCCACTCTTTGAGGTGCAACTTGGCTCCTTCTTCCATCTTCATCGCCTTATTACTGTCCCTTAAAATTTTGTTTTCTTTAGTGCCATGCGTAACAGGTTTCGCTTACGTTTCCTCTCAATGTAGACAGTTAAAATACGTTACAATATTTACATTACGACTTTCATAATTGCAAATAATATTTTGGGAATTTTGTGCGAATTACACAAATCCAGGTAGCGAGATCTTACCTCTTAAAAGTGAAATGCAGAACTACTTCTTTCTTCTTTGCCATGGCATATGATGGCAGGGCAAAGACTGTGTTTTTTCAGTGAATTAGTGATGATATTGTTTTTTGTTCATATCATCTTGACCATAATTTGCCACATTTTTCTTTTTGATGGGTGTTCCATGTTAATAAATATATGTTGACGTCATACATTATTCATAAGTTGTTTTTCTTTTCCCCAACCCAGGGGAAAAAAACAACAAAAACAAGATGTCCTCACTTTAGGGCCTTTGTCCTCCTTTTTGGACACAAGTGTCCTCCTTTCCTGTTTCATGCCAGTGGTCACCCTAGTTCTGCCCTTTCAACATCCATCTCTCTCAACTCTTCGTCTGTATATTCCAAGCATCGGGGAGACCTCCAAACGTGGCCATGTCTGGATTGTAGAACAGTACAGGCTACTGTACTCTACGGCTAACGACGACAGCTGAAGGTAAACAAATATCAGCTGGAAACCTAACTGCAAGGTGATATCACTCCGCCCATGCCAAGCTAGATCGGGGTAAATACGCGCTGTTGCATAAGGACATAAATCCTTTAAAGTACAAGGTTGATTATATTTCTAAAATTGTTCCATCAACACAGACATTTACATCGACAGTCTGGCGTTATAGTTGACTTGTTTTGAGTGCACTATGGAGTGGGTAAGCCTGATTAAAATCAGGCTACCATTTACCATTGACTTTCACTAGCCTAGCATCTGACAACTCTGCAGCTGGAAGGACTGCATGAAATTCGCTAAAAAGTGTCTCCACATCTCTGCAGCACTCTGGCTAACTCGGAAATGAACCCCCATGTCAAAAATCCTGGAATACCCCTTTAAGTCTGGTTGTCAATGTTCGATTTGGATCATTTGGGTGTTTTATGTTTTACTTCTGCTCCAATCCAGAATGCTGCCCTGTGATTGGTCTAGTCTTCATCTCAATGGTGGCCTGGGCCAGATGTACAATATAGCGTACTACTTCGATCATTTTTATTAAGGCCCTGTGACTTATCATCTTTACATGAAAGCTAGGACAATATATAGGCTCAGTATTTATTGTGTGTATATTTTTGTTGCAGTATTGGGGAGGTTTCTGCTAATTTTAAATGTAATTTGGTGAGATCTGAGCTATAAAGTGATGAAAAAGTGTCATAGAGGATTCATTTGTTGTATAGTGTATTTTTTAAAATGGTTTACAGGAATTATTCTAGTTTATTTTTTATCGTGTCAGTGGCCTAAAGTAGTTTCAATATTATTGTTTATCGTAATATGCCTTTTTAGCATATGCCTTTTGCTTCAAAATGTTTTATCGTTACAAGTCTAGTGTAGACAAAACGAGGCAGTGCTTTTTGTCTCACTTTTAGAAATGGTCAGAGTCTAAAATCCTGCAGTGTCTTCCTCTGATATCCTGAAGTGAAGTCGTTTACCAGCCCCTCCACTCTTCTGAGCTCACTGCTGGAGACTCCTGCTTCTCTCACATCTGTTTTCTGGCTCACACTTTGGACATTTGCCAGTGGACCCTGTGTGTATGTCAGTATAACCCTCTCCTCCTCTGCCCTCAACATCTCTCATGTCTATGTCCAAACCAGGACCAGCACCAAACCTGCAGCTGGACTCATTAAGTCATTATTAAATACGGGTCCATCAAAGCCTCTTTTCTGTTTGCATTTTCACTCGTTTTGGCTGACAGAGCAGTGCCCAAAAGCTCCAGAGCCTCAGAATTGGATGGGGCTGTGTTTCCACCGGGCAAACTGTGGCTGGACCAGTGTGAGCTCAGCCAAAGTGACAACAGCAGATCTGGGTCAGTGGTCCAAGAGGAGGGAGCCACTGCTGTGTTTGTACGGGGAGGGGACTGGAGGCAAATACAGCGCCGAGAGCCAAAATCAGTGTGATCTTCACTTCAGATGGAGTTTGACAGATGGTAGAATTAAAGGAGAATTCACGTTTTTTACAATCTGAGCCTTATTTTGGTAATAAAACAAGTTGTTTTACTCACCCATAGCACTTTGGTGTCATATGGAGCACTTCCAGAGATGTTTTAGATTTGCGTTATCCGCAATTCGAGTTCTCGGGGCATATACAGTGAACCCTCGCTCTATTGCGGTTCACTGTTTGCGGCCTCGCTGTTTCGCGGATTTTTTTTTCCAATTTTTTTTTTTTTCCAATTTTTTTTATAGTGTAACTTTTTTTTTACAGTGTAACATTGTGTCCTGCGTCCTGATTGGCTAAGGGACTAGACCAGGACTAAACCAGGTCTAAACCTGGACTAAACCAGGTCTAGACCAGGGATGGTCACACAGGGTGGTAGGGACAGTCTCTGATGTCCTTCACGAGAGCGCCTGGGTGACAGGAGGTGTGGCCTTTGTTTACTTGCACGAGCCATGGAAGAGACTGAGTGCGAGCCGGACCATGGAAGAGCCAAGAATCAACAGGGACGGGACGGGGTAGCCGCAGCAGGGAGAGCCGCATTCGAGGGAGCCGCAGCGGGGGGAGGACACTCGCGTGCAGAGAGGAGACAGTGGGTCTTTTCCCCTCACGCCTAGTGGACGAACCCGACCCCGTCTAGAGAGCTGTGGAGTATTGGCGACGCATTGATAGCCATGCCCCGAACTCCGGGGCGGACTGATTTTGGAGCCGGGGTGAAATGCAACCAACCCTTGTGAGCGCAGGTTGGTCTTACCTGGTCTTGTGGTGAAGACTGGTGCTCAGAGGCGTCTGCTAGTGGTTTTGCACTGTTAGCATTGGCTTGAGTCTTGCCCAAAATGATATCCAGGTCGCTTTCCACTCGACTTTCGCACATGGCATGGATATGTGGTACCAAAACAAAACCTGAACCAAAACAGAACCTGAACTAAACCAGGACTGAAACCAGTACTGAACCAGAACTGAACCAGGACTGAACCAGGACTCAACCAGGACTGAACCACTGAAACAGGAAGAAGTACAAAATATAAGTAAAGCATAAATATTTTGCATTTAAAGCAGTAAAGCAAAATATAGTAAACTCCTCTGTGAAGTACAAAGGTTAGACTCTGGTCACTCTGTGGGTTTAATTGCAGTGTTTTGAATATATTATCTTGCCATTCCCACATTTTCTCTTTGGTCACTGAGTATAGTTTTAGTCCAGGCTGGTCTCTTATGTGATATATGCAAAAGTAATGGCATGGATTTACAACTTACTTCCACTTGAGGGAGCACAGATCATGATCCATGAGTCCATCAAGATTTATTCTAAAGACCCATTGTGTTTTTCACAAATTTAAATGACGGCATTAAAATCCTTTGGCCATGTTCTTAACTCCTCATTACAGGTTTTATTTCCATTAAAGGGCCACACTATGAGCACAGAGGAGCTAAAACCGCTGTAAAGTGAAAGGTATTTTAGAACTGGAGAAAAGGACTAAAGCAGGACTCTAGGATCAAACCAGGACAAATCTAGGATTGAACCAGGACGAAACCAGGAATAAACCAGGGCTGGTTAAGGACTGAACCTGGATTAAACCTGGACAAAACCAAGACTAAAGAAGGACTCATCTAGGACTGAGCCAGGCCTAAACCAGGACTAAAGCAAGACTAAAGCAGGACTCATATAGGACTGACCCAGGGCTAAACCTGAACTAAACATGAACTAAAGGACTGAACCAAGACTAAACCTGGACCGGTCTAGGTTAGCATTGGATATATGCACGGGTAAAGGGCCCAAGAATAATGTCCTACTTGTGTGACAATAAAGTTAATATTGAATCTTATTGAATCTTGATTTTCCCACTGGAGAAAAAGGTTTAACCAGGCCTACACAAGGACTCATAAGAACAGAACCAAGACTAAACCTGGACTAAATCATAACTAAACCAAGATTAAAGCAGGACTGAACCAGAACTGGTCAAGGACTGAACATGGACAAAATCAAGACTAAAGCAGGGCTCATCTAGGACTAAACCAAAACTGAACAAGGGCTTAACAAGGCCTAAGCAAGGACTAAACCAGGGCTAACACAGGGCTGAACCAGGGCTAAACCATGGCTAAACAAGGACGAAACCAGGCCTGAACGAGGACTGAACTAGGACTGAACCAAGACTCAACAAGGGCTAAACCAGAACCAAACCAGAAATGATCAAGGATTGAACATGGACTAAACCAGCTCTAATTTAGGACTAAACCAGGACTATAGGCCATAACCAGGACTAAACCAGGACTAGACCAGGACTAAACTAATCTAATCTGTTCCCATAGGAGACAGTGGGGCTGTACCTTTTGAAACACTCACTCGTAGCTCCTGTAGTTTTAATTAAAGCCAAACAAAGAGCCAAAAAGAGACTAAACTCATATACCCTGGGGACACGCTTAACCCATAATAAAACACATGCTTTAGAATGGGCAGGGGTGCGGATTAGTTTGGACTCATTTATGAAGCCAGATAAAGATGTGAGAATCTGGAAAGAGAAGGGTTAATGATCTGAAGATTCCTTTAGCTTGATTTTTAGATAATTAGTGATTGAAGAATCAAGTAATTCTGTCCAGAAATGTGTAGAATCCCTCAGTTGTCCAGGTAGAATCCAGGGCAGAAGGAGAAATTAAATTTGTCAATTGGACAAAAGTTTATTTGGCCTATATCTGCCTGAAGGGAGGAGCTAACTACCACACCTATTTGTTTACAGTTTCTGTTAGTTAGGTAGGTCTATTAAATATGCAGTAAGAGTAAAATCAATGTGGTCTACTCTATTTGACATACAGCATAAACACTTACAGCCTTGTTGAAAAGAGTTTAAGTTTTTTTTCATTTCCACCAAACAAAATAACAACTACAGCATCAATAGCACTTAACAAAGGACACTTTTAAACAGGAGCTAATGAGGAGCCAGTAATCTAAGTCTGAGCAGAACATGACTGACCATACTTTATACTTATACTTTATGTGTCATTTGTAACAACAATTCATTCATACTTTGTCCTGTTATGAGCAGAGGTGGGTACTACTCAGTAAAATGTACTTTTTAAAGGTCCCATGACATGGTACTTCTTGATGCTTTTATATGGCTCCTTAATGGTTCCCTAATACTGTAAATGAATCCTTCTTCAAAATCAACACTCAGTGCATGAGAAACAGAGATAAGAGGAGAAAGAGTAATTTTTCTCTCTCTGAACACTCCATTATGGGCGTTGTTGCTTGAATGCAAATGAGGAGGACAGAGATGGCCTATAGTAGAGGGTGGGGGCGTGGTCAAACTCTCCGCTCTCAGCTCTCAGCTGATCCATTTCCGCGTTTTTGCGCGGAGAAGAGATGAGAAGCATTCCATTGAAAAATAAACACATTTCCACAACACTGCTGTTCAAAGGTCCAGAGGCTCAGATAAAGGACTTCCGAGCCTAGAAACACTCGGACGTGCCTCCAGGCAAATAAAAAAACGCATTTCACATTGCCTAGCGCATTCGCAGTCCAAACTCTCTGGGCGTGATTTACAGAGACGCTGAGTACAGACAGACAGGGGTGGAACTGCATTTTTCGATCTGACGTCAATAAGGTGCCTTGTTGAGAATCGCCCGTTTGAGCTGTGTTTGTTTCTAACGCAGAAAAGGATCGCAAATGCTCAGTTTAGACATTTCACAACTTTTAACCATGGGGGGGGCTAAACAGGGTAGGGGAGCTCACATTAACGTTCAAAAACCTCAGAAAGTGAAAATTTCATGCCATGGGACCTTTAAAGAAATGATTTAATTTTCAGAGTACTTTTCTAGCATCATAATTTTTCTCCTACGTGGCTAATATGTTTTACTGAAGTAACAGTACTCTTACTTACTTACTTGAGTAAAAGTTGTGCCAAAAGCTTTATGTGGACAATATGAAATGATTTGTACATTTTTGAATATTTTTAGTTTTTTGCTTTTCTCTCTTTTTGTGTCTATGCTTTGAAAATAGCCGATTTTGTATTTTAATATATTTTTTCCATCTAATTACATTAACTTCAAATTATAAATCAGATGTTACTCTTACTTGTGTAGTACTTTTCCCAAGTACTTTTTATTCTTATCTGAGTAATTTCTTGGACTACTACTTTTTACACTTCTACAGTACTTTTTACTTCTGCTTAAGTGATGTTATTTTGAAGTAACATTACTTACTTGTGTACGTTTCTGGGCTACTCTGCTCACTTCTGGTTAAGCTTAGATGTGGCTCACTAGAAAATGTGAATCAGCCAATTCAGCTGAAATCAAAAGAATCCTTATCAAAAGAGAAAGTGTAGCGAAAGTGGGTTTCATTATGTAAAAATGATATGGTACTGTATTAGAATTGCTTGATTGTTGGGATCTGTTCACGCTTATGTCGCAACACGTTTGGAAACATGCGGATGACGACTTCCTTTGGGCTCTGTTGGTGATGAGAAAATGGCCTAGTTTTCTTCATCTAGCCCAGGGGTGTCAAACATGCGGCCCGGGGGCCAGATCCGGCCCTCCAAGACCTTTAATCTGGCCCTTGGCTGATTTTCGATTAAAATATTGGTAATTTTCTGCCCCTCTTTTCTGCACAGTTTAGCATAGCAGCATCTCCAGCACCTCTGTGCGTGGCCTCCCAGCAGAGCAGCACAAATGAAAACTTGCCTCTTTCCGAACGCTCTTAAAGGACCATCGTTTTGACTGTTGACCGTGATGCCCTTATCAGCAAAATGTCAAAAATGAGAAAAGTGGACGCCAAGTGCAGGATTTTCCAAGAAAAATATGGCTAATTCCTGTTTGTTCACGGAGGTGAATGGGAAACCTGTATGCTTGTGTTTCAGGTTGTTCATAATGTTATATTTTGTAAAAAAGTTCATCAAATAAAAAAAACTTCTGTAATAGATTTGCGTTTCTCTGGACAAATATTTGGATTTATTGCAATTTTTGGGGTACATATGCCATGAGTTTTCTGATCCGGCCCCTTTGGGATCAAAGTAGGTTGGTTACGGCCCCTGGACCAAAATGAGTTTGACACCCCTGATCTAGCCATTGTATTGTTTTTCTTTTCATTGTATAAATTGCCTATTAATTTGTCCATTATAAATTGTCAAACTTCATGAAAAAAAAAGAAAAAAGTAAGGAAAAAAAATATGTCATTGTTGCATTATGTTTGACAGTTCCAACCTGCTGTCTGTAAGTGACATCGAAGACACCATTAGAGTCCTGTCCCCCGTGGAAAGCTTTGGCAGGTTGTGAAGACGCTGCTGCTGCTAAATCCACAGTTTTATCACATGCCCAGTGCCGGGAACTACACAAGTATTCATCCGCATGTTTCCAAACGTCTTCCAGTAAGCGTGAACAGAGCCTATAATTCACCACAACAAGCTATTCACAACCAGAGAGAAGTTTTGCTGTCATGGTAAAGATAACAACAACTAGCATGCTAACATGGAGTTCCTGATTATATACAATATATCTGTACTGGGGCAAGAATTTTGCTCAAATACATGAAACAAAATCAGCAAGACAGAGCAAGTTTAGTAACAATTTTTGCAATTAGTTGATACTATTTCTTCCCTTTCTTTTGCCTCTTCCTCTGTTCATTCCTAATTGGCAGCAGTATCTTACCCACTCTCTCTCTCCTTCCCCCCCCCTCTCTCCCTTCCCACTCTTCCCCCTCTCTCACATAGTTCTCCTCCCTCTCTCCTCTCTCCCTCTCCTCCCTCTCTCTTGTCTCCCTGTGCTCTCTGTGGCAGTAGGTTAATTGAATGGGGCGAGGACAGATGAGCTGTAACTATCAATACCACACAGACCTGCCACTTACCCACAATCCTCTCTGGCCCCCGCAGCTAAATGTAGCTCCGTGATGCTAATGAACTTGTCTGAGTGAGTCTATTTAGCTGCTGCTGCTGTTTCTCAACACTAAACCCAAATCTCTTTGTGTTGTTTTCATGCTACACTGGAAGCTTTCTCTCATTTGTTGGAGCTGTGTTTGAGACTTTGCACAAATTAAAACTGAACTGTGTGACAAAATGAGACTTAAATGTGTTGATTTCAATAAAAATAAAATAGCCTTGATTATTGTTAATCATAGGGCTAAGATACACTTCTGAGACTGACTTTAAAAATACTTTGCAGCTGATATCGTGACCATTCCCTGGGGAAGATGCTATGTGCTAGAGGCAATGTTCGACTTTACTTTAGACTTTTTTGTTTTAAGACAATCTGACCATAAAGAACTAACTTTGTGCTGTTAAACAAGACTCTCTCAAGTTATATTACAGTTACAGTGAGCCAGCAGTTTTTAGTTAGTCACTGGCTGTGTCCGTATGTCCGTATGTCACACCATTTTTAGAGGTGTTAGTAATGACCAGTGTGTGAAAAAGTAGTGCACTCAAGATTTCCCACAATGCACCTTGAAAAGTAGTCACTAGAACGGTCAGTATAGACAATGCACTGGGAGAGTGGGGAAAACAACAGCGTACGGCGACAGGTGTTTAACTGGACGCAAGCCGACTGAATGAAGCAGATAAAAGCGCTGGTTTATGGCTCTGTAGATCTGTGATTATGAACAAAACGCTCTTAAATAAACTGTAAAATTTCTACATCTCAGGGCCTGTTTACACGAGAACGGTTACGGGTAAAAACGGCAAAATATTTTATTGGAAGTGCCTTTCGTTTACACGGTGATGGCGTTTTTGGGGCCTAAAAACGCAAAAATCTGAAACCACCCTCCAGAGTGGAAAAGTTAAATACGCTCCGCTGTAGCGTCTCCGTGTAAACTGCCCAAGACGCAAAACTGGTCAGATCTGCTCACGTCACGTACGCGTTTACATCACATAGATGCGGCAATACAAGAGTCATTTCAACAATAATTGTATAAATCGCACCCACACACTTCTACGGTCTTTTCTCTTCTTCCCGTACAAGTCTTTCTCACACTCTCACAGCCACAGACGCCAAGACAAGCGACTTCCGCATGAGGCACTTCAAATGTAAAACCCCATGTGATTTTATATTTTCAAATTCACTGTAATCCTCCTGTAATGTCACTATTTTCAGTACAATATTCAAAAATATGTCAACAAAAATACAAGTCACTGAAATGTTTGGAGCGGAACTTAACAACTCATTTAAAACGCAACTAGAACATTTTATTTTGAAGTTTTACCTTTCTCTTTTCCGGTACAGTCGTGGTTAGAAATGTAACTTGACGCTGTTGTGATGTTTTGTTGTTTTTTTCAGTCCAGTTATTTACAGCGCCCCTTCGCTGGCTTTTACGTCCACTTTTACGTCTTCGTATAAACAAACATTTCCTGTTGAGAACGCTTGTCTAAACACGGATAAAAAAAATTGAAGACGAAATTTTGCGTCTTCTGTTTTGATCGTCGCCGTATAAACGTAGCCTTAAATAAACTGTAATGTTTTGGCAGTGCTCGCTGTTAAAATTTCCACATCTCAGATGAAAAGCAAATTATCCAGTCTGTATGATTAGGTATTATTAGTTGATAAATACTCATCATTATGTAAGTTTTATCAGACTTAAGCCTTTAGACTTTTTTTCACCCTGGCGCCAGAGTCATGTGACCCAAATGTAGTGAGCTGCATGTCTGAATCGCTCTGTGAATGAGTGCACTATAGAGGGCGCTAATGAATGTGGGCCTATGTAGTGAATGAGGGGTTAGGGACTAGGGCGGAGATAAACAGGACCACCCTCACCTTTACCTCTTTTTCCCCTACCCTCTCCCCCTCTCTCTTTCACGCTTTCCTCTTTTTTCCCTAACTCTCTTTCCCCTCACCCTTCTCTTTTTCACTCTCACTCTCCCCCCCCTCTTTTTCTCCCACCGTCTCACTTTTTACTCCCTCCCTCACCCCTCACTCTTTCATCTATCTTTCACTCACTGTCTCCCTTCTCTCCTTCCCACCTCTCTCTCACTCCCTCTCTTCTTCTTCTCCCTCTCTGCTGTCAGTTCAGTGGCATATGTCATTCCCAGCTGTAGACTTCCATCCCTTTAGCTCTTAGCTCCGACAGTTCTGACAGGGCCGAGCCGTCACCACCAAAACAAACCACAGGGGGCGCCGCTGGGTGGTCAGGAAGAGGAGAGAGGGGTTATAGAGCGCTAGAGCGGACTGAGTGGCCACTGTGGAGCTAGTCCTCACTGGAGGATGGGGCTGATTCACATGCTACTCACACAGAGCTGACATACTCATATAAGTTTAGTGCTCAAACTTGCAAAACTGGGACAAAAACCTGGAAATAAGACTATACCAGGACTAAACCAGGACTAAACCAGGACTATACTAGGACTAAACCAGGACTATACCAGGAGTATACCAGGACTAAACCAGGACCATACTAGGAATAATCAAGGACTAAACCAGGACTATATCAGGACTAAAGCAGAATTCTACCAGGACTATATCAGGACTAAACCAGGACTATATCAGGACTATACCTGGATTAGGCCAGGACTATACCAGAACAAAACCAGGACTATATCAGGACTAAACCAGGACTATACCAGCACTAAACCAGAACTCTACCACGACTATACCAGGACTAAACCAGGACTACACCTCTTGGACTACACTGAGATGAAATAACGACTAAACCAGAACTATACCAGGACTGTGCCATGACTATACCAGGACTATACCAGGACTAAACCAGGACTATACCAGCACTAAACCAGAACTCTACCACGACTATACCAGGACTAAACCAGGACTACACCTCTTGGACTACACTGAGATGAAATAACGACTAAACCAGAACTATACCAGGACTGTGCCATGACTATACCAGGACTATACCAGGACTAAACCAGGACTATACCAGCACTAAACCAGAACTCTACCACGACTATACCAGGACTAAAACCAGGACTACACCTCTTGGACTACACTGAGATGAAATAACGACTAAACCAGAACTATACCAGGACTAAACCAGGACTAAACCAGGACTATACCAGGACTAAACCAGGACTAAACCACAACTATATCAAGACTATACCAGAACTTAAACAGGACTATATCAAGACTAAACCAGGACAATACCAGGACTAAACCAGAACTCTACCAGGACTACATCAGGAGTAAACCAGGACTATACCAGGACTAAACCAGAACTCTACCAGGACTATATCAGGAGTAAACCAGGACTATACCAGGACTGTACTTCTACACTAGACTGAGATGAAACAAGGGCTAAACCAGGACTAAACCAAGATTGCTCCTCTAGGACTAGCCAGAGATGAAACTAAACCAGGATTAGAACAGGGCCAGTCTACATCCAGGCCAGACATGGATCGAACTAACCCAGGATAGGTGTGACCACAGCCAAAATCACAAACTACCTGTGGCGCTCTGAGTTGCAGAACTCTATGGGTGATTCACTGTTTTTGTCATTAAAACTGAAAACAATCATGTGCACCACGTTCTGAAGGGCTTGTGAAAAAAATACTTAGACCTTTGTTGATTTTTTGTTTCATGTGGACTGGTTGAGGAATTATTAGCCAATTATTACCATAAACCAGGTCTCTAGTTAAACAGTAAATCCCCATATATTCTGGCCTGTCCTCCAGCTCCATTCCAAACTATAGGGATACAATGTTATGATGCGTGAACGAAACCAAAAAACTGCAAATTTTTTAAAGTATTACAAGTCTACATATGTTCTGAAACACAAAGGATTCTTGTATTAGTTTCTCAGTTCAGATTCCAGTCTTCTCCCAAATGTGAAAGCACCCACGCATGCTTTTTCCAAATGAAAAACAAACATTTGCAGCAATTACCAAATTTTGCTCAAATACATGAAAAGAAAAATAAATCAGAAACAGGCCTTTCATTTGTCCTATTTTTAGTTGGTATAACCATTTCTTCTCATCCTTTTGCCCCCTCCTCTGTCATCTTACCCTCTCTCCTTACTCTCTTTTTCTTCCTCTCTCTACCTTTCTCTCTCGTCCTCCCTCTCTCTGGAATAATTCCTTTTTTCTTGCAGGCGAACATTTAAATCTCCACTGTCCTTTCTGGCGGTGGAGGAGGAGAGGGGAAGAGAGGAGAGAGATGCCTGAGCGGTGAATCATGTTATGGGGCATTACCATCCTATTCAGCGGGGGCCCATCTCGGAGGACCCCCGTAGGCTTAACCTTTGACCTCCAGAAGAGAAAAACCAAAAAACTCCAGCGCGCCCCTCTCCTCCACTAAAGACCACACACTCTCTGATAGTGAGCTGCTCCACTGCTGCTATTCACCGCCGTGAACAAAGAGAGGGCTCAGCACAGGCTGGAGCTGACATGTTTTCAACTGCAGCACACTGACAACTCCAGACAACACAGAGATAGTTAACACAGGAGAGAGGAACCAAAAACTCACTCATTTCACTATTTTTGGTTTTTACGGAATTTGTAACATGTGTACTCTTAGGTGTATTTAAAGGGACAGTGTGTAAGATTTTTACCCGTTAATTACCGAAATTGAAGATACCATTCAAAAATACAGTGTTTTTCAAGCCTTTTCACTTCCATCATGAAATCAAAGTATTCTTTTGGACTTAGATATAGTCACATAAATGGATCTAACACGTGTTTTGGACTAAATTGTTTTACTGGATTTTATTCGCTGGATCCTTACATACAGATTGATACCAAGCTTGTGGTGAAATACAGAGTTTGACCTGTCCAAAGCCTTCAAAGGTAAGCTAAGTAACAAACCTCGTTTTGTGCTTTTCCGTATAAAAGCCCCATGTGCTCGGGGAGTGATTGTTGTGCCGGGAAATGAATTGCATAGTCAAAAAGAGGAGACTGTAAGGTTTCATTTGATATGTAGATTGTCATGGTACACGATCGGGAATGTGTGCTTTCATGCGAAAAGTAAAAAAAAAAAACAGTGAACGGGACCGCGTTTTATTAATACCGTTGTTGTCGGCTGGGTGCGCGGCGGGTATGCGAGCTGTCCGCTACGGCGCGTCCGGGTGACCCTCGAGGTTTGCCGTAGCTAAAACAGGAAGTGCCATAGCCACTATCCACCTATGCGCCACGAATCCTACACACTGGACCTTTAAGTACAATTTTAGCTACTCTATCTGCCACTTATTTGACAAAGAAAACATTTCAATTGTCCAAACTACTTCACTTACTCCTACTTGAGTAGTAATTTCCACTACTTTGTATAATATTTTGAAGTAACAGTACTCGGCTCCTCTACTCATCTCTGCTTATTTGAAGAAAATATCTTAACTGTCCAAATACGTTACATTAAATTACTACTAAACTCAGTTACTGTTAATTTCCATTGATTTGTACTTCCACTTCAGTAATATTTTGAAGTAGGGATGTCAACAATTAATTGTCGATCAAGACGTTGGCCGAACAAAATGCATTAATTGTAACTAATCGTTAGAGGGCGCTACTCTGGAATGTGAACACGAGATGTGAGAAAGACCATAGCGTTACATCATGTAACCCTTTCCTCTCTGGATGTTGCCGTACAACTCACAGTAGAGCTGGACCTAGAACCATATATTTTTGAAATGATAAAAGCATGTAACTTACATGCTTTTATCATTTCTTGATTGTTCTGGTTTGAGGCCCTGTAATGTTTTATGCTGTGTCCAGGGGCCCTGTGAAATGTATATTTTGTACTGTAACCCTTCACAGATTAAAGGAGAGAAATATTGTTGATGCCTTAGTTCAAAATAAATGTTGAGAATGTCCTAAAAATAGCCTGGATTCACTGGTTTCATCATAATATGTAGACTAAATAACATTCTGTTATTTAATTTCTTCTGTTCCTTTTAATTTCACGATTTCCATGCTGCAAGTGCAACAACTGAGCCAGTCCTCAATTTATTTTCAATAAAGAATGTATTTTGTTATTCAGCATCAATACATTTGTTTGCTTTTTACTAAGGAATAATTAATTGAGGAATATACAATATAATAATACTATGATATATTTTTGACTCAGTGTTATGTTACTATAGCTTATATTCTTAAAGACCCTATTGAAACACTCAAATTCAGGTGAAAAACGCCGCTTATCAGTTAATCAAAAGTCGATTGATAAGGTCAATCAACTATAGATTCATGAATTAATCAATAATTTGCATCCCTATTTTGAAGTAACATTACTTTTACTTAAGTACAATTCTTGGCTTCTCTACCTCTGCTTATTTGACAAACTACAGTACATCATGTGAAATCGTAAGCCAGTTTTTAGCGATTGAATCCATTCTAATTTTCTCCTCTCACAAAAACACTTTTCATGCCCAAATTCAAAAATGATGAGGCTCTTTATTTCCAGTAGTTCCCTGTGTGAAACCTGATCCAGCAAAAATTACACAATTAAAACTCTCTATGTGAACTACAGCAGCTGCCAAATTCTCATTTTCAGTTTTCCTGCTGCTTTTGTTTTATATTTGAGTTTGAGAATGCAACAGCAACTCCAACGATTCGAAACACAAGTAAAATAAATATAGCTGCAAGCAGCAATGTGGGGCCAAGCAGTGACCCAGCTTAATTTGATGACGTGCCTTGGATCAGTCTTTGCCCAAAACACATTTTTGCATGTTGTCGCGCCCCCTAGTGGCCAATGTGCACCAAATTTGGTATGGCTAATTCTGTATGGATGCTACATTGTGCACCAAGTTTCACTGAGAGAGCTGAAACGCACAAATGAATGGGCGGGTCTCAGGAGGATATTGTATTTTGTACACTGTCTTTTTGCACTACTTGGCCAGAGAGAAATGAAATTTCGATTCACTGTATGCTGAACACATACGGCAGAATTGACAGTAAACTGACTTTGATCTTTGAATGTATTCAGGTCACAGGGAGGGCATCATGGTTATTTATGATTCTCTAGCATCACACGCTAACATCTCAGGCAACACGTGTGACAACTAATTACAGCTCATGTGTAATAATACAAACAGGACGGTCTGCTTTCTGTTACCGCGGTGACAGGGTTGCGTACGAAGGATGTTTGTGTATTCAAATGAGCAGAACCTGATCTAATGTGGTAAAAATGGACAAAAAAGACAGGGAAAGGGTATGAAAGCATGTGAAAGTGAAACTAGGATTTTAATCATTGCTTACTTTAGCAGCAAAATTAGTGGAGTAAAGAAAATAATGTGTTAACATTGTAGCTACAAGAAAATTGGTAGTAGTCATGTTAAAATACTTTGACAGAAAGGGCCCATATTACCTTATTTTATGATCTGTGTTATAATGTTTCCTCATTAAAAACAGACCTGTTGTGTTACATTCACACATGGTTAAAGGTCCCATGGCATGAAATTTTCACTTTCTGAGGTTTTTGAACGTTAATGTGAGCTCCCCTACCCTGTTTAGCACCCCCCCCCCCCCCCATGGTTAAAAGTTGTGAAATGTCTAAACTGAGCATTTGCGATCCTTTTCTGCGTTACAAAAAATTGGAGCTCAAACGGGCGATTTTGAACAAGGCACCTTATTGACGTCAGATCGAAAAAAGAAATGCAAATGCTGTTCCACCCCCGTCTGTCTGTACTCAGCGTCTCTGTAAATCACGCCCAGAGAGTTTGGACTGCGAATGCGCTAGGCAATGCGAAATGCGTTTTTTTATTTGCCTGGAGGCACGTCCGAGTGTTTCTAGGCTCGGAAGTCCTTTATCTGAGCCTCTGGACCTTTGAACAGCAGTGGTTTAATTTTATTTTCTGTGGAAATGTGTTTATTTTTCAATGGAACGCTTCTCATCTCTTCCTCCGTGCAAAAACACGGAAGTGGAGCCAGCGCACAGCTGAAGAGGAAAGAGTGGAGAGTTTGGCCACGCCCCCACCCGCTACTCTGGCCTATCTCTGTCCTCCTCATTTGCATTCAAGCAACAACGCCCATAATGGACTGTTCAGAGAGATATTTATGACTCTTTCTCATCTTATCTCTGTTTCTCATGCACTGAGTGTTGATTTTGAAGAAGGATTCATTTACAGTATTAGGGAACCATTAAGGAGCCATATAAAAGCATCAAGAAGTACCATGTCATGGGATCTTTAAAAGTTTCAGGTTGTTCATAACATTATAATATTTTGCAAAAGAAAGAGTTCATCAAATAAAAAGACTTCTGTAATAGATTTGTGTTTCTCTGCACAATATTCGGACTTATTGCTATTTTTGGGGTATATTTGCCATGAGTTTTGTAATCCGGCCCCTTTAGGCTCAAAGTAGGATGGATACGGCCCCCAGACCAAAATGAGTTTGACACCCCTGATCTAGAATATTCCACAGTATGGAATTACATTACATTTATCTCGCCTCATGAAGACATTGACCCCAGGCCAAATTACAGGTCAGATCTGTGGAAGTAAGCATGCATGATTTTCAAGGTATTTTCTTACAATTGGCAATAAAAACACCAGAAATGGACAAATACAATAAACAACAATATGATATTACAGGTTCTTATTATTCATACATTATACCTTATTTTCAAGGTCTTATATTAATTGACTTGTGAGCTTTAAGCCAAGTTATTATTACCTGGAAATCCAGAAAGAATATCTCTCTCAGCAAATGTTATTATGCTGTTACCTCAAAAACCTAAAAACACACAAAAAAACATACCCAAAGTTGAGTTTTGTCTCATTCACACATATTTGATTAACCCTTTATTATTAGTCGGTCTGAATCTCCAAAGCTCGAAATGCTCTGTTCCACCTTGTGATGTCATGAAGCGGTAGTTTTCAAGTTAAAGGAAAAGTAATCTGAGCCTTCTTTCGGCAATAAAACAAGTAGTTTTACTCACCCATAGCAGTTTGGTGTCAATTAGAGGAGTTTCGTAGAAGATGTTGTAGCCGTTCTGTTCTACTACTACTACTACTACTACTACTACTACTAATAATAATAATAATAATAATTCATTGGATTTATATAGCGCCTTTCATGACACTCAAAGCGCTTTACAGTTCATTGTTCATTCACTCCACACTTGGTGGTGGTAAGCTACTTTCTGTAGCCACAGCTGCCCTGGGGCAGACTGACGGAAGCGAGGCTGCCAATCTGCGCCATCGGCCCCTCCGACCACCTCCAACACGCGCCACTTTCATACTAGGCAAATGTGGGTAAAGTGTCTTGCCTAAGGACACAGCGGCAGTTTTTGCAACTGGCGCCCCACTGTGGCACCTGGAATTCCCAGTGGTCTCCCATCCAAGTACTAACCAGGCCCTGCCTTGCTTAGCTTCTGAGATCTGACGGGATCAGGCTTTGACAGGCAGGTATGGCCACATGATCCCGTATCCGTTAGCGTGAGTGCTCGGGGCATTACTTTGCCACAAACTTTAGCACTTTTCAAATCACAGAAGATCGCTGTGTCAGGGTAGACTTTTAGTAGATTCCAAAACGGCCTGAAACCTGATATCGCAACAGAAAAGTAAAGTTCAGAGCGGTGTTAGCTTCTTTCGGACTAGCCAATGTTTATAAACAGCTGAGTTCACGCATGCGCACTGTCCTCTCTGATGACGTCATCAAATGAAACTATAGCTGGATATCGGGTTTCAGGCCGTTTTGGAATCCACTAAAAGTCTACCCTGACACAGCGATCTTCTGTGATTTGAAAAGTGCTAAAGTTTGTGTTATTTGGAGACCGCAAAGTAATGCCCCGAGCACTCACGCTAACAGATACGGGATCATTAGTAGAACAGAACGGCTACAACATCTTCTACGAAACTCCTCCAATTGACACCAAACTGCTATGGGTGAGTAAAACTAATTGTTTTATTGCCGAAAGAAGGCTCAGATTGTAAAAAAACTTTACTTTTCCTATAACAGCTGCTTTTTAACATCTGTTCAGTAGAGATTCGCAATTCCAGGGCTGAACTCATCCAAATGATTCTAGTGAAGGTCTATGGAGTTTAATAACGCAGCAGAGCTCTTCCTGCATTACCACATGACATCACAAGGTGTAGCTGAGAAAAAATGAGCCTAAATATGCAGAGTTTGTGAATGAAACAAAACCCAACTCCAGGTATGTTTGTGATGAGGAAACAACATTATAACATAAATCAGAAAAAAACTGAACATGGGCCCTTTAAAAAGTCAAATATTCCAAATCCAATGCTGCAGAAACCTTCCAACAAGTCCTTTATACTTTGTTTGCGTAGAACAAAATGAGGTATCTTCGGTGGAGTGACTGCAGTGCTATACGTTTGGGACATGTGTCTGTGGGCGGGGCTTCTCCTCTTCACCACCTGGACTCCGCTCGGTGCCAGAGAACAGCGGCCATATTGTGTCAGGTCTGTGCGAGCTGGGACTGGGTGTGACTGTACAGATCGAAATAGAAGCTCGAGTCAACAGGAGGGATATCACTGTCTACGAGTATTCAGACGAATTTCTTTGTCGTTTTGTCTCATACGGCTTATTTGTGTGTTTATTTCTTTATTTTACTGTTCTAAGGATACAAACCCATGTATCTGGCTCCATGGAGACTGCAGGTGGTGCTACTAGGCCAAGTTACAGATTAGATCTACGTTTTCGAAGGTGTTTGGTATGTTTAAAGGAAAAGTAACGTTTTTTACAATCTGAGCCGGTAATAAAACAAGTAGTTTTACTCACCCATAGCACTTTGGTGTCATATTGAACACTTCCAGAGATGTTTTAGATTAGCAATCTCCATAATGTGAGTTTTCGGGGCACATGTTTGCGGTCTCCAAATAACACAAACTTTAGCACTTTTCAAATCATAGAAGCTCAATGTCTTAGTCTACACTTTCGTTTGTGTCAAAAGTGGCCTGTAATCCGAGATTTATCCATAGTTTCGAGTAGATGAGGACGACAGTGCGCATGTGCGGAGTCAGCTTATGAAACGCAAAGCTGTAAATTATGGATAAATCTCGGATTACAGGCCACTTTTGACTCAAACGAAAGTGTAGACTAAGAAATTGAGCTTCTATGATTTGAAAAGTGCTAAAGTTTGTGTTATTTGGAGACCGCACGGGGCATATAAGACCGCTCGGGGCCCCGAGAACTCGCGTTACGGATATCGCTAATCTAAAACATCTCTGGAAGTGCTCCATATAACACCAAAGTGCTATGGGTGAGTAAAACAACTTGTTTTATTACCAAAATAAGGCTCAGATTGTAAAAAACGTTAATTCTCCTTTAAAGTAGACCCATTGTGCTTGTGTATATTTGAGAGCTGGTATCTGTACTTTCTACTTCCACTACCAATGTTCCCTCTAAGGTGTGCTGTCCAGACGTTCAGCGCGCACCTCAAATTATCTGCAGCACACAGTCTCACTTTTTTCCCGGGGGGACGTGTCGGATGTTGCGCAGGGAGTTACAGTAGTGTGTTTGCTCAGACAGATGAAAAATTAAGGGGAACATTGTTCACTACACTTTTGAACAGTGTAAGCAGTACTCGAGTTGAGGGGGATGGGGGGACTATTTTTTCCCCCTGTGGGAAAAAATAGTCAAAATCATCCCTCTTCTAAAACGGCATCCGACCGTCCGTCTATCTCCTCTTCTACTTTGACTAACTTGACCACACTACCACAATCTTCACCGTTCTGTTTCTCATGAAAGTGATTAAATGTTGTGTTGTACTAACTTACTCAAAAAGGTTTACTATTGTCTTCCGTATAAAGTGTTTTCCACTTCATATGCGAGCGCTACCAATTCTTGGTAGCAACTAGTGCCCTGATTGGTCAATTCTTGGTAATTCTTGGTAGCAACTTGGACAGACATTGGTCAAATCGTGGTAGCGCGAGCCTGACTCGCGGCCGGCCGTGGGAAATTTCCCATAAGGCAGTGCTTTACCTCAGTTGTCGCAAACAAAATACAAAATACAGATATATTTGTTTTATTTCAAACTGCACATTTTTAACATCGTAAGAAGAAATATCCCGGCAAAATAAAATAATGTAAAACCTTAAACACATCATCACGGTGGCACCGTCACTGTAATATATATGTAGTTGTAAGGGATATAAATACTGAACGGGTCCTTTCACTTACACCAATCGGGTGGAATTTTAAGACGAATGGAGGGACGTAACGACCGAATACCTAGCGGTTGGGCCTTCTGGCATGTGCCCAAATGCCAGACTGCCCAGTCCGTCACTGCACTTGAGTAATAATATTTTTAAGTAACAGTACTCTTACTTTAAAAGCCCACATTACACTATTTCCTGATCTATGTTATAATGTTTCCTCATCACAAACATGGACCTGGAGTTGTGTTTTGGTTCATTCACACAACCTGCATATTTAGGTTGACTTCTTTTCTCAAATGGAAACTTGGAATGGAATTTTTTTTATAGAATCACAACTTGCCAAATAGACTTAGACTTAGGTCGTTTTCACACCTGCATTGTTTGCTCCTTTGATTCGGACCTTTTGGGCTGGTGTGAATAAAAAAAACAAAAATCTCGATCTGGAGCAAACAAGCGAACCGAGACCACCTAAAAAGCTCGGTCTCAGCACGGTTCCATTTGAACTCTGGTGCGGTTCGTTTGAGGTGAGAATGCAGACCGGACTCGATCCGACACAAGTTGGCTTTTTGTAATAGTGTAATAGTATTAACCTCATGATGCGTCGTGTGCCTGGCACCGCTGTTACTGGAGGACACGGAGCGATTACTATTGGAATATTGATGGCAGGACATCTGGATTGGCCTGGGGGATGTTTTCTGACCCATCACTAATTGGAGCCGAGCGGATAAAAAAGCCCCGATCCGCGGGTCAGTCCGGGGAACTCCGAACGCGGGGGGGGGGGGGGCAACATCAGAAGGAAAAACACAGGTGAACGTTTCATCCCATCTGTGGGATTCACCTGGCGCTAGATAACATCGCAGATAAATGGATTTGGAACTGTGGGGAAGAGCGGCTCAGTCTGTATTCACTATCATACGTGCCAGGGGGAGGATTGCGAGTCGCACAGACCTGCAGGAAGTGGGGACCTGACAGAAACCAGAGTTCTGGCAAATTGTCTGTTCGCCTGGGATCTAAAATGTATCGATTATGTTAAATTCCCCTTTTGTAATCAATTCTCCTGGAAAAATGTGATTCAACTGGACTTCACTTTGTTTTGACTGCATCTTCTGCACAAACACGTCCAAGGCCGACAGCTGCCGCTTATCTCAGACTCTACAAAAACATTGGCACACACTATTGGACTCACACTCACATGTATTAAGTAATACTGCCCTGTCTATTTTTAGGATGTCTGCTTCTTCTTCAGTTTTCAATCAATTTAATTGATTTTTGATTTTTTCCCTTGCCCCACACCCTTCCCTCTTGTCACCAAAGAAAAAGACACCATATGTTACCTGTCCAATTGTCTTCTCTCATTACATGTTGTGTATAATTGTCATTGATTGTATTGCATATTTTCTACTCTTCATCTCCCAGTCGGCGGTGCGCGCATGCGCAGCGGCCCCTCCCCTACCCACTCTATACTGTCCTGCCTGGTTAGTGGAGAAACAAAATTTCAAATTCACTCTATGTACATGTACATATGATTGTTTTTTGACAATAAAGCAAACTATGACTATGACTATGACTATGCTGCTCAAACATTTGTGCAAACTGTAAAAACTGAGCAAACCATATCGCTAAGGCTAGATTGAAAACAGTACGTAACACCATGATTCTCCTCCTTCCGTATTTGGACACGGCTCATTTCTGTCCAATGTCTGAGCGACCTCAGCACACGTGGTTTTGTTTATAGATGTTAGTTCACTTGGGAAAAAACTGCAGTGTGAAAGCGAACCGCACCAAAAAAAAAAAAAAATTGGTCCGGACCAAAGCAAGTGGACTTTCCTGGCGTGAAACAGAGGGTAAAAAGGAAAGAAGAAAGAAGATGAAAATGAAAATGAAGAAATAGATGGAATAGCAACCAAAGAGCAATAGTTATAGCGAGTTCCATCTCAAAACCGCTCTTACAAGATACAACAATAACAAATGTGACTGTGTAAAAGCAACCCACTCTGTGCTATTGTGAGAGAAGTTAGCAAATTTGACCGAAATAACTTCTTTGGTGCTGTTCACAGTAGAAACCCTGATTGTTGTTCAAAAAAGCGCCTTCCAATTATGTGATCAATGCAGCGCACTTAGAGCCCTGTTCACATTCACAGTTACAATAGAAGCACAGATACAACGCGTTCACACAAAACAAGATCAGCATCCACACAAAAGGACCAAGACTTTTCTGTCTGCTCTCTGTACTCACTTTTGTTCATTGTGCGATAATTTAATATTGAGCAAATTCCAAAAAATAAGAACGAAAGCATTGATTTTAATAGCTTTAAATCCTCATCAAAAATATACTTCTTGTGTAGTTGTGTTGTGTTTCATTCACACATTAACACACAAATCCTGCATATTTATGTTCTTTTCTCATACTGAAAATAATGTTGCAACTAGTGATGTCATGTGGTAATGCAGGAAGTGCTCCACTGTGTTTTTAAATACACCTTCACTTGTGTTTTTCCACACACCTTCACTAGAATCATTTGGACAATTTCGGCTCTGAAATTGTCGATCTCTACTGAACAAAAGGCAAATGGAGAAATTCAATTTGTCAACTGCAGAAAAAAATGTTTATTTGGTCGAATACGTTTCGCAGCTCATCCAAGCTTCTTCAGTTCTTCCGTTCTTCAGAACTGAAGAAGCAGCTTGGATGAGCTTGGATGAACCTACTGAACAAAAGATAAAACGTAGCTGTTGAAGGAGAATTCAGGTTTTTTTTTTACAATCTGAGCCTTATTTCGGTAATAAAACAAGTTGTTTTACTCACCCATATCACTTTGGTGTCATATGGAGCACTTCCAGAGATGTTTTAGATTTGCGATCTCCGTAATGCGAGTTCTCCGGGCATATAATATATGCCCCAAGCGGTCTCCAAGTAACACAAACTTTAGCACTTTTCAAATCATAGAAGCTCAATGTCTTTTGTTTGAGTCAAAAGTGGCCTGTAATCTGAGCTTTATCCATAATTTACATCTTTGCGTTTTTTGGGTCCCGGGAGCTGAGAGTGAAATAAGCTGTGACTCCGCACATGCGCACTGGCCTCCTCATCTACTCGAAACTATGGCTAAATCTCAGATTAGAGGCCACTTTTGACTCAAACGAAAGCGTAGACTAAGACATTGAGCTTCTATGATTTGAAAAGTGCTAAAGTTTGTGTTATTTGGAGACCGCAAACATGTGCCCCGAGAACTCACATTACGGAGATCACAAATCTAAAACATCTCTGGAAGTGCTCCATATGACACCAAAGTCCTATGGGTGAGTAAAACAACTTGTTTTATTACCGAAATAAGGCTCAGATTGTAAAAAACGTTAATTCTCCTTTAACTTGAAAAGTACCACGTCATGACATCACAAGGTGGCATTTTGAGCCTTGTTACATATATTCAAAGATGTGTGAATGAAACAAATCACAACTCCAAGTATGTTTTTGAGGACGTAACAACATTCCAACATAACTCAAGAATCCATAATTTGCGTATTCACCTTTAATACCTTTAGAATACACACAGTGCTTTTCAAAATACTCACAGTACTTCATAGTATTGTATTTAATTAATTCACTGCTGGTAACTTCTGTAATCAAAGCTGCCCTGGGGTACACTGATGGGTGGATGGGTGAAGTGTCTTGCACAAGGACACAATAACAGTATACAAACAGCCAACTACAATCAAGTGTAATTGGCCTGGTGATTAATATGGTGTTTAAAATACCAAAGCTATCATTTTATATTACCTATCAATCTTCTGTTTTTAAATGTGCACTGTGTAACGTTTCTTGAGGTACAACACCTGGTGGTCTCCATGGAGATATCTCCGCCTTGCCTGGAATGTTCCACAGTATGGCATAAATAATGTATTCTTAATTCTAGCAAAGTCAAGTCTCCACAGATTTGACTTGTAACAGCCTATGGTGTTGCATGCTCATCTCAGATAGATACATTTAAAGGAAAAGTAACGTTTTTTACAATTTGAGCCTTATTTCGGTAATAAAACAAGTTGTTTTACTCACCCATAGCACTTTGGTGTCATATGGAGGATTTCCGGAGATGTTTTAGATTTGTGATCTCCGTAATGTGAGTTCTCGGGGCACATGTTTGCGGTCTCCAAATAACACAAACTTTAGCACTTTTCAAATCATAGAAGCTCAATGTCTTAGTCTACGCTTTCGTTTGAGTCAAAAGTGGCCTCTAATCTGAGATTTAGCCATAGTTTCGAGTAGATGAGGAGGCCAGTGCGCATGTGCGGAGTCACAGCTTATTTCACTCTCAGCTCCCGGGACCCAAAAAACGCAAAGTGCGACTTATAGCCATAGCTCGGGGCATTCCCCGAGCATGTAATATGCCCCGTGCGGTCTCCAAATAACACAGATAATACTCCCTACAACTGTACAACTCACCTTATGTAACAGATAATACTCCCTACAACTGTACAACAACTCACCTTATGTAAAAGATAATACTCTCTACAACTGTACAACAACTCACCTTATGTAACAGATAATACTCCCTACAACTGTATAACAACTCACCTTATGTAAAAGATAATACTCCCTACAACTGTACAACTCACCTTATGTAACAGATAATACTCCCTACAACTGTACAACAACTCACCTTATGTAAAAGATAATACTCTCTACAACTGTACAACTCACCTTATGTAACAGATAATACTCCCTACAACTGTATAACAACTCACCTTATGTAAAAGATAATACTCCCTACAACTGTAGAACAACCTTCCTTATGTAACAGATAATACTCCCTACAACTGTACAACAACTCACCTTATGTAACAGATAATACTCCCTACAACTGTACAACAACTCACCTTATGTAACAGATAATACTCCCTACAACTGTACAACAACTCACCTTATGTAACAGATAATACTCCCTACAACTGTACAACAACTCACCTTATGTAACAGATAATACTCCCTACAACTGTACAACAACTCACCTTATGTAACAGATAATACTCCCTACAACTGTACAACAACTCACCTTATGTAACAGATAATACTCCCTACAACTGTACAACAACACAGTCTTACGTAACAGATAATACTCCCTACAACTGTACAACAACTCACCTTATGTAACGGATAATACTCCCTACAACTGTACAACAACTCACCTTATGTAACGGATAATACTCCCTACAACTGTATGACAACTCACCTTATGTAACAGATAATACTCCCTACAACTGTACAACAACTCACCTTATGTAACAGATAATACTCCCTACAACTGTACAACAACAGTCTTATGTAACAGATAATACTCCCTACAACTGTACAACAACTCACCTTATGTAACAGATAATACTCCCTACAACTGTACAACAACTCACCTTATGTAACAGATAATACTCCCTACAACTGTACAACAACTCACCTTATGTAACAGATAATACTCCCTACAACTGTATAACAACTCACCTTATGTAACAGATAATACTCCCTACAACTGTACAACAACTCACCTTATGTAACAGATAATACTCCCTACAACTGTATAACAACTCACCTTATGTAACAGATAATACTCCCTACAACTGTACAACAACTCACCTTATGTAACAGATAATACTCCCTACAACTGTACAACAACTCACCTTATGTAACAGATAATACTCCCTACAACTGTACAACAACTCACCTTATGTAACAGATAATACTCCCTACAACTGTACAACAACTCACCTTATGAAAAAGATAATACTCCCTACAACTGTACAACAACTCACCTTATGTAACAGATAATACTCCCTACAACTGTATAACAACTCACCTTATGTAACAGATAATACTCCCTACAACTGTACAACAACTCACCTTATGTAACAGATAATACTCCCTACAACTGTACAACAACTCACCTTATGTAACAGATAATACTCCCTACAACTGTACAACAACTCACCTTATGTAACAGATAATACTCCCTACAACTGTACAACTCACCTTATGTAACAGATAATACTCCCTACAACTGTACAACAACTCACCTTATGTAACAGATAATACTCCCTACAACTGTACAACTCACCTTATGTAACAGATAATACTCCCTACAACTGTACAACTCACCTTATGTAACAGATAATACTCCCTACAACTGTACAACAACTCACTTTATGTAACAGATAATACTCCCTACAACTGTACAACAACTCACCTTATGTAACAGATAATACTCCCTACAACTGTACAACTCACCTTATGTAACAGATAATACTCCCTACAACTGTACAACAACTCACCTTATGTAAAAGATAATACTCCCTACAACTGTACAACAACTCACCTTATGTAACAGATAATACTCCCTACAACTGTAGAACAACCTTCCTTATGTAACAGATAATACTCCCTACAACTGTACAACAACTCACCTTATGTAGTCATAGTCATAGTCATAGTTTGCTTTATTGTCGAAAAACAATCATGTACATGTACATAGAATGAATTCGAAATTTCGTTTCCCCACTAACCAGGCAGGACAGTGATAGAGTGGGCTAGGGGAGGGGCCCCTGCACTTGCGCGCGCCGCCGACTGTACAACAACTCACCTTATGTAACAGATAATACTCCCTACAACTGTACAACAACTCACCTTATGTAACAGATAATACTCCCTACAACTGTACAACTCACCTTATGTAACAGATAATACTCCCTACAACTGTACAACAACTCACCTTATGTAACAGATAATACTCCCTACAACTGTATAACAACTCACCTTATGTAACAGATAATACTCCCTACAACTGTACAACAACTCACCTTATGTTACAGATAATACTCCCTACAACTGTACAACTCACCTTATGTAACAGATAATACTCCCTACAACTGTACAACAACTCACCTTATGTAAAAGATATTACTCCCTACAACTGTACAACAACTCACCTTATGTAACAGATAATACTCCCTACAACTGTAGAACAACCTTCCTTATGTAACAGATAATACTCCCTACAACTGTACAACTCACCTTATGTAACAGATAATACTCCCTACAACTGTACAACAACTCACCTTATGTAACAGATAATACTCCCTACAACTGTACAACAACTCACCTTATGTAACAGATAATACTCCCTACAACTGTACAACTCACCTTATGTAACAGATAATACTCCCTACAACTGTACAACTCACCTTATGTAACAGATAATACTCCCTACAACTGTACAACAACTCACTTTATGTAACAGATAATACTCCCTACAACTGTACAACAACTCACCTTATGTAACAGATAATACTCCCTACAACTGTACAACAACTCACCTTATGTAACAGATAATACTCCCTACAACTGTACAACAACTCACCTTATGTAACAGATAATACTCCCTACAACTGTACAACAACTCACCTTATGTAACAGATAATACTCCCTACAACTGTACAACTCACCTTATGTAACAGATAATACTCCCTACAACTGTACAACAACTCACCTTATGTAACAGATAATACTCCCTACAACTGTACAACAACTCACCTTATGTAACAGATAATACTCCCTACAACTGTACAACAACTCACCTTATGTAACAGATAATACTCCCTACAACTGTACAACTCACCTTATGTAACAGATAATACTCCCTACAACTGTACAACAACTCACCTTATGTAACAGATAATACTCCCTACAACTGTACAACTCACCTTATGTAACAGATAATACTCCCTACAACTGTACAACAACTCACCTTATGTAACAGATAATACTCCCTACAACTGTACAACAACTCACCTTATGTAACAGATAATACTCCCTACAACTGTACAACAACTCACCTTATGTAACAGATAATACTCCCTACAACTGTACAACTCACCTTATGTAACAGATAATACTCCCTACAACTGTACAACTCACCTTATGTAACAGATAATACTCCCTACAACTGTACAACAACTCACCTTATGTAACAGATAATACTCCCTACAACTGTACAACAACTCACCTTATGTAACAGATAATACTCCCTACAACTGTACAACAACTCACCTTATGTAACAGATAATACTCCCTACAACTGTACAACTCACCTTATGTAACAGATAATACTCCCTACAACTGTACAACAACTCACCTTATGTAACAGATAATACTCCCTACAACTGTACAACTCACCTTATGTAACAGATAACCAGTGGATGAAGTACTCAACTGTGTTACTGAAGTAAAAGTACAGATACAGGAGCAAAAAGTTACTCAAGTAAATGTAACATATGGAGAAATCTACTTTAAAAAGTATTAAAGTAAAAGTATTAAAGTATCTGTATAAAAATGTGCTTAAAGCCCCAGTGTGTAGGATTCGTGGCGCATAGGTGGATGGTGCTATTGCACTTTCTGTTTTAGCTACGGCAGACCTCGAGGGTCACCCGAGGTCTGTATAAATAAAACGCGGTCCCCTTTTTTTTTTCTTTTCTCATGAAAACACACATTCCCGATCATGTACAATGACACTCTACACATCAAATGAAACCTTACAGTCTCCTCTTTTTGACTATGCAATTCATTTCCCTGCACAACAATCACTCCCCGAGCACATGGGGCTTTTATACGGAAAAGCACAAAACGAGGTTAGCTTACCTTAGAATGCTTTGCACAGGTCAAACTCTGTATTTCACCATAAACTTGCTCTCAATTTGTCCGTAAGGATCCAGCGAATAAAATCCAGTAAAACAATTTAGTCCAAAACACGTGTTAGATCCATTACGACGTCTGATCCGGCAGCATGCTTGTGTTGTTTACCCAAAACCACGAGCCTTGCCGAAGGCGGAGCCCAAATGTCCTTCTGCGGCTCTCGTATTCAAAATGGCTGCCTCTGCATGGGGAAGATCCCCCTTTTATGTGACTATATCTAAGTCCAAAAGAATACTTTGATTTCATGATGGAAGTGAAAAGGCTTGAAAAACAATGTATTTTTGAATGGGTATCTTCAATTTCAGTAATTAACGGGTAAAAATCTTACACTCCTTTAAAGAGTAAAAGTATTTGGCACAGATTTTTACAGCAATTAAAGGAGGAACTGAAATGATTTGGATCAAGAATTTAACCCATTTTAAGTGATTCAAATGATTAATTTTTCTAGCTGTTTTTGTGTATTTGGTTGGGACAGAAACTTAAATTAAACATGTTAAAAAATAAATAAACTCAAACTATTTCAGCAGGTCTCAAACCATAAAGACAAGACGATCTCAAATGTAGTGAACTAAAAGTCCAAAAGTATCTGGAAATGCTCTGACCTTATTATAATATATTGTGATATGTGACCTTCTGTGTCCAAAATAATTCCCCTGGTGGATCAATAAAGTTTGTCTATGTCTGAGTTTAATGTCATACTGTGGAACATTCAAAACAAACGTGAAAAGTTACCACCGCTTTAACTTCATAAAAAAGCATATTGTATGAAGCTAGTTGACCCAGCCTGCTTGTTAGGTTAGCCATAGCGCATCGAGTGGTGTGTTTTGTATTCATGTTGGAGTTTAGCGTCCCCTTTCAGCTGATGTTGCTCTGAATGATTTGGAGCGGTGATTTGTGTGGAGCAGCAGATGTGTTGAAGCTCTGACCTTCTCTCTGTTCCAAATATGGTAATGACAGACTCCAGAGTGTCATCTAGCCATCAGCCAAACAATACCACATATGCACTGGACCTGACGTAGAGGCTTTTTTTTAAGGCTTTTATACTGTCTCTGAGATCATTTTAGATGGGTATTTGTGGCGGCACGGTGGCTGAGTGGCTAGCACTCACGCTTCACAGCAAGAAGGTTCCGGGTTCGATCCCCGTGTGGTATGGCCGTAAGATTCGGGTCGCCCGGGCATGTTCTCCCCGTGCACTTTCAGTTTCCCCATCAACCCAAAACATGCTCCATAGTAAAATCTTCCATTTTAGGTCCTGGAGATGGAGGAGGTGGATGGATGGAGATGGTCCGCGGGCGCAGTCATGTGGTGCCCACTGCTCCTAATAATAAGGATGGGTCAAATGCACAGGACAATTTCTGTGTGAGATCAACGAAGTCAATCTTCCTCTTCTTGAACCAGGTTGAACTCAGGACAAAATAGGACTAAACAAGGACTAAACCAGGTCGAACCCAGGACTAAACACGACTAAACCAGGACAAATCCAGGACTAGACCAGAACTAAACCAGGTTGAACCCAGAACTAAACCTGGACTAGACCAGGGCTAATACAGGTTGAACCCAGGACTAAACTAGGACTAAACCAGCTCTAACCAGGACTAACCCAGGATTAAACATGACTAAAGTAGGTCTAACCTGGGACTAAACTAGGACTGAACAAGGACTAAACCAGATCTAGCCCAAGACTAAATCAGGACTAAACCAGGCCTAAACCAGGACTAATCCAGGGCAACTAATAATAACTAGGTCTAATCCAGGTCTAGCCCAGGACTAAACCAATACAAAACAGGGTCTAAAACAGACCTAATACAGGACTAAACCAGCACTAAACCTGGACTAAACCAGGTCTAACCCAGAACCAACCCAGGTCTAACCTAGATAAGTAACTAGTTAAAGTTACAGTAATGGAGCAAAGCATGATGGTCTTTGTAGTGTTCCCTTCTTTTTCACCACGTCACTACAATGCAGTTTACGTGGATAGTTTGAGCCCAGTTTGGTCCTGTTCTAGTCCTGATTGTCCTGGTTTAGTTCTGGGTTTGGACACTGCTGTGAATGCCCTTTGACCCTTTAGTATGTGATCTTTTGTCAATATAACACAAGGTTGCCAATATAATCAGATTCACTCGTATGATCCTACATCATCACATGCACATCTGTATTTGTCCAGCAGGCGGACACAGCGCACTTGTTTGAATGTCTTAAGATTTAGCTTCTTTTTCTTTTCATTTCTTTCTTTTTTTTTTCAGAGTCCATTGTGTCTGGAGCCGAGGACACGCCCACTTCCTGTTCTTTGTGTCTGGCTCCCGGCACAAAATCAGACAGGCCCCAACTGAGGAGCACTGGTTCTGCTATAATATGTGGAGAATGCTGAATGAGGGAGGCTGATTGTCATATTTCTGTCTGAAAATGTAAAAAATCCAATTGAATTCACACAAAAAACTTGAAAATGCATCAAAAATTTAAATATAGACCATATTTCAATATATTATGTCACTCTTTTCCATTTTCACACCTCTACACCTGGGTTTCAGCTTCCTCTTATAATCAACATTTTGATTACTTTTTTCCCCATTCAAAAGATATGATAATTTTGTTTTAAGTTGTAGATCGCTATGGCAACGGTTGTAATTTTCCATGATTCTGAAAGCCATGGGCAGGTGCAGACAGGGACAGGTGCAGTCGGGGGAGAAGGAAAGTGTCTTAAAGCGTGTGTGAGAGCAGTGAGGGAGTCTGCGATCTGTCTGCACAAAACAAATTCACCTTCCACTTTACGGGGGCCATTTGGAGAATATTTTACCATTCAAAAGATTTCAAAATATGTGGCTTTGACTTGTTAATTGCTATGGCAACAGTGCACATTTTGCATTGTTTTGAAAAGCATGGATTTGGGCTGGGCATGATTATTTCACTGGTATGGTTCGGTCATGATTTCTATTCAATTTTTGTTTTTTCCTTATCAAAACAAATAAATATGGGTTTAAATTTAAAATCTAATGAACATAAACAATCCAGAGTCTTAATAATTGCAAATATATATATACAGGGGGTCCTCGGGTTACGACGGTCTCGACTTACGACGTTTCGTGGTTACGAACGCGCCCCCATTAAAAAAGATAAAAGGAGAAGTTCAATTTGTCAACTGGACAAAGTTTGTTTGGTTGAAAACGTTTCGCCGCTCATCCGAGAGGCTTCGTCAGTTCTGGTTCTCATGCTGGTTAGACCCTGTTTATATCTAGCTGCAAGGGAGGAGCTCACTACCCTGAACAAAGCTCTGAACCTATCCCCGCTACTCTCTTTTGTTTTACGAATTCCTCTGGCGTCTTGTATTAGCATATCTATCAGCCCTAGGCGGCGCTCACTACACTGAAATAGCTCTGAAACTATCAACTAATTTGTCTCTTTGTATTTCAAATTTCTCTGGACAAATCCCAGCAATATTAGCTGGGATTTGAACAAACAACCATCTGGTAACTATCACTCTTCTACCTGCCTTTCCAGCTCATGCCAAACTGATGGTGATGGTGCAAACAACTAGTATGCTAATGTGTACTTCCTGATTATAGGACTCTTTACATGATGACATACTAGCAACAACTAGCATGCTAACAGTGCACTTCGTGTTTATAGGAGTCTTTCCATGACAATAACACTGAGAACTAGCATACTAACAGTGCACTTCCTGATTATAGAAGGTTTTTCCACAGTAAAGCTAACAACAACTAGCATGCTAATGGCACACTTCCTGATTATGGACGTTCTCCCATGACAGTAAAGCTAAAAATAACTATCATGATATCGCACACTTCCTGATTACAGGAGTTTTTCCATGACGATAAAGCTAGCAGCAACTAGCATGCTAACAGTGTACTTACTGATTCTCAGAGCATGAAACGCTTCATAATCAGATGCAGGCAGGGCGCAGTGGGCGTATTTTGACGACGAGAGCCGCTTCTACATCATATTTATACTTTCTGATCCCTATCCTGATTCTTTCTCATTGCTGCAGTTTTCCACAATGGTAAGGCTAGTATGCTAACAGCGCACTTCCTGATTCTCAGACCATAAAACATTTCACAATTAGATGCAAACAGGATGCAGCGGACTTATTTTGACTTTGATTTATTTTTGACTTATACAGAATTGCCTATCTTTATATACGTATGTACAGACGCTCCTCGATTTACGAACATTCAGAGTTATGAACAGGGTCGAAAATTAAAATTAAAGTTAAAGTTAAAATTAAGTTAAATGTTTGAGTTTTTGTATTTAGCGCCTATTCGGACTTCCGGGTACAGTACGTAGTGCGTATTTCCGCCGCTGACGCACAGGCAGGTGCTGCGCAGCATCCCCCAAGCGTCACGCCCACTCAGTAGAAGTGTTCAGAACTTCAACTGAGTGGGCGTACTACGGTGTTACTACGGTGTTACTACGGTGTTACTACGGTGTTACTACGGTGTTACTACGGTGCGGTGTTATGAACTTTGTTGTTTTTCTTGCATGCGTACAGTAATCCAATATGGTTGGTGTAAAGCGAAAAGCTTCTAGTGAAGCTTCTGTGAAAAAGCGGCAAGCCATCTCATTTGAAAAGAAGGTGGCGATAATAAAGAAACTTGATGCTGGTGAGAAGATGGTGAATGTGGCACACGCGTACAACGTGAACCGTTCAACAATTGGTACGATATAAAAACAAAAGGACCGCATTATGGAGCATGTGAAAAGTGCAGCGGGTATGCAATCCACCATCATAAGCAAGAAGAGAGGGAAACTCATGGAAGAGATGGAGAAACTTCTTGGTATTTGGCTCGAAAATCAGCGGCAGCGGCGTGTTCCTTTGAGCCTTATGTTGATCAGTGAGAAGGCCATATCGCTTTTTAATGACCTTAAGGCTAAGGCAGGAGAAAGTGCTGCGGAAGAAACCTTTTCTGTCAGCCATGGCTGGTTTGCACGTTTTAAGATCCTTCCCCAAGAGCTCAAGGAAAATAGGAGGTAAATACACACACAGTCTCACACATACATTCACACACACACACACACACACACACACACACACACACACACACACACACACTCGCTCTCTCTCTCTCTCTCTCTCTCAGCTGACTGCGTTTGCCTCTGTGTCCCTCTCTTCTTTTTATCTCATCAGTTTTCCATATTTTTAAAAAGCATATTAGTATTACTTAGTGTTATTTATTAGTGTTATTGTGTTATTAGTGATATTAGCAGGTTTTGAGCGGGGACGTGCGTGAGACTGCGTAATTTCCGAGGAGCGGGGGAGGGGGGTTGCTTGAATTGCGTGAGAAATGCCGTGTGAGCGTCTCAGTTTGTTTTATCATCACCGTCAGTCGCTGTGTGCGCTTAGCAGCTGAAACTAGTCTGCCCAACAACAGAACAATCTATTTTCTGATTGGCTGAAACTGAGAGAGGGGGGAGTTTTTTTCACTGAAAACACGCGGTGCCTGCATAAACTGAGCCACACAGACTGATTTTCTGGGCACAAAAAAAATAAAAATAAAAAATCAGCGTGAGAAATGCCATGTGTGGCGTGTGAGCGTGTGAACACGTCGAATTGCGTGTGTCACACTCTCAATGCGTGAGACTTGAGAGCCCTGATATTAGTGTTATTTAAATGCAGTACAAATGCATATAGATAGCTTATACAAGCCTTAAACATATAATAATGACTTACGAACAAATTCAACTAACGAACGGGTGTCCGGAACGTAACTCGTTCGTAAGTTGAGGAGCGTCTGTACAAGGGAAAATTTGCTCAGTTACATGGGAGAAATGAGGTAGAGGCCTTTTTTTAAAGTCTCAAATATTACAAAAGTGAATTCCACTCGTTTTTAAAGGCCATAGTTGTCCTGTCAGTCGCCCTCATTCCGTTTAATTCCACCATCTCTCTCCTTCACATCCACACGGCGGACTCTTGACTCCTCTGGCTTCATCTGATGAGTCACAGCCCAGTTCTGTCACGTAGCTCATTCATTTCAGCGCTACTTTTTGTGGCTCAAATTTAATTATTCAAGCGCCCCGTCATTCCGTCATTGTGGGAGAAAACTGTCCACCAGGAAGTGATGCAGGCTCAGTAATACTGTAATACTTTTTAAAATCAAAATGGCTTTAATTTGTGATCTGAAGGGACTGGAGAGCTCAGACCACCACCAAGGCATTGTCAGAAGTATTGAAAATCAGATACTAATCTCGATGCTAGAACTCAAAAGCCTCAAAACTAGATCTTCATTTGACCAGGTATTGATTCTAAACGAGTCACATTTACAGGACAGAAGTGAACCTTTTCTGAATAGCTTTAAATTGATCTTGAGCTGTATCAGACTAGTATACGCCCATGGACCACTGAGGGATTGCACAGATACAAGACCACATGGGAACAGAAAAGAAAGAACTATGATTTCATCTTGAAAATCACATTCTATTGTCTAAAGAAAGAGTGTTTTTACATCATTCCTTTTATATTCTTTAGTATCAAAATCCAGAGATAGCACTTGGTTATATAGGACATTTAAAAGTCTGAAATGCATTAAGTTTACTGCTTGGTTTAGTTTATTGGCATTTAAACTCCATTACAAGAAACTTTACAAGAATCATTTGGATGATTTCAGACCTGGAATTGCCAATCTCTGCTAAACTAAAGGTAAAAGTTAGCTGTTAACTTGAAAACTACCTCTTCATGACATTACAAGGTGGAAGAGAGCATTTTGTGCTGTAAAGATGTAGACATAATGTAGAGTAACAATGCAGGATTACTCAAACATATGTGAATTAAATAAACCACAACTCTGGATATGTTTTGGATGATTTCCAAAGTAGCTCTGTCTTTTAAACGAGTGCTGAAGTGAACAGAACAGTGCCAGTCTAACTTCCAAAGCCATTGTGTGATTTTGTAATTTTTTCCCCTGCCTTTGCTTTAAATCTCTATGAGATCAGATGCCCTGGGATTGACCACAGATACTCCGGGCTGGCACAGAGGAGGGCTGAAATGTTGGGCAAATTCTTCTACTATAGGCAAAATACTGCACCACTCCACTCATATAAGCCAAGTGTTCTGTGCCAAGATAAGAGAGAGAGATCTGCATTTGGTTAAGATGTTGAAAGCTGTAACGAAACACCTCCACCTCCGTCTGACCCTCTTCTCTGCTCCTCTGCTCCGTCTGACCCTCTCCTCTGCTCCATCTGACCCTCTCCTCTGCTCCATCTGACCCTCTTCTCTGCTCCTCTGCTCCGTCTGACCCTCTCCTCTGCTCCATCTGACCCTCTCCTCTGCTCCTCTCTTCCATCTGACCCTCTCCCTCTGCTCCTCTGCTCCATCTGACCCTCTCCTCCCCTCCTCTGCTCCATCTGACCCCCTCCTCTGCTCCGTCTAACCCTCTCCTCTGCTCCTCTGCTCCATCTGACCCCCTCCTCTGCTCCGTCTGACCCTCTCCTCTGCTCCTCTGCTCCGTCTGACCCTCTCCTCTGCTCCTCTGCTCCATCTGACCCCCTCCCTCTGCTCCGTCTGACCCTCTCCTCTGCTCCTCTGCTCCGTCTGACCCTCTCATCTGCTCCTCTGCTCCGTCTGACCCTCTCCTCTGCTCCTCTGCTCCATCTGACCCCCTCCTCTGCTCCGTCTGACCCTCTCCTCTGCTCCGTCTGACCCTCTCCTCTGCTCCGTCTGACCCTCTCTCTGCTCCATCTGACCCTCTCCTCTGCTCCTCTGCTCCGTCTGACCCTCTCCTCTGCTCCTCTGCTCCGTCTGACCCTCTCCTCTGCTCCTCTGCTCCGTCTGACCCTCTCCTCTGCTCCTCTGCGCCGTCTGACCCCCTCCTCTGCTCCGTCTGGACCCTCTCCTCTGCCTCTGTCTGACCCTCTCCTCTGCTCTGTCTGACCCCCTCCTCTGCTCTGTCTGACCCCTCTCCCTCTGCTCCTCTGCTCCAAGTCTGACCCCCTCCTCTGCTCTGTCTGACCCTCTCCTCTGCTCCGTCTGACCCTCTCCTCTGCTCCTCTGCCTCCGTCTGACCCTCTCCTCTGCTCCTCTGCTCCGTCTGACCCTCTCCTCTGCTCCTCTGCTCCGTCTGACCCCCTCCTCTGCTCTGTCTGACCCTCTCCTCTGCTCCGTCTGACCCCCTCCTCTGCTCCTCTGCTCCGTCTGACCCTCTCCTCTGCTCCTCTGCTCCGTCTGACCCTCTCCTCTGCTCCTCTGCTCCGTCTGACCCTCTCCTCTGCTCCGTCTGACCCTCTCCTCTGCTCTGTCTGACCCTCTCCTCTGCATGCTTGGTTAAAATAAATTGTGTCAAAACTGAGTCCAAACCAGGACTTACCCAAGTCTAAAGACTTAAGCAGACCTGAAGCCGGACTAAAAGACTTCATATTAAAGTGAGCTGCAAACAGGACGAAACCAGAGCCAGAGAATCCAGTGTGATTGTCGCAGACGAGAAGTGACTTCATAACAGCACACAAACCTTATTTCTGTGTCTGTGTGGGAGGAGAGCAGAGGAACGGAGGAGAGAGAGAGAGAGATGAGAGTGTGAGAGAGAGGGAGGGGAGAGAGTAGGACAGAGGAGTGGAGAGAGAGAGAGAGTGAAGAGAGGAGAAGAGAAGAGAGCAGAGTGGAGAAGAGGATGTAGTATGAGAGAGTGATGGAGAGAGGAGGAGGAGGAGACAAAGTAGGAAGAGAGGGAAGAGAGTGGAGAGAGAGGAAAGAGGAGAGTGGAGTAGAAAGAGAGAGAGGAGAGAGAGTGGAGAGAGACGAGAGTCAAAGAAAGGGTGGAGAAGAGAGGGAGGAGAGTGGAGGAGAGTCTGCCTAATGCGTCTGAGCACAGAGTGGGAGGAAGCGGCGCGGGAGGGGGAAGGCGGGGGCAGACGGCTGTTAGAACACACTGAGCCCTACAATGTGTTCTGTCCACAGCCTTACATCACACTAAACAGGTGAGAGGGGAGGAGGGAGAGAGAGGGAGGGAGAGGAGGGGGAGAGAGAGGGAGGGAGGGAGAGAGAGGGGGAGAGAGAGGGAGGGAGAGGAGGGGGAGAGAGAAAGAGGGAGGGAGGGAGGGAGGGAGGGAGGGAGAGAGAAAGAGGGAGGGAGAGGAGGGGGAGAGAGGGAGGGAGAGGAGGGGTCAAGAGAAAGAGAGAGGGAGAGGAGGGGGAGAGAGAAAGAGGGAGGGAGAGGAGGGGGAGAGAGAAAGAGGGCGTAGGGAGCGAGAGGGGGGCAGTGACCGAGAGGAAGAGACGGAGAGAGGGAAGAAGAGAGAGAGCGGAGAGAGGGAGAGGGAGAAAGAGATAGGAAGGAGAGAGAGATGAACGAAAACAGAAGGGAGACAAAGGAGCAAAGAAATGGGGAGAGGAGAGAGAGACAGGGAGAGAAAGAGGAGAGACAAACAGGCAGAGGGAGAAAGGGAGGGAGGGAGAGGGAGAAAGAGTGAGGGGAGAAAGAGGGGAGAGGGGAGAAGAGAGGTGGGAGACAGAGAGAGGAGAAAAAGAAAGAAGGGGAAAAAGAGAGAGAAGAGATCGAGAGGGAGGGAGAGGAGAGGAGTGAGGAGAGAGAGAGTGAGAGGAAAAAAAAAGGGGAGAGAGAGAGAGAAATGGAGAGAAAGAGGAGGAGTGTATATATAGAGGGGTCCTGTTGTCAAACGCCCACAAAATACCTTTTCTTAGACTCAGGCTGGAAACATACAGCATGTTAGAGATGTAGACAGATGTGAATAATAAAGGATTAGGCCAACATTTAAACCTTTAAACTGATTTTTTTCTCATGCTCCAGTACAAATATAGTGTAAAAGCATCTCTTAAGGGGTCAAAATGTGTGTCTGAGTGACTGTCTGCTTCTAATTATAAAAGACTTTTTATTGTCCACAAAACCAGGAAGACTGGTACACCATTAACATGCTACTTGTTGTTAGCATTACTCATATTGGCCACATTTTAAGATAGTAAAAATGAGGCACAATGTCTTTAAAATTAAGTTAGCTATGAGTTAAACTGCTATCTCCACACGTTATTGTGGCTGGGGACATTCCTTAAAGGAGAATTAACGTTTTTTTTTACAATCTGAGCCTTATTTCGTTAATAAACCAAGTTGTTTTACTCCCCCATAGCACTTTGGTGTCATATGGAGCACTTCCAGAGATGTTTTAGATTTTGCGATCTCCGTAATGTGTGAGTTCTCGGGGTATATGTTTGCGGTCTCCAAATAACACAAACTTTAGCACTTTTCAAATCATAGAAGCTCAATGTCTTAGTCTACGCTTTCGTTTGAGTGCAAAAGTGGCCTGTAATCCGAGATTTATCCATAATTTACAGCTTTGCGTTTCATGTTTGGGTCCCGAGAGCTGAGAGCTGGCCTCCTCATCTACTCGAAACTATGGCTAAATCTCGGATTACAGGCCACTTTTGACCTCAAAACGAAAGCGTAGACTAAGACATCGAGCTTCGAGCTATGATTTGAAAAGTGCTAAAGCAGGGCTCTCAAGTTTTGAGCGGGGTCGTGCGTGAGACTGCGTAATTTCCGAGGAGCGGCGGGGTTTGCAAGTGAACAATTTTTCCCGAGGAGCGGGGGTGGGGGGGTGGGGGGGGGGTGCGCGTGACAATGCCGTGTCAATGCGTGAGAGCAAACTTAAACTACAAAGCAACTAATGAGAGTTATATAAATGAAGTTATTACCTGATGGTTCTCAGTTTGTTTTATCATCTCCTCCTGTTCAGTCACTGTCCTTATCACTGAGCGTTACGCTGCACTGTCAACAGTCTGCCCAACAACAGAAACAATCTATTTTCTGATTGGCTGAAAACGCACGGTGCCTGCATAAACTGAGGCACACAGACCGATTTTCTGGGCACAAAAAAAATAAAAATAAATAAAAATCAGCGTGAGCGTGTGAACATGTCGAATTGCGTGTGTCACACTCTCAATGCGTGAGACTTGAGAGCCCTGTAAAGTTTGTGTTATTTGGACACCGCAAACATGTGCCCTGAGAACTCACATTATGGAGATTGTAAAAAAACGTTAATTCTCCTTTAAGTGTGGGCTATCCAGAAAGTTTATTCAGACAACTTCCGGAGGAAACATGAACTTTGGGCTTTGGGTTTGGGATCGTTGACCCTAACATTAACCCTCAGCAGGAGACTATTCACAGAGGAATCAAAGCACAACAAGCAGAACAAACATGTGTAGCGTGATGGAGATAACATGCAAAGAAGCAGGCCAAAAATGGTGGGAAACTGAACTTTTCATAAAACACAGGCCAGTGAAAGTGAAAGTAACTATAAATGGGTTCGAGTTACATTTACAATCATATTTAAGTAGAAGACAGCAGTTGCAGTGTCAGTTAAAATCCAAGTGTACAGATGTTTTATACTGCCATTGTGTCCTTGAGCAAGACATTTCCCTCACCTTGTCTGTGCCATGTGAGAGCCTGTGGTTAGATATAATAACATAATAATTGTACTGCAACTACAATGTGCTGCTACTACCAGGACTAAACCAGGACTAAACCAAGACTAAACTTGGAGTAACCAAAAACTAAAACCAGGACTAAAACTAGACAAAGCTAAAAAATTAGACTAAAGGACTAAACCAGGATTAAAAATAACTAAACACATTGTAAACTGCTATTGAAGGTAGACTAAACTAGGACTAAACCAAGACTAAACCAGGACTAAAACTTGCTAAACAAATACTAAACCAGTACTAAACTAAGACAAAACCAAGACTAAACCAGAACAAAAAAAAAAAGCAAACCATGAATTAAACTCCAACACTGAGATTAAAAAATAAATAAAATCAAGCCTAAACCAGGACTAAAAACAGGCTAGCCAGGATTAAACATGACCAAACCAGGACAAAACATGAAATAAAAAATTCTAAGGCAGACTCTTAGCAATAACATGAGGCCTTAAAATACACAGTGTAATGTATGAGTCACATAATAAGGACGAGTTTCCACTGCACAATCTGAAGTACACAAATAGAAGCCATTATTTCAAATCACAGGTCTAGCCAGTACTTGAGAAATACTGATTTCTCTTTGAACATATAGGAAACCAAGGGAACAAGTAAAAATGGGTCTACTTTTCTTAAGGTCACAAGGCCAGGGCTAAACCAGGACTAAACCAGGTCTAAAAACCAGATATAAACCATGCCTAAATTTAGCATAGGATTAAAATAGGACTAGATCAGCACTGCACTAAACCAAGTCTTAAACCAGGATTAAACCAAAACTAAAGCAAAACTAACTAACTAACTAACTAATCCAGGGCCTAAACTGGGTCAACCAAGGCTATATGATGACAACACTTAACATAAAACGGACTAAATCAGTGCACTAAACCAAGTCTTACCCAGGATTAAAACCAAGGCTTAGCCTGACTAAAACCTAAAAGCTATACATTAGCACAGAAACCAGGACTAAACCAGGTCTAAACCAGGTCTACAGCATGACAAAATAAGAGTAGATCAGCACTACACTAAACATTAACATTAACAACACAATTACAAAACACTACTCTGTGAATTATGGTAGATGTTCTTTTTTTTTCTCCCACTAAAGTCTCAGACGTATAGGACCAGCAACCAAGAGACTGAGAACTCTCCAAGGACTTATCTATCTATCTGTTCCATTTTGTGCTGTAAATGTGATGCAATGTATGACTGTGCATGATAACTGAAAATAAAAAGAAGTTCAAAAAAAAAAAGAAATAGTGTAGCATGGGCCCTTTAAAGGCATATAGTTCAAGAAATAATGTGAAGTTTTGCAGTCTGAAATCGTTAGTGCATACCAGGGGAAAATGCCATATAAAACTGCCCACTTCAGGGATTTCCGGTAGGAAATGGCAGTACAAATATAGACATTTCAGTGCGTCTGGAACTCTGAAGCTCATACAGAGTCGAGAAGCATTCAAAAAGGCCAAACCAATCAGAAAGCCTCTCCACATGGAACAGTGCGTTCCCACAGCAGCACGGGGCCTCAGTACCACAGCACCAGACAATCCCCATAGGCTAAAGGGAGGACAAGAAAGGCTACTTTTATAGTGGTGAACCAGATGTGAGGTGAAAGGTGGGTTCTTTAGATGGTCAGTAGAAAAGAACAGTGCATATTGATGAAAAAAAAATACTTATTTCACTGAGTCTTGGAATTAAATTGTGGTAGAATTGGAATAGCAGATAAAGGGTAATAGCAGTAGCTGAACATTTTTAAGCAATTTTTCCCTTGTATGTAAATTAATCGCCAGTATTATTTAAAATAAATACATGTAATTCTGTAAATTATTATAACTATGTTAAGTCATATTTTAAAATGTAGTACTATGCTATAGGATGTGCATCTCACCTCAAGACAAATGTGCATGCAAATGAAACAGGGTATATGGAGCCTCACATGGACTCATGTGCTTAAAGGTGCACTATGTAACTTTTTGGTTGAGAGTCCCATCACCTATGACAGTTCACAGCTCTACCTTACATTTGTTCAATTACAGGTGGTTTTATAGCTCAAAAATACTTAGAAAAACAGGCATTCTGACTGTAACCAAACAAGATCTGATCTGTAACTTGGTCTGGTTTGGACTCCATGAAGAAAGAAAGGTTTAATGCCATACTGTGAAACATTTTAGAGATTACAATAACATCTCCATGGAGAAAAGCATTTGATGGACCGTCTGCCAGAAAAGTTACACAATGCACCTTTAAGTTTCACTTTTTGTTTTCTTAATATACAGCACTTAATATCAAAGAGAGAACAGCTGAGCTCATGCTCTTTGTTTTTGATAAATAATCCTTCCTCTTTCACGTCAGTTACACAGTCTCGTTTGGATACATCTTTGCACAACCATCTTTACACTAGAGATTTCCACGCAGGCCCAGTCTTGCTTAGCTCCAGATGAGATCAGGCTTTTTGTCAAGTTTTTCCTATGTATTTTTACTTCTACATGAGAAACATTATTTGAAAACCCTGAATTATGGCATAGTCGCCCTCTGTACGGTGTAATCTCTGCATACATTAACATTCAGGGTAGTCCAGCAAAGACCTTTCTGTTGAAGTCCATCTGATCTTCACAATGGGGAGCTGTCAGAGCATGTGGTGTGGTGTATGAACAGGTATGAGCACAGAGGCTGAGAGGGGTTGATAGAAATGCAAGAACGCTCTCAGATATGGGTTATTATTTTGTCCACACATGAACATGGATGGACAGATATGTGGATTGATATGGATTGTTTACATTGCTCCACTGTGTCAGGTGATCGCCTCTAAAGCTGTATCTGATGGAGCAATTCACTTAAGAGGAAAACGTAACAAAAATTTGGGAGATGTTTTGCAAGTTTTCAGAAGTTCTTGTTCTGAAAGATGGCGTAAAGGTTTAGGTGGTGCACGTATGTTATAGGCTCAGCTGAATGTCTGTCCCCACTCTCTACCCCCTTATCTATCCTGTCCAATAAAAACATTCATGTTTATTGATACTTTTCAGTGACATTACATTGGGGTTGTTCTTCTTGTATGTTTATGATGGATTGCTCAGACGTTTCCATGGTGACACAACGTATAGCCTACTAAAAAAAAAACAGTTTAACATTGTCTGAAAACTGAAAAAAAACACAAAATGGATGGTTGCAGTTCCAGCCAAGTCAGCTCCTTCTGGTCAGATTGTAGCTAGTAAATAAAGCTCAGCGCTTCAGACAGAGCAGAGCCTACAGTTAGTATGTTTACATTTATAACATCAGCTGCAAATTATCAATACACATTTTATATTTGTGTGCCTTTTTGTGGTATAAAACAGATTTTGGGATAAACAATAAGAAAAAAATCAGTAATACAATAAAAAAAAATTGTAAATTAGTGAACATGTTTAAAAGCCCTTAAAGGAAAAGTAACGGGTTTTTTTACAATCTGAGCCTTCTTTCGGCAATAAAACAAGTAGTTTTACTCACCCATAGCAGTTTGGTGTCAATTGGAGCAGTATCGCAGAACTTATGTTGAGCCGTTCTGTTCTACTAATGATCCTGTATCCGTTAGCGTGAGTGCTCGGGGCATTACTTTGCGGTGTCCAAATAACACAAACTTTAGCACTTTTCAAATCACAGAAGATCGCTGTGTCAGGGTAGACTTTTAGTAGATTCCAAAACGGCCTGAAACCCGATATCGCAACAGTAAAGTTCAGAGCGGTGTTAGCTTCTTTCGGACTAGCGGTGTTTACAAAACAGCTGAGTTCACGCATGCGCACTGTCCTCTCTGATGACGTCATCAAATGAAACTATAGCTGCATATCGGGTTTCAGGCCGTTTTGGAATCTACTAAAAGTCTACCCTGACACAGCGATCTTCTGTGATTTGAAAAGTGCTAAAGTTTGTGCTATTTGGACACCGCAAATCAGTGCCCCGAGCATCTTCACGCTAACGGATACGGGATCATTAGTAGAACAGAACGGCTCAACATAAGTTCTGCGATACTGCTCCAATTCACACCAAACTGCTATGGGTGAGTAAAACTACTTGTTTTATTGCTGAAAGAAGGCTCAGATTGTAAAAAAAAACGTTAATTTTCCTTTAAAGGTGCACTGTGTAACGTTTTCTGCAAGGTTGAGGACCATATTTTTGAGCTATAAAACCACCTGTAATTGAATAAATGTAAAGTAGAGCTGTTTAATGTCGCCGACTGTGGAACATTCCAGGCAGAGTGATGACATCTCCATAGGGAAACAAGCAGGTGATGGACCGCCAACCACAAAGTTACACAGTGTGATTAAAACATTCTGAGAAAAACATGAATTATTGCTCCCATCCCTCTGTACACTGCTTTCAAGAACATCAGAACCAAACTCAACACTGCCAGCCTTCAGAAACTTCCACCAAATCACTGGGGACTGTTATTAATGCTAATGTACTATATCTTATTATTACTCGTACGGTATGGCCGTGTATTCTCGAGGATAATTTAACTCACTGCTTTGTCTCTGGAGGTCCAACCCTTAGCCCCTTCAGCTCTTAATGTAATCCCCGCTGATGGTGCTTAAAATGAGTGCAAAGTGGGGTCAATTATAGAGTGACCTCCTCGTACAAATCAATCAGTAATATCCAAAAGGGCAAATTGTGCTTGTGTCTGCTGTATAGTTATAATCCATGACATCTGTGGATCGTCACGTTATCATTTGGATATTTTAAAATCACAATGTTGACTTAAAACAAGGTAATAAAAGAAATAGGTTTGCATACTAGGTCTGCTTTAATCTAAACTTAGAACTTACTACAGAGAAATTACTAAATACATGAAAATTAAAGAGCACATAATATGCATTATTTATGCACGTACCTTGATGCCTTTGCTTTTTGGTATTCCATGTAATGTAAAGTTAAAATAAGTAAAAACTATAGACACTCCCTTTAATAGAATTAGCAACCTTTTATGATATGCTAACAGAAATAAGCACCTGATTTGACTCAAATTTTGATTTGTGGACTAAAAGAAGTGCAGGACTTCCAGATTTTTACCTGTGATGTACCAAATCTGGGAAATTCAAGGGAGTGGACCATAGACTGTAAATCAGGGGTGTCAAACTCATTTTGGTCCGGGGGCCGTATTCAACCTACTTTGATCCCAAAGGGGCCGGATCAGAAAACTCATGGTATATGTACCCCAAAAATAGCAATAAGTCTTAATATTTGTGCAAAGAAATGCAACTTCTATTACAGAAATCTTTGTTGATGGACTCTTTCTTTTACAAAATATTATACCTGAAACTTTAAAGGTCCCATGGCATGAAATTTTCACTTTCTGGAGTTTTTTGAACGTTAATGGTGAGCTCCCCTATCCCGTTTAGCCCCCCACATGGCTAAAAAGCTACAAAATGTGTAAACTGAGCATTTGCGATCCTTTTCTGCATTTGAAAAAAAAACACAGCTCAAACGGGTGATACTGAACATAGAAAAAAATGGAAGTTGCAAAAAATGCAGTTCCACCCCCCGTCTGTTTTTCTACCCACACTCTCTGAACTCACGCCCAGAGAGTTTGGACCGCGAATGAGCTACGCAATGCGAAATGCGTTTTTTTATTTGCCTGGAGGCACGTGTAAGGGTTTCCAGGCTCGGAAGTCCTTTATCTGAGCCTCTGGACCTCTGAAACAGCAGTGGTGTCATTTTATTTTCTGTGAAAATGTGTTTTTTTCATTGAAACGCCTCTCCTTTCTTCCTCCGCGCTTAAAACACGGAAGTGGGAGACAGCGCACAGCGCACCGCTAAAACAAGGAACTAGCGGCGTATTTGCCCCCCCCCCCCACCTGCTGCTCTGACCTATCTCTGTCCTTCTCATTTGCATTCAAGCAACAAGGCCCAGAATGAGGTGTGTTGATTTTGAAGAAGGATTCATTTACAGTATTAGGGAACCATTAAGGCACCATATAAAAGCATCAAGAAGTACCATGTCATGGGATCTTTAAGAAAAATGCAATTTCGACACAGTGTTTTAACATTAACTTCTATGCATTCACAGAATTTAGTCATGATTTAGTCTTCATTTTGTGCTCTGGTGGCGGCCACGCACAGAGGCGCTAGAGACGCTAATAAAAAAATTAAAATATAATTAAAATATTTTAATATAAAATCAACCGAGGGCCAGACGTTTGTCTTGGAGGGCCGGATCTGGCGCCCCGGGCCGCATGTTTGACACCCCTGCTGTAAATGGCTAACGGGATAGCCGCCACATTCCAAATCCGAAGTGAGCATGCGGGCTCTACCGGCTCCTTCTGACCCTGGCTCTCTTTGACTTACATTGGAATACACTGGAACTCTCTCTGTAACTGCTGCAATCAGCCTCGTCATTTTGCTCTTAAAATGTTCATATTGTTTGTGGGCTGGCTCCAGATTTGCTCCTGTAACCACTAGCATTGCAAGCTTCATTTGACTGGAACTGACCGAAAGCAAATATATTTAAAAAAAATAAAAAATAGAAAATAGAAAAAACTCATGTATGCTTTTACAATTTTATAAGATGATTAACATTTCCAAAAGGTTAATTTGCATGTGTCCTTTAAGATTTTTTTTTTAACTAATATTGTAGGTACTTTTGCAAAACCTGTGGTCTCTGTTCTCAACTTTGTCTGATCCATAGAAACAAAAAGCAGGAGTTAGATATATTTTTACAAAGAGCCAACCTTGCCAACACTGGTGATGCAATCCTCCCAGAGACAGACAGAGGCATATGCTAGCATTGTGGATCTCCTGTACAAATATTCACTAGCACCAACAGGACACCAATCGATAACTGCCGTTAGATAGAGCGCGTACCTGTGATGCTTTGTATTACTATGGGAGCTCATAAGAAGGGAGAAGAAAGTCAAAGCACCAGCCCAGAGAGTGGAAAGAAAAGGCCAAAGAATCTGCAAAAGTGAAATGTAAAAATATCTATTGTGGTATGTTTAAGCCTCTGGACACTGCGTGCTTGTTTAGTGACATCACGCTGCGGGGTTATGCATGTGTGTCTATGGAGGAACGTTTAGAGGTTTCCGTGAAGACACAATGCGCACATTAGAAAACACTGTCAAAATAGTTTCAAGATAGCCTGAAAACACAAAATGGATTTTAACAACCTGTTTAAAGTCCTGTTTTTGCACTTTCATTTTCAACAAAAAGGTTGTGACTGTAATTTTATGTGTGACAGACTTTGCCTGTGGTAGTTCCAACTAAGTCATCTCTTTCTGGTCAGACAGTTTTAAAATAAAGATTAAATTAAAGGTGCATTGCACAACTATTCTGGTGGAAGGTCCGTCACCGCCTTGTCTCTATTATTATTAGGCCCGAGCGCTAAAGCGTAGGGCCTTTTGTTATTGTTCTGGTTTTTCTTTTTTATTCTTATTCTTATTCTTATTATTATTTTCCTCCCCCCCTTTTTGCAGGTTTCGGGCACCGACGAAAACTCACGAAATTTTGCACAAAATTCAAGAATGCCAAAAAAAGGAATTTACAAATAATCTGTATTAACCCCTTACAGTGGAGGGCCTTTTTTGAGCAATTGTCCCTAAAAGGACCTCTCCAAATTAAAATCATCCCTGTTATTGAAGTATATGGATTATATACAAATGTTTGGTCTCTGTGTAAAGGGAACATTCTCTAGTTTTACCCTCAGCATTTACATTCACTCCAAATGTGATTGGAAAAAAGTTACACACCTTGGAACACCAAATAAAAAAAAAAAATTTCTAAATATAAAAGGTGTCTATAGCTGCTGTTCATAGCTGAGGCCTAAAATACACTATCTTTCAATACAATAAGTTGTTGACCACTCAAATTTCAAATTGGGAATCAATAGCTGTAAAAATAAACTTTTTACTCCACTTTTTGATATACTTTGTCCAGGCGTTTTATACAGGATCATGCCTTTATCCAAACCTATCCAAACCTATCCAAATTGGAAACATTTAGAAAACGTTTAATAACTTTTGACTCAACCTACAGACATCATTGAGGGCTCTACTGAAAACTTACAACTAGAGGAATCCATTTCTGCACACACGGTCACTATATTATGTCCCTGAGAATTACATTCTATCAAAAATAGACCAAACAAGTGTTGAAAATGAAAATATGTATTGAAAAATTCTATAACACTGCACACTGTATACATTTTCAAAAAACCATGGACACTAAACGTTCCACACATATTTACAGGTATTTACACACTAAGAGTCTGGTGTGTTCCACTGACTGTAGCAGTCCCTTGTTTGAATAAAGCAGAGTGCAGTGTCACAGGTAGAACATTTTACAGCTGTCTTTGACTGACATCTTCTACACTTCAGCCTGCCATTTGTGCGGTCACCACTGCTGCCCATCCGTTCTTTGTTGCTCCGGTCGTGGTAGGGCTCCTTATCTGCAGTTGGGCTTTATTGGTACACAGTGATGACACTAGTAAGAAAAACACAAAAATATAATAGGAAATAAGCTCAAAATATGCTTTCTAAAATGTTATTTTCAAAGATCAAAGTCAGCTTTATTGTCAATTCTCCCATATGTGTTCAACATAGTGAATCGAAATTTTGTTTCTCTCTGGCCAAGTAGTGCAAAAACAGTGTACAAAATACAATAAAGACAAAACAAAAACTATCTAAGACAAAAATCTAAATCTAAAAACTAAAATCTATTCTTATTTATTTTCTTATTTATTTTATCTAAACACCCAATAAATAATAGTAGGTCTATTTTACAAAAAGTGATCTAAATGCACAAAAAAAATCTAATGTTTATTGTTTTATTTTTATTCAAATACTACATCAAATACATAATAAAATGATACTTACACATCCAGAAGTACATCCTTCATAAACAACGCCTCCTCCACACAGCCCATATGTTTCCTGATTCTCCACCTCCGACTGCTCCAGAGCTGAAATCTGCAGCCTCCAAACTTAAATATTTTGTCTTTCCAGTCCTTTTAGCCATATTTTCAATCAAGGAAACTCAAATCAACAGCAAAGGCGCAAGACGCATGGCTGCGCGTAAATTACGCGCAGTTTACGCACGGACCGCAATTTCGCGTTACGCAGCTGTTTCACGTGGAACTTGTTGTGAAAGGCCTAACAAACTATATGTCTCCCTGTTCAGCGCCTCATTGGCTGTTCGCCTGAACTGTCAATCATCCTGTGTAACCTAACTTGTTGACTCAGCAAGCGTGAACGTCGTACTTGATTTTTACCGGAGCGTCACACATGATTGGACCTTTATAGGTCTAGCTCAGCCCAGGCATCTTCTTACTGGCCGGTTTATGTGTCAATTTTCAGTATACTCTCGTGTTTAGCTGCTGCTAGCGCGGTTTTAGCGAGGAAAGATATATTTTGCTTGATTTAGGCTAAAGAAGTGGAAAAAAAACACTGGCGCTTATGTAAGTTGGGAAGACTTTCGCCATCGTATTGGATCTAAAACGTGTTTTGGACTAAATTGTTTTACTGGATTTTATTCGCTGGATCCTTACGGACAGAATGATACCAAGCTTGTGGTAAAATACAGATGTTTGACCTGTCCAGAGCCTTCAAAGGTAAGCAAAGTAACAAACCTCGTTTTGTGCTTTTCTGTATAAAAGCCCCATTTGCTCGGGGACTGATTGTTGTGCCGGGAAATGAATTGCATAGTCAAAAAGAGGAGACTGTAAGGTTTAATTTGATGTGTAGATGTCATGGGACACGTTGGGGAATGTGTGCTCTTATATGGAAACAAAAAAAAAAACAGTGAACAAGCCCGTGCACGGGCCGGTCACAGCGTAAGAAGTTAAAAAATCTTCTAAAATGGCCCGACAGCCCCCCCTGGAAAATCAAAACACATTGCGCCTATGGCTATACCCGTGTTGCCATGGCAACAGGCCAAACATCTGTCCTCGCCAATGGGACGCCCGGCAAAAGCGTTTTCACGGAAAAACCGTTCACTCTTTTAAAACGTTTTTAATAACTTTTAATGTCCCACTTGTCGAGATGATCCAGCACGATTTTGGTGAGTCTGGGTCAAAAACCTGAGGAGGAGTTTGTTAAAATATGAGGACAGGAAAATTTGCCTTCAGTCCAATATGGCTGACTTCCTGTTGGTCGCCTAGCAACGGTGTTTCTGTGTACCAAATTTGGTTTTTGCCGGGCGTCCCATTGGTGAGGACAAGCAAGCGAGGGCCGATCATCACCGCTTGTGGCTATATTTATTATTATTATTATTATTATTATTATTATTATTATTATTATTATTATTATTATTTATTCATTATGTGTGTTTCTGTTGCTCAAAAATACAATAATTCTCTCTGTAAAGATTGCCACTCCACAGATCTGACCTGTAATGTAGCCTATAGTTGTCTTGAGATAGATACCGTAGAACATTCTAGACAAAGCAATAACATCTCCATGAAGCAGGTTGCGAACCCTCCACCATAAAAGTAACAGAGCTTCTGACAGAGCAGTGCCAACAGTTAGCATCACACCCCCAGGGAATGTTGATGACATCAGTGGCAAACTATCAATAAGATTAAAAAAAAAAAAAAAACAGATAAGTCTCCTAAGAACAGACTTTGACAGTAGAATGGAAAAGTTTAATAGAGCTTCTGACAGAGCAGTGCCTACAGTTAGCATCAAACCACCAGGGAACATTGATGACATCACCTGCAAAGCATCAATATGGTAGAAAATACCTAGATACGCCTCAGAACACTTTTGACAGTAGCGTGTGCGCCTGTGGGACACTGCGGACTGTCACGGCACCATCTCACCTCCCAACACTGTATAATTCTACGATTCAAAGCGTTCAGCTGAAAACAAGGGAGAGAAACTTCCACAAGCTTCAAAGCCAATGCAAAACAAGCACATCAATATTTATACCCACATCAAAAGTTGTTTTTATTTTTCCAGGTGGCTATACATCTGACAACATCCATTTGGTCCGTCCTGAACTCAAGAAACAGTGTTAGCAACAGCAGCTTTCTACCCTCTTTCAATCTTTGGTCTAATGCAGACATACTTCTGCCTTATCAAAAATACAATAAAAAAGGCTAGCCATTTTCATTTAATGCCTGTCTCCTTTTTGTCGCTATGTACGGCTTTAAACGTACGGCTTTAAATGTATCTATCTATTCAATTGTATTTTCATTACTCAAAAATACCTTGAGTAAACATGTCTTCTTACTGAATTGCTCGCCTCTCCACAGATTTGACTTGTAAGTTCTCCTAATTCTTTGGAAACATTTATCACAACTCTAATCGCAATCGAAACTTGTTTTTTTTTTTTTTTTTTTTTTTTCAAAACTGTGCAACCCTACTATCAAATATAGTTATTAGAGCTCCATGGTCTGTTCATATTTAGACAAGATTGGTGCTTTGCCCATGGACACAACAACGGCATGCACTGGTATATAAGCTGGGACTGAAGCATAAACCTCTAGACAATTCAGTGGATCGTTTATTAGTTTAGATTTCATGTTTGTATTATTATTACATTATTATTATTATACTATATTGTATAAGCAGTTCTTGAGGTCAAAATAAGTGTGCTGTCTGCATCTATTAAAAGTGTTTTATTGTCCATAATGAGGAAGTGAGTTACAGCACAACTCCGCTCTGGTCTCTGCTTCACAGTCAAACTCATCACAGTGAATACTTAGGATGCTCTGAATGCAGAAGGTAAGTGAGGAATAACTTTGGTCCACTGCAAACTGAAAACTGTAAAATGATCTAGTTCTGTTTTTCATATTTTTAAGACAATAAAAATTAAGGATGTAATGATATAAAAATCCCTCGATACAATCTTTTCACCATATGCATCTCACGGTTCGATATTTATCGTGATATTTTGTGGAGGCTTACAAAACTATGAATATGCTACTTTTTCCTTTTGAAACTCTTGGACGAGCTTTTGTACTGTTATAATTTGAATCTATCTATGTATTCCCCTGTGTTTTTAGCTCTTGCCGCACTATGGCAAGGCAAATTTTCAAGTAATTCAAAGTGCTTTACAGCAGTGTTTCCCAACCTTTTTTGTTTTCTGAATTGTTTGCTAGCACTAATAGATCAAATTGACAGTCCAAAAAAGCACAAGCACAACCAATTATTATGACTCTGCGTGCATAACAATACGATTTGATTATTATACGAATCAAAGCGTTACAATTAGGGATGCAAATTATCGGTTAATTAATTAACTGATAGTTGATTGACATATCGGTCGATTAACGATTAACTGATAAGCGGCGTTTTCATCTTAATTTTATTGTTTCAATAGGGTCTTTAAGAATATAAGCTATAGTAACATAACACTGAGTCAAAAATATATCATAGTATTATTATATTGTATATTCCTCAATTAATTATTCCTTACTAAAATGCAGACAAATGTATTGATGCTGAATAACAAAATACAGTAATCCCTCGCTCTATCAATTTTTTTTTTATATTGTAACATTGTGTTCTGTCCTGGCTAAGAGACTAGACCAGGACTAAACGTGGACTGGAACAGGTCTGAACCAGGTCTGGACCTGGACTGGACCGGGACTCGACCAGGTCTAGACCTGGACACAGACCAGGATTAAACCACCATGTGCCGCTGCTGATTTCGCCGCGGCCCGGCGCTCCGACCGCAGGCCAGCCGCGCGGGGCTCGGGGCGCGGCGAAACCAGCAGCGGCACGCATTCCGGGTTAGATCTCGCCCCGCCGCGCTTACACCGGGGCTGCTGAGCAGTGCCGTTGGCGCCTGCGATTTCGGCTGTGAGTCGAGCTTGGCGCAGCGCGGTTGCCTTGTTTCATGACCACGCGGGTGCGCATGTCCGCGTGTCCGCGGTTAGCGGTTAATTACAATTAATGCATTTTGAGTGACTAACGTCTTAATCGACAATTAACCGTTAATCGATTAATTGTTGACATCCCTAGTTACAATGCATTGTATTCTGACATCTGTTTTACTAGTTTAAACTACAGGGGTCCCAGGGGTCCATCTGCTGGATTACGCTCAGGGGCCAGCCAACACCAGTTCACCAGTGAGACTCTTGAGAGACACTGACTGGAAATATAGGTTAAGCTCTGACCCACCATCGCTCTCACAGTTTAGCCTTTGGCCAAGTAGCTTCCTTTATTGGCATAACCAATAGTAATCCAGTGACCTTACAAAAAGCTCGGCTGTATGAAGCTGGAGAGGAGGCTGCAGTCATTACCTGGACTGGAGACTGGAACAGTGCTCCTGGATGGCCCTGGCTTTTTGTAAGGTCACTGGATTACTATTGGTTATGCCAATAAAGAGAAGGAAGCTACTTGGCCAAGGCTAAACTGTAGGAACGATGGTGGGTCAGAGCTTAACCTATATTTCAGTCAGTGTCTCTCCGTCTCACTGGTGAACTGGTGTTAGGCTGGCCCCAGGAGCGTAATCCAGCAGATGGACCCCTGGGACCCCTGTAGTTTAAACTAGTAAAACAGATGTCAGAATACAATGCATTGTAACTAGGGATGTCAACAATTAATCGATTAACGGTTAATTGTCGATTAAGACGTTAGTCGATAAAATGCATTAATTGTAATTAACCGCTAACCGCGGACACGCGGACATGCGCACCCGCGTGGTCATGAAAACAAGGCAACCGCGCTGCGCCAGCTCGACTCACAGCCGACCGCGGCGCCCACGCCGGCTGCTCAGCGCGCCCCGACGTCCCTGCGCAGCAATGGTCATGCGCTGCTGGTTTCGCCGCGCCCCGAGCCCGCGCGGCGGCTGCTGCGGCGCCAGGCGCGGAGCCGCCGACGAAAATCAGCACAACGGCACCTATGTCCCTGGTCTAGTCCAGACAGTCGAGTCAGGTCCAGACCTGGTTAGTCCCTGGTCTGGTCTCTTAGCCAGGGCAGAACACAATGTTACAATATAAAAAAAAATTGAATAAACATTACTAGCTATTTTTGTTATTCAGCATCAATACATTTGTCTGCTTTTTACTAAGGAATGAATTAATTGAGGAATATACAATATAATAATACTATGATATATTTTGACTCAGTGTTATGTTACTATAACTATATTCTTAAAGACCCTATTAAGTACTAAAATTAAGATGAAAAGCGCCGCTTATCAATTAATGCGTTAATCGACATTCGTCAATCAACTATCAGTTAATTGTACGCTTTGATTCACATAATAATCAAATCGTGTGTGCTAAACGCAAAGTCACTAATAATGATTTATTACTTGTGCTTTGGACTGTCAATTTGATCTATTGTGCTAGCTTAAACAATTCAGAAAACAGCAAGTAATCATGCCATTTCTGAGAATATAATGGCTATGAAAGACTTAGGTGACTTGCAGTATTAAAGCTGTACTTTGCATTCAGCACTGTAATGGACAGTGATTCATTATCTTTGACAAGTCATTATCTTGACTGTCGCTGAAATTGTTTTGCTCCACTTAGACTGAACCTTTATTGATCCAGAAGGAAATTATTTTTTTTTATTTAAAAAATAATTTCCCTTGTGGATTAATAATGTTTGTCTCGGCCACCAAATAACAACATGAACTGATGTTCTGAAGATGGCATTAAATGAAATAAAACAGTTAATTATGATATATTTATGTGTTTATTATGAACTTTAAATATATAATAAATATTAAATTCTAACCGCAATCATATATTAACCTATGCTGAGAGATGTTACTTTTATATTCTGTATACTATGTTTGTTTGTGATTGTGCTACAACTTTGCCAATGATATGCTAACACACTGGAGCATCTGCATCAATAAGGACAATAGCAGCTTCCATGTATTGAAGGATTTCTCTGTACTCACAGTATATGATGCCATAGTTGGGCTCAGAGGAAGAGTGATTTGTGATGAACATCTGTGGTAGTAATTCAGACACTCTCTGGGAAGCAATGAAAACATTGCCCAACGCTTTGGACTTTTGTACTGCTACAACAGATTTATGAGGAGCCGTAACCACGTGTGGTGTGGAAAAAGTCCACAAAATTGGTCGTTATGTGACAAACGCATGTGTGGGATTTGTTTGCTTTAATCACAAAGCTCTAACACTCTTAATTAACAAAATAACGGTATGTATGTACTTCAGTTCAGGTGCATGATTATTATTTACATTGTCAGGAAACATAGAAGGCTGTCCTCAAGGCAACTTGGGCTCTGAACTACTTTATTAAATGCGCTCTTTGCGCAATGCAAATGAAAGAAGGAGAAGAGAGAGACAGCAGTGCGCTGTTCACTTCCACGTTTGGCAGAAGAAAGATATGGACGATTTCCATTGGAAAAATCACAGAAAATAAAATTAATCCACTGTATTTCAGAGGGTCGGATTAAAGGACACATCACAGCCTGGAAACACACTCACGCTGTGCAGAGCAAATAAAAAAGCGCATCTGCAGTCAAATACAAATGCTTCGGAAGAATATGATGACTTTGTAACCATCAGGGCCCGCAAATATTGTGGTAAAATTGCTACCCTTGCAAAATGAAAACAATATTAAACTTGTGTACCGTATATATTCTACGTCAAAATGCGCGCTACCCGAAGACCATGTGACCCATGCTGTGACGATTCCATCTGAATACATACCCGTGCCACCCCTACTCTTAATTCATTCACATTCATACACCAGTGTATACACACACACAGAAATACTCAAAGATGCACCACATTTTGTATGACACCCTGTTGATGTTTTAGCATCTGTATTCTCCACAGCTACTCTGGGTATTAGCTGTAGCAATAGATCTGTCTGCCAGCTTACAGTGCATGTGCTTATACAATATACTGCAATATTTATTATTTTTAATAATTGCTACCTCAAATAAACCATACATACCAGCTCTCCCACTTAGTACCAGCCCATTTATGGTCGATTAATCTATAGATCAAGTAGCGATTAGTCACGAAAAATATTACTAGGACCAATGGACCATTTTGCATTATTTGGATGGCGCAGTGCATTTTTAGCATTAATAAGCACCAATTTAACTTCTTGCGCTGTGACCGGCCCGTGCACGGTCCCTTTCATGTTTTCTTTTTTCTTTCCATATAAGAGCAAACATTCCCGAACGTGCATCATGACACTCTACACATCAAATGAAACCTTACAGTCTCCTCTTTTTGACTATGCAATTCATTTCCCGGCACAACAAACACTCCCCGAGCACATGGGGCTTTTATACAGAAAAGCACAAAACGAGGTTTGTTACTTAGCTTACCTTTGAAGGCTCTGGACAGGTCAGACATCTGTATTTCACGATAAGCTTGGCCTCAATTTGTCCATAAGGATCCAGCGAATAAAATCCAGTAAAACAATTTAGTCCAAAACACGTGTTAGATCCAATACGACAGCGAAAGTCTTCCCAACTTACATAAGCGCCAGTGTTTTTTTTCCCACTTCTTTAGCCTAAATCAAGCCAAATATAACTTTCCTCACTAAAACCGCGCTAGCAGCAGCTAAACATAAGGGTAAGCTTTAGATTGACACTTAAATTATCCATAAAGAAGCAGTCTGGGCTGGTCTAGAGCTATAATAGTCCGATCAAGTGTGGCGCACCGCTAAATATCACCTAAGAGTTCCGCCCTTGCTGAGTCAACAAGTTAGGTTACACAGGATGATTGACAGTTCAGGCGAACAGCCAATGAGGAGCTGAACAGGGAGACATATAGTTTGTTAGGCCTTTCACAACAAGCTCCACGTGGAGCAGCTGCGTAACGCGAAATTGCGGTCCGTGCGTAAACTGTGCGTAATTTACGCGCAGTTTACGCAGCGCCATGCGTCTTGCGCCTTTGCTGTTGATTTGAGTTTCCTTGATTGAAAATATGGCTAAAAAGACTGGAAAGAGAAAATATTTAAGTTTGGAGACTGCACAAGTCGATTTCAGCTCTGGAGCAGTCGGAGTTAGAGAATCAGGAAACATATGGGCTGTGAGGAGGCGTTGTTTATGAAGGATGTACTTCTGGGTGTGTAAGTATCATTTTATTATGTATTTGATGTAGTATTTGAATAAAAATAAAACAATAAACATTAGATTTTTTTTCTGCATTTAGATCACTTTTTGTAAAATAGACCTACTATTATTTATTGGGTGTTTAGATAAAATAAATAAGAAAATAAATAAGAATAGATTTTAGTTTTTAGATTTAGATTTTTGTCTTAGATAGTTTTTGTTTTGTCTTTATTGTATTTTGTACACTGTGTTTTTGCACTACTTGGCCAGAGAGAAACAAAATTTCGATTCACTGTATGTTGAACACATATGGGAGAATTGACAATAAAGCTGACTTTGATCTTTGATCTTAAAAATTTTAGAAAGCATAGTTTGAGCTTATTTCCTATTATATTTTTGTGTTTTTCTTACTAGTGTCATCACTGTGTACCAATAAAGCCCAACTGCAGATAAGGAGCCCTACCACGACCGGAGCAACAAAGAACGGATGGGCAGCAGTGGTGAGCGCACAAATGGCAGGCTGAAGTGTAGAAGATGTCAGTCAAAGACAGCTGTAAAATGTTCTACCTGTGACACTGCACTCTGCTTTATTCAAACAAGGGACTGCTACAGTCAGTGGAACACACCAGACTCTTAGTGTGTAAATACCTGTAAATATGTGTGGAACGTTTAGTGTCCATGTTTTTTTGAAAATGTATACAGTGTGCAGTGTTATAGAATTTTTCAATACATATTTTCATTTTCAACACTTGATTGAAAAAAAAAAACACTTTTTTATAGAATGTAATTCTCAGGGACATAATATAGTGACCTTGTGTGCAGAAATGGATTCCTCTAGTTGTAAGCTTTCAGTAGAGCCCTCAATGATGTCTGTAGGTTGAATGAGTCAAAAGTTATTAAACGTTTTCTAAATGTTTCCAATTTGGAAAGGTTTGGATAGGTTTGGATAAAGGCATGATCCCTGTATAAAACGCCTGGACAAAGTATAACAAAAAGTGGAGTAAAAAGTTTATTTTTACAGCTATTGATTCCCAATTTGAAATTTGAGTGGTCAATAACTTATTGTATTGAAAGACAGTGTATTTTAGGCCTCAGCTATGAACAGCAGCTATAGACACTAGGGGTGTGAATCTTTCACTCACAAAACGGTTCGATTCGAATCTCGATTCACAGGCTACGATTCGATTCAGGGACGATTCATAAAATTAGTAAACGATCCGGTACGATTCAATTCGATACGATTCGATCCGATCCGATCCGGTTAATTTCGATTCAGTACAAAGGTAGATAAGGTAGATATCAAAAATAAAAAAAGTAGTTATAAAACAAGCAAGTTGCCTATTAAAGGCAAAAATCTGAATGAATCAGAATTAGTGCTTCAGTCACAGTTTCAGTAACTGTATAAAAGTGCAACATATCACTGACAAGAAGATAGATATTACTAGGCAGTTATAGAAAACACAAGCATGTTAAATCCAACATGTCTTTTTATGCCTGTAATTAACTTTTCTTAACAAAAAAAAAGAAAATCAGAGAGAGCTCTTAACACTGAATAATACTTCTCCATCTCATAACATTACCTCAGTCTCCTTTGAGACAAAAATCATCTGTGTGTGTGTGAAGTATGTTTCTATACACACAAATCATAAGTATTTAATACAGAAATGCACCAATTCTGATTATACATTGTATTTTCCACACAAAAGTAAATTAGCCAAGTCAATTTTAGCCCAAATCAAATATACATTGCCAATACATGAATGTTGTCTAAATAAATCACCCAATCCACTAACCGTGACAATAAAAACGCTAGTATCATGCAATAGTTATGGTTTATAGCTGCTATGCAGACTACTGAGCCGATAGTGAAACATCAGACCGACAGTGAAAGTTTTATCAACGCGACACAACACTGGCACAAAAGTTAACCACGTATAGGAACCATGTCCATAAATAGCGGTAGCGCACCAAATTAATTTAACCACAGCTCAATAAAAGGAAACTTAGCTTAGCTTACCGATAGAGTAGATCTCCTGACGAGACGAGGCGGCGGGAAACCCGCCCTCCGCACAATGCGAATTGGGACACGGCTATACAGTGCAAACATTTTGTGCTCGCTTCCGCATACAGCCCGCGCCCGCTCGCATGATTGGCAGTTAACGAGCCAATAAGCTTCAACCCCAGGTAAGTGAACCACCCACCGTTCGCGAAAGAACGCAAACACACACAGCGCGGCTTCTGCGCCATGAGAGAGACCGCTCAGGAGCCGAGAACCGATTCTTGGCTGTAAATCCGGTGCATCGGACCTTTCGTAGTGAATTTGGACCGATCCGGGCTCCGCTGATCGGTACACTCAGATCGCAGAGGTCACAGACCGATAACCGATCCAAATCGGTTAATCTTTACACCCCTAATAGACACCTTTTATATTTACAAAAAAATTAGGCGAGGATAAAAAAAACACTTTTTATTTGGTGTTCCAAGGTGTGTAACTTTTTTCCAATCACATTTGGAGTGAATGTAAATGCTGAGGGTAAAACTAGAGAATGTGACCAAACATTTGTATATAATCCATATACTTCAATAACAGGTATGATTTTAATTTGGAGAGGTCTTTTTAGGGACAATTGCTCAAAAAAGGCCCTCCACTGTAAGGGGTTAAGTCGTAGTATGTTACTTACCCCACAACACAAGTGCAGTTGGCGGTCAGAACGTAGCTTGTTGATGATCGCCCAAGCATTGTACACGGTCGTATGTGTGGTGAGCTCCCTAGGGCTGTCTTTGTTTGGTGTTTTGTTTTTTGTTTTTTTCGTTTTTTCTTTGAACTTTTTAGATTATTTTGGCTTTTCCCCTCCTTTCGGGTTGTCAGTTCACCTCCTCCCGGTATCCCGGCTGAGGAGGGGGACGCTTTCTCTTTTCCCCGCGAGCTTTGCTCACCCCTGGGCGGACGGCGCGATGTCAGCCTCCACGGGGCCCCAGGCCGAGGCAGAGAAGCCGACTGGGAAAGCCGGTAGTAGAAAGGAAGATACTACGGAGAAACTCCCCATCGATATCGTGGTATTTTACCTCCTGTACATGGCCACATACGGCAAACTGGTAGGCATCCATGGATTTGTATGCGTGCACTTTCTCTCTTGTATACACGCTGGGCTTCTCGACTAAATAACAGTGGATATCTGACCACTGCAAATCTGGCCACTTTCTGCGGTCGTACTGCCACTCCGTGATCGCATAAGGATCTGGTAGTCGAACCCCGTTGCTCAACGTGAGCTCTTGAATGTAGCTTTCCCTATAGTTTAGATACTCCGCTATGGTCCACCATGGTCGTTTCTGAGTCGGAACTGCGCGCGCATGCCAGTGACGTCACGTTTGTTTACTAACTGTAAAGGGGTCTATATCTGAGCTCGATTGCTCTTCCTTCATCCTTAAAGTACCAGAATGTTTGTCACAGTAAATTGAATTTTGAGAACTGAACATGAGCATAAAGAGTGAATTTTCATATTTTATTAGATTCCTGCGACAAACTAATTCAATTTCAAATGATACTATTCAAATTAAATTTTTCAATCCAATGATTCAAAAAATACAATTTTAAATTATGTGATTCAAATTCAGTTTCTGGTGGCACATATTTCTGCCCATACAGGACGCACACATGTGTGACATCACCACTGTAGTGCAGATATATGTGTGTGTGTGTGTGTGTGTGTGGTAAATATATATATATATTACTGTTGTGTGTGTGTGTGTGTTGTGTGTGCAGGGCTCTCAAGTTTTGAAGATTGCTAGGAGTGAGATTTCCGAGGAGCGGGGGGATTTTTTTCCTGAGGAGCGGGGGTGGGGTGGGGGGGGGGGGGGGGGTGTGAGCAGTAGTCGAGTTATAAAATGAAACCAGGGGGGATGGTGGAAGGGCAGGGCAGAATTAGAAGGTACTTTGTTAATATGGAAATGCTTTTATAACTAAAAGTCCATATTATTCAATAATGCACAGGATCATATGTTATCACACACAGTCTTGGTTTAGTCTTGGTTTAGTCCTGGTTTAGCGCTGGTTTAGACCTGTTTTAGACCTGTTTTAGTCCTGGCTTAGTCTTGGTTTAGATCTGGTTTAGTTTTGGTTTAGTCCCGGTTTAGTCCTGGTTTAGACCCGGTTTAGATCTGGTTTAGTCTTGGCTTAGTCCTGGTCTAGTCCTAGTTTAGACCTGGTTTAGTCCTGGTTTAGTCCTGGTTTAGACCTGGTTTAGTTTTGGTTAAGTCCTGGTTTAGTCCCGGTTTAGTCCTGGTTTAGACCCGGTTTAGATCTGGCCTAGTCTTGGCTTAGTCCTGTTTTAGACCTGGTTTAGTCCTGGTTTAGTCCTGGTTTAGTTCTGGTTTAGTTCTGGTTTAGTCCTGGTCTAGTCCTGGTTTAGTTCTGGTTTAGTCCTGATTTAGTCCTGGTTTAGACCTGGTTTAGTCTTGGTTTAGTTCTGGTTTAGTCCTGATTTAGTCCTGGTTTAGACCTGATTTAGTCTTGATTTAGTTCTGGTTTAGTCCTGGTTTAGTCCTGGTTTAGTTCTGGTTTAGTGCCGAAATAGATGCAGAAATAATCTGATATGACTCACCCATAAGAACGCAGTCACTCGTATCCATGTATGCACGTGTCACGGTCTTTAATAATCCGGAGCTCCGGAGAAAAGGACATATCCCGAACTTATCCCGTGTCCC
>JAVJIX010000042.1:1927500-1930000 GCA_036785185.1 Paratrypauchen microcephalus
ACAAACACACACACACACACACACACACAAACACACACACAAACACACACACACACACACATATATATATATCTGCACTACTTTTAAACAGAAATACTGACGCAACACCGAGGACCCAGGTCAGACTGGAATATTATTTTAATTTAATTATGTGAATAATCGTCTTAAAACTGACACAAGACGTCACTTTTTTAAATAAAACCACCTCAAAATAGCAGATTGTGTGTTTTTTTATACACGGCAATTTTTACATCAATTAAAGTTTGTGAAGAAGAAGAAGAACCAGAACTCACCGGAACACCAGAGGAACAAGAACAGCACCCAGAGGAACATGTCCGAGAACCAGGACTGAACCAGGTCTGAACCAGGTCTGAACCGAGACTGAACCGAGACTGAACCAGGTCTGAACCAGGACAGAGCGAGGTGGAGTAGATGAGCGAGGTGTGATCCAGATCTGTGTGTGCTCTTTAATATCCTGTTTTTAAACACGTTCTTATCTCTTGATCTTTTGTGGTTTTTCTCGTAAATATGAACATGTGAAACCAGGTGTAAAACTTTCCACAAACAGCTCATCCTCTCAGTTTATCTTTCAGTGTCACTCTGGGTGTCATAGCAACCGACGAGCCAATCAGGAGTGAGACCGTTGAAGTTCCGGCCCTCACATGTGGACGACTCTCAAACCTCCTCAGGCGTTTCTGATGAGGAAGTTAAAACATGAAACACGTCTTTAAAGGCGCTGTGCCTGAAGTTTACCGTCTTAAAAATATCAAAACTCAGTTTCAGTGTTCAGTGTTAATAATACTCAGAACGCAGATGGAGAAAAAACAAAACAACAATAAATCACCAATTATTCATCAATCAACAACGATGCTATAACAACAACGCTATAAGAAATGCAAGAAATCATTACTTCTCCACAATAATCTCCCACCACAAAAATAATCCAAAAGTTCTCTTCTCAACCACTGAAAACATTTTAAACCCCGATTCTAACGCGTTTTACTTGACACCCACTGACTCTCTCTGTGAGCAGTTTGCTGACCACTTCACGGGAAAGATAAACACTATCACATGTGATATTTTATCTCGTCAAAGCCAGGCCCGGATCTAGACTGCACAGATTTTGGTGGGGCACAGTGTGGAGTTTCATGTGGAACATGTTTCTTCTAATACAGGGGTTCTTAACCTTTTTGACGTTGAGGCCCAGTTTTCCCAGTGCAGAGTGGCTTCGGGTCCATTAAGTATTGACAAAATGCGGAAGTAAAGCCTGAACTGAACCAGACCACATGTTTTAAACAAAGCTGAAATGCAGAAACAGTTTTAACATAGAATTTGACATTTTGAATTATTATTTTAAAAAGTGTCATTCTTATAGACTATATGAGATGACGAAATATATTCAAACAAAATGACTTGATTAACACTAGCACAGTTTTATTTCATTGCCAATAATGAGTAATTGGACTCACTTTGATATTAGGTTTAAAATGTTTAAGGTTTACGATTACAAATCTAAAATAAGCCCATGTTTGGCGCTAGTTTAGTTGGTTTAGTTTATAAAGTGTACAGGTCTGGTTCTGTTTAGTTTGTGACTGTAGACCTGGTTTAGTCCTGGTTTAGACCTGGTTTAGTCCTGGTTTTGACCTGGTTTAGACCTGGTTTAGTCCTGGTTTAGACCTGGTTTAGTCCTGGTTTAGACCTGGTTTAGTCCTGGTTTAGTCCTGTTTTAGACCTGGTTTAGTCCTGGTTTAGACCAGGTTTAGTCCTGTTTTAGACCTGGTTTAGTTCTGGTTTAGTCCTGGTTTAGACCTGGTTTAGACCTGGTTTAGTCCTCGTTTAGTCCTGGTTTAGACCTGGTTTAGAGTTGGTTTAGTCCTGGCTTAGATCTGGTTTAGTCCTGGCTTAGATCTGGTTTAGTCCTGGTTTAGACCTGGTTTAGTCCTGACTTAGATCTGGTTTAGTCCTGGCTTGGATCTGGTTTAGACCTGGTTTAGTCCTGGCTTCGATCTGGTTTAGTCCTGGCTTAGATCTGGTTTAGACCTGCTTTAGACCTGTTTTAGATCTGGTTTAGTCCTGGCTTGGATCTGGTTTAGACCTGGTTTAGTCCTGGCTTAGATCTCGTTTAGACTTAGTTTAGTCCTGGCTTAGATTTGGTTTAGTCCTGGCTTAGATCTGGTTAAGACCTGGTTTAGACCTGGTTTAGTCCTAGTTTAGACCTGGCTTAGACCTGGTTTAGTCCTGGCTTAGATCTCGTTTAGACTTAGTTTAGTCCTGGCTTAGATCTGGTTAAGACCTGGTTTAGACCTGGTTTAGTCCTAGTTTAGACCTGGTTTAGAGTTGGTTTAGTTCTGGCTTAGATCTGGTTTAGTCCTGGCTTAGATTAGATCTGGTTTAGTCCTGGTTTAGACCTGGTTTAGTCCTAGTTTAGACCTGGTTTAGACCTGGTTTAGACCTGGTTTAGTCCTGGCTTAGAACTGGTTCAGACCTGGTTTAGACCTGG
>JAVJIX010000042.1:1940000-1960000 GCA_036785185.1 Paratrypauchen microcephalus
AGCATCACAAACTTCGTTTGAGTGGCGCTGGACGCTGTAGGTGACGTCACACTTCTTAACACAGTCTGTGTCCTGAGCCCCATGGACAGGGACGCAAGAATGTTGTTAGACTTAGACTCAGACAAACTTTATTGATCCACAAGGGAAATTACTTGGACACAGTAGCTCAGTACAGTAAAGTTTGTGTCCAAATCCTCTTTGTCAAAGTGTGACCTCAGCATGTCTCAGAAGCAGAGCACGACTGGGCCTGGGGAGGTCTTGGATGGGAGACCGCTGGGGATCTGACCCAGTGGGGCAATAGTGGTGGACCCCAACATTGCCAAGTATGAATGTGTTGTGAGTGTTGGTCGGAGAGGCCGATGCTGCAGACTGGCAGCCTCGCTTCCATCACATGTGGCTACACTTGTACACACTGGTCGACAAGCAAAATGCTTCCGGAACAAAAGTAGTGACATTTTTCTTGGTTTAGGTCACTAATAAAGAAAAAGTCAGAAGTGCTGATTGGCTATAGTTTCCAAGATATAATATTGGGTCAAAATAGGAAATTTAGGCAAAATAAGGCAAAAACGGTCGTTTATCAGAAGGTCCAGTGTGTCTACAAGCAGCAGTTCTGTCTGAAAGCCTGTCTGCACATTCACATACATTCATTTAATATGTCTACAGTTTTAACATCAAATATTTTTGGATTTCACATAAGAGAGATGCCTCGAAACTGTGTGCACCTGATGTCTTAAGATATTTCCTGTTTATTTCTTGACGGATAAAGATGTGCAAGTGAAATATATTCTGTGGTCTGCTCTCTGGTGTTACGCCTGTTTAAGGGCCTTGCACACCTCCCTCACAGTGCAGGGCCTTATCAGCCCCTCTTCCTCATGTCTGGATCATTTCAGACGACACTCTCCTTCAGAAGGCACAAAACTGACTGTTCAGGTGAAGGGAAAGAAGAAGAGTCATTTATCTCCTCCTGTTTGATCATGAGAAATCCTCCCACATGTGGAACTTCTGAAGTCATGCCTTATACTGCATGTACTGCATGTACTGTATGTACTGCATGTACTGTATGTACTACATGTACTGCATGTACTACATGTACTGCATGTGCTGCATGTACTACATGTACTGCATGTACTGTATGTACTGCATGTCTGCCTGCTGCATGTACTGCATGTATCTGCTGCATGCTGCATGTACTACATGTACTGCATGTACTGTATGTACTGCATGTACTGCATGTACTGCATGTACTGCATGTGCTGCATGTATTGTATGCACTACATGTACTGCATGTACTGCATGTACTGCATGTATTACATGTATTACATGTACTGCATTTACTGCATGTACTGCATGTATTACATGTACTGCATGTGCTGCATGTACTGCATGTACTGCATGTATTACATGTACTGCATGTGTTGCATGTACTGTATGTACTACATGTACTGCATGTACTGTATGTACTGTATGTACTGCATGTGCTGCATGTACTGTATGTACTACATGTACTGCATGTATTACATGTACTGCATGTGCTGCATGTACTGCATTTACTGCATGTATTGTATGTACTGCATGTGCTGCATGTACTACATGTACTGCATGTACTGTATGTACTGTATGTACTGCATGTGCTGCATGTACTGCATGTACTGCATGTACTACATGTACTGTATGTACTGCATGTACTGTATGTACTGCATGTACTACATGTACTGCATGTACTGCATGTACTGCATGTACTGTATGTACTGCATTTACTGCATGTATTTTATGTACTGCATGTACTGCATGTACTGCATGTACTGCATGTACTGCTTGTACTGCATGTACTGTATGCACTGCATGTACTACATGTACTGTATGTACTGCATGTACTGCTTGTACTGCATGTACTGCATGTACTGCATGTACTGCATGTACTGCATGTACTACATGTACTACATGTACTGCATGTACTGCATGTACTGCTTGTACTGCATGTACTGTATGTACTGCATGTGCTGCATGTACTGCATGTACTGCATGTACTGCATGTACTACATGTACTACATGTACTGCATGTACTACATGTACTGCATGTACTGCATGTACTGCATGTACTGCATGTGCTGCATGTACTGCATGTGCTGCATGTACTGTATGTACTGCATGTACCACATGTGCTGCATGTACTGCATGTACTGCATGTACTGTACATGTATTACATGCATGTACTGCATGTACTACATGTGCTGCATGTACTGCATGTACTACATGTATTACATGTACATGTATTACATGTACTACATGTACTACATGTATGTACATGTACTACATGTAGCATGTGCCATGTACTACATGTGCCTGCATGTATTCACATGTACTGTGCATGTGCTGCATGCATGTATCTGCATGTACTGTACTGCATGTAGCTGCATGTACTGCATGTAATGCATGTATTACTGCATGTACTGCATGCTGCATGTACATGTACTGCATGCATGTATTACATGTACATGTACTGCATGTATTACATGTACTATGTACATGTACTGCATGTACTGCATGTATTACATGTACTGCATGTACTGCATGTACTGCATGTACTGCACTGCATGTACATGCATGTACATGCTGCATGTACTGCATGTACATGTACTGCATGTACTACTGTACTGCATGTACTGCATGTACTGCATGTGCATGTACTACTGTATGCATGTACTGTATGGTGTAGTGGTAAAGCATCTGCCCCGAGCTCAGTAGGTCAGAAGTTCAAACCTCAGAGGAAACAGTTGATATACTGAGTACAAATGCTAGTGTGAAAAAAAGCTTTGCTTTCGTTTGTCGCTGTCAGAGGCATGTTTCCTAAACTGCTCAGTCATGTTATACATCCTCATGGCCTTTTGTGAAACTTACTGTAAACTGAACAGAAATGATACACTTTAATTTGTGGCTGTGGTGTGCCTGTAAACAAAGCATTTATTTATTTTCCAAATGAGTTGTAGTGCTAATACTCAGTGTCCCATGGCCTACCACAGCTGACAGTTCACAGGGGGCACATGGGCACGTGGTATGGGGTGGGTCCCTCATGATCATACAGGAGGAGACAGAACAGTGACCCCTCATGGTGATGGACAATTTCCCTCTGGTGTTCAACAGTGGAATTTGTTTGTATGAAAGTTTTTCATCATGTTTTACACACCGCACCCTTCAGCTGTGTTTCTCTCTATTTCAGTGTCTGAGCTGAAGCTGGTTCTTCTGGGGAACAGCTGGAGTCTGAACACCTCAGTGGGAAACCTCCTTTTGGGAAAAACTAAGTTCACTGAAGATCAGGAATGTGTGAAAAGCAGTGGAACATTTCAGGACAAACCACTGACTGTGATCTACACTCCAGACCAACTGTTCAACAACTCCTCCCAACAAGACCTCAAACAGTTTATACACGACACTAAAGATCTGAGTGGCCCTGGTCCTCATGTGTTCCTCCTGGTTCTAAGGCCTGAAGCCTTCACTGAACAACACAAAAGCAGACTAGAGTCAGTCCTGGAGAGCTTCAGTGAGGAGGCCTTTCACCATTCACTGATGCTGATGTTCAGATCACAGGTCAAATCTCTCTTCAAAGAGAGATACACAAGAGAGCCACATATAAAAGAAATGATCATGAGGTGTGGGTACAGATATCTGTGGATGGATCATAATGTTCTATGTAGAAATGAATTTAAACGTAAAGAGTTGTTTTTAAAAATCTATGACATGTTGGAAGAGGTTGAGGAGGAAGACACAGGTCTGACCTTCAGCATAAATAAGGCACCCTCTCTGAACCTGGTTCTGTTTGGGAGGAGGGGAGCAGTGAAGACCTCAGTAGCTGAGTCCATCTTAGGGCGAGCAGATCTCCCTGCAGCACGCCCAGGGCAGTGTGACAAACATGAAGGAGAGGTTTGTGGGCAGTGAGGCAGCTGTGTCTCCACTGCCTCTCCTTCTGTGCTCCTGAGGGCGTCCATGCCTTCATCCTGGTGCTACCAGGTCCCCTCACTGACCAAGACAAGGAGGAATTAGAAATATTACAGAAAACTCTCAGCTCTCAGGTCAGAGATTTCATTGTGGGTTTGAGCTCTGTGCGGTCCGGCAGTTCTGAGGTGAACTTCTCTAGAGAAAGTTATGTGAAACTGAATGAGCTGGAGCTGATCCTCATCCTCGGATTGGAAGGATCAGCTCCTCCAAATCCGAGGCCATGGTTCTCGATTGGAAAAAGGTGTCTTGCCCTCTCCGGGTGGAGAGTCCTCCTCAGGTGGAGGAGTTCCAGTATGTCGGGGTCTTGTTCTCGAGTGAGGGGAGGATGGAGCGTGAGATTGACAGGCGGATCAATGCGGTGTCGGCAGTGATGCGGTCGCTGTACTGGACCGTTGTGGTGAAGAGGGAGCTGAGCCGAAAGGCAAAGCTCTCGATTTACCGTCGATCTACGTTACTCCCCCCACCTATGGTCATGAGCTCTGGGTAATGACCGAAAGGACGAGATCGCCGATACAAGCGGCCGAAATGAGTTTCTTCCACAGAGTGGCTGGACGCTCCCTTAGAGATAGAGTGAGGTGCTCAGTCACACGGGAGGAGCTCGGAGTAGAGCCGCTGCTCCTCAGCAGCTGAGGAGGCTCGGGCGTCTGTTACAGACAGAACTCCTGGACGCCTCCCTCAGGAGGTGTTCCGGGCATGTCCCCCCGGGAGGAGGCCCCAGGGAAGACCCAGGACACGCTGGAGGGACTATGTCTCCCGGCTGGCCTGGGAACACCTTGGGGTCCCCCCGGAGGAGCTGGAGGAAGTGTCCGGGGTGAAGGAAGTCTGGGAGTCCCTGTGTCCCGGCCTCAGATAAGAAAATGGAGGGAAGGAAATCTTTAAAGTTTAAGGATATTGTATACCAGACCCTCCAGGAATTCGCGATGTTGCGATTTTGCAACTTCAGCCAATCCCCGCGAATTCAGGGCGGTGTTGCAATTTTGACTAATCACCGCAACTTTCCCGCAATTTTTACTAATTTTGACCATCGGCGACGTATTTAACGCTGACCAACTTCCTTCTGTGTCGGAGACATAACTGAGATGAGGTGCACGGTGCGTTTGTGTGTGTGTGTGCGGCAGAGGCGGTGGGTCACGTGAGTGTGGGTGTGTGCACGTACGGAAGTGTGTGCGTGTAAAAGCGCGCGCTCACCTGTCACACAGAGGAGAGAGTCAGGGTTGGGGTGTAGCTGTATTTTTTAATGAACGCAAACCATTCATTCATCTTTCACGTTAATCTGTTCATCCTGCTGGTTTTCATGAGTTCCATTTCATCCTGCTGCGCTGTCATAGCTGTGTGCGCTCTTTTTGTAATAAATGCACAAAACGCATATCTGGATCTCAGCGTATCTGTCACCATAGCCTCCTCTTTGCGCGTCACAAATCTGCGAGCCATAGGACCCAACCTCATATTCTCGGCGGCTAAAAGGTTTGAGTTTGGAAGCCGCAACATTCTTACTTACTTCTGTGTGACAAAACGAAACTGTGGCCGTGTCCCAGTTCCCAGAGCGCACAGCTCGGAGCGCGGCCCGAAGGGGGCTCAGACTGCAGTCAAGGCGGTGCACACTTGCTCAGCCCCGACTGCAGTCCGCGGACCGCTTAACGACTGCGGTCTTCGGACCGCGTGTTAACTGCGCATGGGACAAAAAAGAAGTGGGACAGCAGTCGTCGCGCCGGTGTTCTGTCGAAATGTGTGACGCACATGCCCTTCGGGCCACGCTCCGAACTGTGCACTCTGGGAATTGGGACACGGCTTCTAATGGCAAAGAAACATGTCTGCGGCGCCATTTGCCCACAAAAATAACAGCAAAAGACCGAAACAGTTCCCCTCCTAGTAGTCATTTATTTTCGATGTTGGTAAGGTTGTTTTAGGACCATATCTGTGATCTCTGTGTCTTTGTATTATTCTTTGTCAGTAATAACTCAGTATTCAAAATATTACTCAATTTTAATTACAAAAAGTGAAAATCGCAACTATTTATTGCAACTTTCACTTCCTCACGCAACAAAATCGCAACAAAAACCTTAAAAGCACCGCAACTTTCATCACAACTTTCTGGAAAAGCTCCCGCAAATTCAGGCATTTTAGCCCGAAACAATCACAAAAAATGCCCACAAAATCCTGGGGGGTCTGGTATACAGTAAAATATTTGAGATTCTTTATAGAGTTAACAAATATTATTAAAAATAATATTATTCCTAAAAGCATCCAGAAGTTGTTTAATTTAAGAGCTGGTCAGTATAATTTAAGAGGTTTATATCATTTGGAAATAAGAACAAATGTTAAATCAAGATGTGTTTCAGTTATTGGTGTAAAGTTATGGAACAAACTAAATGATGAATTGAAATGATGAATTTCTTTAAGGTTTAAAAATATCTCAAACATAAAATTATTGGTGATGATCAAAATGGCCTGTAAGAGCTGCACTTTTGTATATTAAGAACAATTTGTGTTTTGCTTACGATGTGTTATTGAAATCTGTTTCAGTATCTGGTAGATTTGATTCTTTATTTAGGCAATATATAAGCATAGCCCCAGACTATTCCCCTTTTTGTATTTAAAAAAGTGTTTATGTGCTGTAAATTATGCAAACTGAATTATTGGAAAACACTTAACAAAATAAAAAAAATCATCATCACCCACAGGTCAAATCAATCGTCTTTGATCACGTTTTGTTTATTTCTGTTTGTTCTTTTAAATCTCCAACATACATGACCAAGACATGATCTGTCATTTTTGTCTCGGTTTGTTAAATTAAACCGATGGAAATCCTGTTGAAACATGAATCCTACAGAAGGTGTTCAGACACGACGGATCAACCTCAGAATAATGTCACTGGGATAAAACGTGTACGAGGAAGAAGAAGCAGCGTCGTTATTTCCATTTACTGCATTTTTAGTCCAAATAAATTCAATAGATACACTTTTATAGTTTCTGTGATAAAATAGGCTGCACTAAGGCTACGTTTGTTCTTGTCCCAGTTGAGTCCAAACTGATGTCCACTTGGTTTGGTGTTTGTGCTTTTGCTCCTCATTTAATCCTGGTCTAGTCCAGGTTTGGTCTTGACTTTTGTCCCAGTTGAGTCCAGATTTTGACGTGACATGTTTTTAAGTGCTCATACTCGCACTTGTGAATAAAAAAATCTCACTTTTAGGTGGACAGTGGAAAACCTTCTGTTCTCCATGGACGCCTTTTGTCCACAAAACACAGTTAACTTATTACAAAATTGATTTGTGTTTAGTAACACAAAAACAACCACAACAACAACATGATATGAACTTGGTGTCTACAAAAACTGGTAAGTCCTGTTTTAAAATTTGACCATTGATGACCCGAGTTTAGACTTGAGATCAGAATGAAACTAGTCCAGATTCTGAGAGAAAGAACCAGGACCAAACCAGAGTCCAGACCTCAACCTGTGGAGAGGCTGCAGGAAAGGATGCTGCAATTACGTCACTGAAAACCACATTCAACTCGTCACATCATAAATGACAATTACAAATATCTGTTATTCAGTTTTGACGAGGCAGATTGAAAGTTAAAGATAGTATATACAGTATCTATACAGTAAATACTGTATAATCAATAATCATGGAGATGGTCCCTGAGCGCCTGAAAGACGAGCTGCCCACTGCTCCTGAAGGATGGGTCAAATGCAGAGAAATAATTTCCCCACAGGGATAAATAAAAATATATACAGAATATACAGTACAGTGTATATACAGTACAGTATATATACAGTATATACAGTATATACAGTATATACAGTACAGTATATATACAGGAGAGTAAAAAAAAAAAGTGCTCCTCACCTTCCTCGGTGGTCTCATTCTCTCATCCAGCTCGGGTCCTCTACCAGAGGTCTGGGAGCTTGAGAGTTCTGCGCAGTATCTTTGCTGTTCCTGTGCTGCACTTTTCTGGACTGAGATGTCTGATGTTTCTCCTGGATCTGCTGTAACCTCCTCCAGTTTGGGGGTTACAGCCCCGAGTGCTCCGATCACCACGGGCACCACTGATGCCTTCACCTTCCAGGCCTTCTCCAGCTCTTCCTTGAGCCCCTGGTATTTCTCTAGTTTCTCGTGTTCCTTTTCCTGATGTTATCATCTCTTGGTATTGCAATGTCCACCACCACAGCTCTGTTCTGTTGCTTATCCACCACCACTATGTCTGGTTGGTTCATCACCATTCTGTCAGTCTGTACCTGGAATTCCCACAGGATCTTGGCTCAATCATTCTCCACAACCTTCTGAGGTGTTTCCCACCTTGACCTTGGGGTTTCCAGCCCGTACTCTGCACAGATGTTTCTGTACACTATGCCCGCCACTTGGTTGTGTCGCTCCATGTATGCTTTCCCTGCAGCATCTTACACCCTGCAGTGATGTGCTGGACTGTCTCAGGAGCCTCTTTGCACAGCCTACACCTTGGGTCTTGTCTGGTGTGGTAGATCTGGGCCTCTATTGCTCGGGTGCTCAAGGCCTGCTCCTGTGCTCCAGGATGAGGGCCTCTGTGCTGTCCTTCAGACCAGCCCTCTCCAGCCATTGGTAGGATTTCTTGATATCAGCCACTTCAGTTATGTTTCGGTGGTACGCCCCATGTGGGGGTTTGTCCTGCCATGATGGTCCCTCCAGCACCTCTTCCTCTGCACTCCACTGTCTGAGGCATTCCTTGAGCACATCATCTGTCGGGGCCTTGTCCTTGATGTACTTATGGATTTTGGATGTTTCATCCTGGACAGTGGTTCCCACACTCACTAGTCCTCGGCCTCCTTCCTTCCGGCTCGTGTACAGTCTCAGGGTGCTGGATTTGGGATGGAACCCTCCATGCATATATATATATATATATATATATATACAGTATATATACAGTACAGTAATGGAGGTTGTGTGTGTGTGTGTGTGTGTGTGTGTGTTGTGTCTGGTATAACATGATTATAGCGCCATCTTGTGATGAGTTTTGTCGTTCCTATTTCATGAAGCTGAATTATTTGTATAAATGAATATTGTATCGATCCCTTAGTAAACTATTGTTTACACATATTTTTGGACTCATGTCAACTCATTTCGCACACTTCCTTTTCCTGGGGATGGGCAAAGTGAGGCTTCATGAAACACTGAAGCAGCTGAAGCGATTGTGCCGGAGCTGAAACACAGTTCAAAACTCTCCCCACAGTGACACCTAGTGTCAATATGTTAGAACTACAACATCCAGAATGTTTGATGTTTTGAATCGATCCCAGGGTGAACCTGTTTATATCACTGAATGACTTTAAATCCACACTGAACATCTGACACTCCTGAACTTTTACTGTTTTACATGATTTCTACATCATTTTAAAGGTTGATTATGTGTAAATGTAACTTTTTGTATTTATGTGCCATGTCTGTAAACAACAAACATGAAGTGTAATGCAACTTTTTGTTCATTTAACACACTCCCTTCTTTATAGTTCACTTTTTTATACAGGCTTTGTCTTTATCATGTGGATATTGTCTGTTTGTCGGAGTCAAAGTGGAGCCAGTTCAACAGAAAACTGAGGCCAGGAACCACATTTGAAAACCCTTCATATTCAGAGGTAGATTTATATTTTCATTCATTTCATTCATTTATTCATTTCGAGCAGGTCAACACAAGGAAATAAATACATTTATCCAATATACAGTCAAATACATGCACCTTTTTTGCTCGAAAAGGAGTGGGAAGAAGAAAACTTACTGAACCTCACCCCTGTCTTCCAAAACATAACTTAAATTATTGATTTAGCTTCCATGTCAGTTCAGTTGAAAAACACAAAACAAAACAAAGGCAAATTCCAAAGATTTCTATTCAAAAATATACATTTCTCAGTTGTGGATGGATTTAGCTTATTTCGTTTCTTACTTATCCCTTCTACTGCTTTTGAAAAAACTCTTTCACATGTAACCTACCTGAATGTGTAGTAAGATAAGATGATAAGACTTTATTGATCTCACACAGGAGAAATTCACTTGCCTCATTAGCTCCAGCCAGTTTAGTGCAAAGAAAGTTTGAACAGAAAGTGCAGCAGACAAGATAAGTAATAATCATAAAATAAGTAAATAAGAGACTATAGAAAAAACGTTTAGACTATATAGTGGAGTTGTACAGTCTGGTGGCGGTGGGAACATTCGTCCGGATAAGAAGGGGGGAAGAAAAAGGGAAGAAAGTCCAGCAAGTCGCAGGTTTGAATCCAGACCAGAGCGAGAGCAAACGAACAGATTCAATTTATAAACTTGCTTATTTTAAAAACCAATTATTTATCTTTTCATAAGGTTTTGTCATTTTTGAGGGAAATTATTAAAAACTTTGTCCAAACTACTCATATTTGTCCATTTAAAGGCTTTTTACTTATGCATTTGTTTCCTAACGTAAATTGGGGGATTCCATTCATACCATATTGTAACTGTGATCTACAAACTGCAACAACTCAACATCTCCTCCAGACTGATCATCTCATAAGTTCCTGAGCAACAGACAGCAGGTTTCAGGCGCGACCACATCCTCTGGCCTCACCATAAACACCGGTGCACCGCAGGGATGTGTGCTCAGACCATTTCTTTACACGCTCCACACAAATGACAAGATCAGTCCCTCCACAAACAGAACATACTTCAAATACTCAGATGACACGGCATACAGCTGCTAAAATTATAGCACTCCCCACACCCAACCTGCGGATCTTAACGACAGGGCCAGGGATATATATAGATTATATTATAGATTAGGCAGAGATTAGAGTATTTGATCATGTTATCCAGGCTGAGTAAGTGGTGTTTTTGGAGTATTGGACAGTGGTGAAAATGGTTTGGTTTTTTATCCAGAATTTGAACAGTTCGCTTGTAGAGTGATTGCAGAGGTTTCAGTGTTGTGGTATTTGCCGGGGACCAGACGGGTAAACAGTATGTAATGTGAGAGAGAATCATTGAGTGCATGAACATTTTAGCTGCTTGGGTGGACATTTGATGCCGAATGTGTTTGAAGTTGCGAATACTGAATTTTATGATTAGTTATTTTATTAATGTGAGATTTGAATGATAATTTTGAGTCTATTAGAATTCCGAGATATTTGTATTGTGGGACAATCTGCAGCCGTTCTCCAGAGACCAGGATGTCTGGAACTGTATGGGAAGTGTTGTTGGATTTACTGAAAATCATTGCTACTGTTTTGGATGTGTTCAATTTAAGACAAGAGCGATTTAGCCAAGCTGAGATTTGAGCCATGGAGTGAGTGAGTGTCCGCGACCTGGGAGACGTTATTGCCATGTGTGTAGATTACCGTGTCGTCAGCGTATATTAGTATGTGGACATAGTTGCAAATGGAGGGAAGATCATTAATGTATAGTGAAAATAACAGTGGCGCTAATGTGGACACATCTGTGACTCCCTCCCCGACACCCTGGACCCCCTGCAGTTTGCATATAGAGCAAAGAGGTCTACAGACGACGCTATTGCTCTAGCAGTCCACACCTCTCTCAGTCATCTGGAGAGAGGAAACACATATGTGAGAATGCTCTTCATCGACTACAGCTCGGCGTTCAATACCATAATCCCCCCCCCAAACTGGTCTCTAAGCTCACCGCCCTGGGCCTGGGGACGTCCATCTGCTGCTGGATATGGGACTTCCTCACCAACAGGCCACAGGCGGTGAGGATCGGCAGCCACGTCTCCTCCACACGTGTCCTCAGCACTGGGGCACCCCAGGGCTGTGTTCTCAGCCCTCTCCTGTACTCCCTGTTCACGTACGACTGTACCGCCAGGCACAGCTCCAACACCATCCTCAAGTTTGGTGACGACACCACCATCCTAGGCCTCATCAATCAATCAATCAATCAATATTTATAAGGCGCTTTTCATACAAAATTGTAACACAAAGCGCTCATCACCAACAACGATGAGAGCGCCTACAGAGACGAGGTGAAATCACTGACCAGCTGGTGTCAGGAAAATAACCTCTCTCTGAATGTCAGCAAAACTAAGGAAATGATCGTGGACTTCAGGAGACAGCGTGTAGACCAGCATCCCCCCATCTTCATCAACAACGCTGAGGTGGAGGAGGTCAGCAGTTTTAAGTTCCTTGGGGTACACATCACTGAGGATCTGTCCTGGACACTACATACAGACACTGTGGTTAAGAAAGCCCGACAAAGACTCTACTTCCTGAGCATCTTCACAAACCTCTACAGGTGCACCATGGAGAGCCTGCTGACGGGCTGCATCACAGTGTGGTACGGGAACTGCACCGCTCAGAGCCGCAAAGCACTACAGAGGGTGGTGCGAGCGGCAGAGGACATCACTGGCAGCAGTCTCCCCTCCATCCAGGACATTTACCACAGCAGGGGTCTGCGTAAGGCACGCAGCATCACTAAGGACCATACTCATCCGGCACGAGGACTCTTCCGTCTGCTACCCTCTGGTAGACGATACAGGAGCCTGCCAGCACGCACAAAAACACTCAAAGACAGATATTACCCCCAAGCTGTCAGACTACTGAACTCTGGGTAATACTCTAAATAATACTTAACTCTCAATAATACTGCACTAAACTACTTTTCATTATGCAGAATATGTTTACTGCTGCTGCTCTGTATGAATGTATCATGTTTGTCACTACCTCACTGTAAATTACTGTTACCTGTGCAATAATCAGTGCAATAACCTATGTGCAATATTTATACCATACTATGTGCAATACGAAATACACGTGCAATCTGTGAAATACTTACACCTTATCTGATCTTTGATTTAATCCTACCTGCACCTTGTACATTGTACCTTGTATTTTTTATTACATTTTATTACATATTTTATTATATTGTTTATTATATTGTTTACTTCTTCCCCTGCACTTTTGCAACACTTTTTTTTACCATGTACTATTATTGCTGTTATTAGTACTTCTTGACTATCTTAGCGAGTCAACGGTTCTTCTGATCCTAAGCATTTCATTGCATTGTTGACCCTGTGTTGATTCTGCATATGACAAATAAACAATCTTGAATCTTGAATCTTGAATCTTGGGGAAGAGCGGTGGACAAAGTCAGTGCTGAAGATTGTTGAGACTGGATGTGGACATGTTGAGAGCGGTTGGTCAGGTAAGATTCGATCCATTTCAGTGTATCTGGTGAGAAGTTAAATGTACAGAGTTTAGACGCCAATATCTCGTGGTTTACAGTGTCAAAGGCCTTTTTTAGATCTAAAAATACAGCCCCCACTACCCCACCCCCAGATCTAGCAGTGCTCTGATGTTTTCAGTAAAATAGCAAGTTGCTGTTTGGTCGAGTGATTGGTTCTGAAGCCAAACTGCATGAGATGGAGCGTATATTGTGTGGTGTTCAGATCAGTGGTGATTTGATTTGCTACTAGTTTTTCGGCAATTTTTGAAACTGTTGGCAGAACTCTGATGGGCCTGTAGTCGGCCATGGACTGCGGATCTCCACTTTTGAATATGGGAATTACAATTGAGGAAAACTACATTGGGAGATGGACAGATTGATGAGTTTGGTGACAGGTCGTGTGATGGATGAGGATATGTCCTTGAGCATAACTGCATTCATGCCAAAAACGTCTTTACATCTGGAGGGTCTAAGTGCGTTGATAGTCCGAGATACGTCTGTTTCTGTGATGGGTTTTAAACAGAGAACTGGTGAGTTGGAGTCCACTGTGCGTGTCTTTGGGATTGCAGGCATAAAACATTTCGCTATGTTGGCCACAGATTCAATAAAGTAAGAACTGAAGGCTTCAGCTAGTCTGGTTAACACCTGACCATATCACAAGTGAGATATGGGTCTGGAAACTCGCTTCGAAAAATCCCGTAGCGGAGGTGTGGTTAGCGATTGCCAACGGCCGTTTATTGGGCGTTATGAATGTCTATCATTGAGCGTATACGTAAGTCCATAGCCAATCATGTCAGTTGTCAGTTCAAACTACAAGCTTCCGTTTGTCATGTAGTACGCGTCACCGTCTTGCCACACCTCCCCCGCTCTCTGATTGGGGCCCTAAATCTGGGACTCTCGCTTGGACGAGTTTCCAGGCCGCCTTCCAGTTCGAAACGAACGGAAGCGGCCTGGGAATTCCCAGGCTAGGCTTCAGCTATAATAGGAGGGTCATTTGTAAGTCGGTTATTTATTAGCTCAGTTGGTAGAGCAGATGTCTTGTGATCCAGGGGTTGGCGGTTCGAATCCCGCTCTTGACGGGTTGATCCCAGCTCCCACAGATGAGCACTGCTGTTGTGTCCTTGGGCAAGACACTTAACCCCACCTTGCCCCCAGTGTCTGTGGACACTGGTAGTCCCCATGGCAGAAGATACATCAAGGCTGTTGTGACGTGAGCCGTCCTCCTGTGGACCCACCACCTGCGGGAGGATTCATGGAGGCTGGTGCATTGTGTTCTGGGCAGCAGAACACTGCTTGGACTGCTGTCCCCGCGACCCAGAAAATGGAAAAAGCGGAAGAAAATGAATGAATGAAAAAATATAATATTTATTTATTTGATGGGGACAATGCACATTAATGAACATAAGTATAAAACAAATGTAAACATGCCGAATTTTAGCTACAAAGCTAGTTTTCATCCGTAGTCCCTCGGCAGGCAAATACATAAAAATACAACATACAAAACAAGCGGCACAAACAAAAGTCTAGTGGTCACATGACGGGTTTAGTTGTGTTTTAAAAGTGATCAGTGTAAGGCTCTCCTGTATGTGCAGAGGAATGTTCCAGATGTTAGTGGCCCTCACAGCGAGAGGGTTCTGACCAAAGGAGGTTCTTCTGTGGGGGACCTCACAGTCTCCTCTGGTTTTTGGACCACTTCATGTCTTAGGTTTGAAAAAGACAGACATGGGGGGTGGGGTTAGTCCATGTAGCGCTTTGTAAATGAAACATACATACTTAAAATTTATAACATTTTCAAAATTTAAAAGATTGTACTTATTTAAAATATTACATACATGAAATGAATGAGGTTTTTGGTCAAAAACTTTCAGAGATTTTTTAAACAGTGATTCAATTATTTTCAAATTGGTAACAGTGGTGAGAGACCAACTTGTGATGCAATATTCAATATGGGATAAAATCACTGAATGAAGAAACATTCTAGCAGCGCCAAGTGTTATAAAAGACCTGATTTGTCTAAAAAAATTAAGGTTATATTTGATAGTATTGGCAAGTTTTTTAATATGATTTTTGAAAGACAAAGTGGAATCAAGTGTCACACCAAGATACTTGAATTCTGTGACCAGTTGTAATTCCTCTCCTCTCAAGAATACTCCGGAGCTTTTTATCTCTTTTGATTGCTTTGAGAACATCAAACAGACCGTTTTTTTTTTTTTATTTAGAAGCAAACATGATTTAAAAAGCCAGTCACTTGTTCCATAGCTGAGGTCAGAATGGAAGCTGCCTCTTGCCTGAGTGTAAATTACAGCGTCATCTGCATACATTTGAAAATTCACGTTATTACATGTTTTGGGATTTTGATTTCCAGGTTTTTGTTGTCTTTTGTGCGCTGTCCCATATCAGTTGTGAGTTTTTATTTGCTTTATTGATTATACTGAGAAAGTTATTGCTTTTGCTCTCCTTAATGCTCTTACTACTCTGTTTCTTAACATGACAAAGAGACCTCGATCATGAGTGGTTCTTGTTTTTAGTGCTTTTTTGAGGGCATGGTCACGCGCTTTCATGAGGTTTATGATATCTGTTTTTATCCAGGGAGTAGTGTTTTTGTATTGTTTGAATCACATTTTTTGAGTGTGGTCCCCTATGGTTTTCTGGAGGGTATTTTGAAATGTAACGCTGTCCTTCTCACCATCGATACTTTCTACTCTCTGCGATCTTCGTGGTATTTTCCTTCCCTGTTGCAGACAAGTCCTGGATCCCCTGCTCAGAGATGGCCACAGTCGCTCTTTTCTTCACCATCACGGCCTTCCACAGCCTCCCTGTCTCCGCTCAAATCTTTGCTCGGAAAGCCGTTTTTACTGAAGTCCTCTCTGGGGTGTGCTCTCTCACCCACCTGCTCCCGGACTCCTTGTGGATCCTTAAAATATTTGGGATGACTTTCTTTTCATTGTCTCTTGGAGAAGTTGTGGCGTTAAACATAGGAGTCCTTTGCCTCCTAGTAGGCCCTCCATCCACACTCTCCAAATCTAACAGCTTCTCCATGAACAACTCAACTGTCCATCCCTCTCCTCAGGTCAAGGGTCTGGGTGTCATCCTCGACAGCACACTTTCATTTCACTCTCACATCAGTAATGTCACCCGGTCTGCATACTTCCACTTACGCAACATCTCTCGTCTCCACCCTCCCTCACTCCTCACACCGCTGCCATCCTAGTCCACAGCCTCGTCACCTCTCGCATCGATTACTGTAACTCTCCCCAACAAATCCCTTCAGAAACTGCAGCTCCTACAGAACTCTGCAGCCCGGATCATCACTCGGACCCCCACTCTCCATCACATCACCCCCGTACTACAAGAACTCCACTGGCTCCCCTTAAAACTGCGAATTCACTTCAAAATACTCATTACCACCTTCAAAGCATTACACAACCTAGCCCCACCATACATATCTGACCATCGCCACTCCCTCCCGCACCCTCTGCTCTTCCTCTTCAGCTCACTGTCCCCACTGCTCGTCTGGTCACCGTGGGGAGCAGAGCCTTCACTGTCCCCACTGCTCGTCTGGTCACCATGGGGAGGAGGGTCTTCAGCCGCTCTGCTCCTCAGCTCTGGAACTCTCTCCCTCCTGACCTCCGTAACATTGACTCTCTCCCACTCTTTAAATCCAGACTCAAAACCCACCTGTTCAGACTGTCCTACCTCTCATAGCCAATCACACGTTTCCTCCACTCTGATTTTGTCTTTATGTTTTACTGTATTTTTGTTTGTGCTTTTTATTCATTTCTAACACCGTTCAGTGTCCTTGGGTGTTCTGTCCATCCACCCTAGACTTTCAGATCTCACCGTACACTCTCATGACTTACTCGTCTTTACTCTCTGCAGGAGTAAAACGGATCAGTTTGGATCAGTCCATACGAACCTTTCATTAAATACCTCGCTTTTCGACTCACTTCCAGTTCCTCCCATGATGATCCGCTCTTCATTACAGCAACAGGTAAGATGGCTTCCAGATCCTGGTTTACTAAACATTTCAAAGAAATCTTAGCTCCCCATCCCTTCTCCATTCATTCCTTTTGCATCGGCGCGAGTACGTCCGCTGCCAGGGCAGGCGTACCCGACCAAAAAATTCGAACCCTCGGTCGCTGGCCCTCCAGCGCCTACCTCGTGTACGTTCGCTACAACCTCAACGATCTCCTCCAGGCCCATTCCACTTTACGCTCTTTCTAAAACTTTTGGGGTCCCGTTCCGGCTGGGCCAATTGAAGATTGAGACGGAGCCCCCACCCATTGTCTCAACCCAGCCATCACCGCCTGTTCACCCAGACATCCACCATCATTCAATAATAAATATCTTCACTGCATTACGTTGATGGCGTGGTCCTTGCTAGTGAAAAGACACTTAAATGACACTGACACTGCTGTTTAAATGACACTGACATTACTGCTTAAATGACACTGACGCTACTGCTTAAATGACACTGACGCTACTGCTTAAATGACACTGACACTACTGCTTAAATTACACTACACTACTGCTTAAATGACACTACACTACTGCTTAAATGACACTGACACTACTGCTTAAATGACACTGACATTACTGCTTAAATGACACTGACGCTACTGCTTAAATGACACTGACACTACTGCTTAAATGACACTACACTACTGCTTAAATGACACTGACACTACTGCTTAAATGACACTGACATTACTGCTTAAATGACACTGACGCTACTGCTTAAATGACACTGACACTACTGCTTAAATGACACTGACACTACTGCTTAAATGACACTGACACTACTGCTTAAATGACACTGACACTACTGCTTAAATGACACTGACACTACTGCTTAAATGACACAATTGAGTTTTATTACACTACACATTGTGTGTTTTACCTGTTTGTATTACAGTAATCCCTCGCTCTAACGCGGTTCACTGTTTGCGCCCTCACTGTTTCGCAGATTTTTTTAATTAATTATTTTTTTTTAATAGTGTAACATTTTTTTAAATAGTGTAACATTGTGTTCTGCGTCCTGATTGGCTAAGAGACTAGACCAGGACTAAACGTGGACTAAACCAGGTCTAGACCAGGTCTAAACCAGGCCTATACCTGGACTGGTCCTGGACTAAACCAGGACTGGACCAGGTCTGAACCAGGATTAAATCACTCTGTGTGGGTCTTTGCTGGTTTCGTGCGGCTCTTGCGTTCGTTTGTGCGTGTTCGGTTTGTGGCTCGGGCTGAGAGCACGCGTACCGGGCGCCGCGGTTCTAACTCGTGCTCGCAGCCCCGGTGTACACGTGGCTTTGCGCCGCTCACGTTGCTCTGTCACGGATTTGTCCACGATGAGGGGTGCACGTAGTAGTAGCACTTCTCCAAGGGGTTGGTGCGGGCGAGGAGCGCGAGGAGCACTGCCATGTCCCGGGACGCGACGCGGCACTGCTTCTCCGGCGGGGCTTCCGAAGCCGTGTCTAGCAGTATCGCATTAATACATTTTGTAGTTTAAACAAGAGATAAATGTGAGAAAATGTTAATTCAAGTCTGTAGAAAAGTAGTATAATGTAGTGTGGTGAGCAGTAGTTGTAGCAGTAGTAGTAGTAGTAGTAGTAGTTGTAGCAGTAGTAGTAGCAGTAGTAGCAGTAGTAGTAGTAGTAGTTGTAGCAGTAGTAGTAGTAGTAGTAGCAGTAGTAGTTGTACTTTTACTACAGGTATATGTGATGTTTTAGTCCTGGTGTTTATTGTCTTGTTTATCACATGTTTTATGTTCACTGTGGGCCTAGGGGGCGCTGCATTTTCAAATCCTGTGTGTGCGACCTGTACATATGGTTTTTGATAATAAAGCTGACATTGAACTTTAATTTTTTAAATTAAATTTATTATTATTATACAAACAAATTATTATAAACTCACAAGAAGACAGACAAAAATCTGAATATTTATAAACGATTTTGGGATTGGGATTATCCACAGTCAGTGAATACAATAAAATGTGCTAATGATGCTAAGGAAGCTAACAATGCTAATGAAGCTAATGATGCTAACAATGCTAATATCCGGTCTGAAACAGGACCAACTCAGATCTGAACCGGTCGGAAACAGGACCAACTCAGGTCTGAACCGGTCTGAAACAGGACCAACTCAGGTCTGAACCGGTCTGAAACAGGACCAACTCAGGTCTGAACCGGTCTGAAACAGGACCAACTCAGGTCTGAACCGGTCTGAAACAGGACCAAATCAGGTCTGAACCGGTCTGAAACAGGACCAACTCAGGTCTGAACCGGTCTGAAACAGGACCAACTCAGGTCTGAACCGGTCTGAAACAGGACCAACTCAGATCTGAACCGGTCGGAAACAGGACCAAATCAGGTCTGAACCGGTCTGAAACAGGACCAACTCAGGTCTGAACCGGTCTGAAACAGGACCAACTCAGGTCTGAACCGGTCTGAAACAGGACCAACTCAGGTCTGAACCGGTCTGAAACAGGACCAACTCAGGTCTGAACCGATCTCACTCTCAGCTGGAGTCTCTCTCTAGCGCCGCCTCTGGCCCTGACCTGAAACAACAGGACACAGCACAACAACAGGTCAGAAACCCAGAACTAAACTAGGTCTAAACCAGGTCTAAACCAGGTCTAAACCAGGACTAAACCAGGTCTAAGCCAGAACTAAACCAGGTCTAAGCCAGAACTAAACCACGACTAAAGCAGGACTAAACCAAGTCTAAACCAGGACTAAACCAGAACCAAACCAGGTCTAAACCAGGACTAAACCAGGTCTAAACCAGAACTAAATGAGGCCTAACCCAGGAAAAAACAGAACTAAACCAGGTCTAAACCAGAAC
>JAVJIX010000042.1:1965000-1975000 GCA_036785185.1 Paratrypauchen microcephalus
CTGAGACCTCCCACACAGAACTCTCTGGAAAATCATCTCTGTGTTCTCCATAAACAGCAGAGCCACAGTCCAGGTCTCTGCACACACCAGCTGTAGACTCCTGGACCCAGTCATAGGACATCATCCGTCTCCACTCTCCTCTGTGTTCCACCTCCACAGTCCCATTACAGCGACTGGCCCCTCCCACCAGCCTGAGACTGAGAGACAGCTCTGAACAGACAAGAGACAGAGTGAGCCCCGCCCCTTTACATGAGGCCCCGCCCCTTTTCCTGAGGCCCCGTCCCTTTCATGAGGCCCCGCCCCCTTTACCTGAAGCCCCGCCCCTTTACCTGAGGCCCCGCCCCTTTACCTGAGCAGGTGAGGTTGGCAGTGGCTCCTCCAGAGGAGCAGGTCGTTGAGCCTGAGCGGGGACAGTCCATCAGAGCAGACTCATGACCCTCACAGTGGAACATCTGCCCCAGAGGAGAGAGCGCCCCCTGGAGGAGAGAAGGAGCCCCACAGCCCAGCTCCCTGCACAGCACCTCTGCCCCCCGCTGGCCCAAGTCCCCGTCACAGACCCCGGTCCAGGACCCGTCCCAGATCTGCACCGAACCAGAGCACAGACCGGACCCCGAGACCAGCCGCACCGAGTCTGTGGAAACACCTGACATCACCACTCTGAGGCAACAGGACGCACACATGTGTGACATCACCACTCTGAGGCAACAGGACGCACACATGTGTGACATCACCACTCTGAGGCAACAGGACGCACACATGTGTGACATCACCACTCTGAGGCAACAGGACGCACACATGTGTGACATCACCACTCTGAGGCAACAGGACGCACACATGTGTGACATCACCACTCTGAGGCAACAGGACGCACACATGTGTGACATCACCACTCTGAGGCAACAGGACTATGGGCAGAAATATGTGCCACCAGAAACTGAATTTGAATCACATAATTTGAAATTGTATTTTTTAATTTGAATCATTGCAATGAAAAATTGAATCTGAATAGTATCATTTGAAATTGAATTTATTAGTTTGTAACAGGAATCTAATAAAATATGAAAATTCACTCTTTTTATAGCTGAGGTCCTGACCAAACCGAAGCAAGAAGATCATGGAGATGGTCCCCGGGCGCAGTAATGTGCTGCCCACTGCTCCTAATAACAGGATGGGTTAAATGCAGAGAAGAATTTCTCCTGTGTGAGATCAATAAAGTCACTTCTTCTTCTATATGCTTGTGTTCAGTTCTCGAAATTCAAATTCAGTTCTCAAAATTCAGATTCAATTTACTGTGACAAACATCCTGGTACTTTAAGGATGAAGGAAGAGCAATCGAGCTCAGATATACAGGACTACAGGACCTTGTGATAGCCTATTGAAATAGTATATAGTATTTCTATGAGCGCAGATGTTTGGTGCTGAAAAAAGACAGCCCAAACGGGCGGGTTGGAACAAGCTTCACTTATGACGGCAGAATTTGGACCGGCCCTTGGGCAAAAGAGCTACGAGCTGCTAGCTACTAGCTGTTAGCTGCTAGCTACTAGCTGTGGTTTGTTTTTACTGGAGACATGAGAGCTCCAAAACGAGTGAAGCACGGCAACTGCTCTGTCCCTGGATTTGATGATGAAGAACAGAGTATGTTTTAGCTCCTTCATCTGAGCCTTTGAAACAGTAGTGGTTTAATTTTATTTTCTCTGGAAATGTGCCGACACTTATACCTAAAACATTGTATGTCTGCGCCAAACACGGACAAGTGTTTTTTTCATGGGACAACACAGAGCTGGACTTGCAAATCGACTGAAACTGAAGCCTGGGTCAGTACCAACTCTCCACGCCGCATCAGATACAGACGCCGAACAAGTAAGTCAACTGTAAAACTACATCATTTTGTGTCTGTGCTGTGTATGTTTGTCTGGTTTGTTACTGGTACAAACTGGTAAAAGTCTTTATCTGTTACAGTTAAAATGAGGCTTTACCCGGTGAAAATAGACAAATTCATCTCTTGTAAACCTTTGATTTTAGTACGTGAACTTTTAACATTTTATTTTGAATATTATGCAGAAGTTGTAGCATTTTACTGATGAGATGTGCCTGTTAATTCTTCCTAAATCTGCATAGGCCCACTAAAGTTTCCCCCTCACACCTGATTCAGATCCATGAGCTGTTAGCAGGTGACTGCAGGTTTGTTGCATTTGTAATGAGATTAATATAAGAGTTTTTGAGGTGTGTAAAATATACAATGTGTAACCAAATAAATGATGTAATTTCATAATGGGTATATTGAAGTATTAATGTTGTTAACTACACATACTTCTATTTTCTTACAACCTGCACCTGGAGTATATACAAAGTAATAAATGGAGTACTAATTTGTCATTGTTGTCTCTACACAGACCAGCACATCAACTCTGACCGGGTGTGTAGGACCACACAAGCTGGAATAATGACCCAGATTCTGCAGCCCCAGCCCCAGCTCACAAATGAGTAATGGGAGAGATGACAATCAAAATATTTAGTTTAATATTTGCAAAGATTATCATTGGTTTGTGTTCTTCAATGCTTATGTTCTAACAATTTTCAAAGTTTTTTCCCCTGTGATGTAAATAAATCTTTACATTATCTTTACACTGTCTACACCATTGAATAAAAATGCACAAGGCTCTAGATTTGTGGGTAGAATTAACTGTCAACAGTTTATTTATTCTTTTATTAACTTCTGTAAAAAAGTACTGGTGTCTTCCTCTCAAACGTAAAGGACTGTAGTCAGCTCTGTATATTTGGCTGTATATTTTGCAGAGAGTACACGTTGAGGCAGGATGGTCCACCGTACATGTGAGCTGTCCCTCCACCTGTCGTAGTCTTCTAGTGACCTAATTAGGATTAGAAATGGTAAGTGTCATTTTTAGGCATAAGTAGTTGTCAAATGAAGATACAAAGTTGTTTTCAATTTAGAGCGTTACCTGAGATATCCAAGCAGCTTCTGAGGGCATCGTAGCACAATTTCCACAGCGCCACCTATCCAAAAAATATAGGTAGAACAGTGACAAATCTTCAGGTAAATATAAGGTAATACAGACAGATGTGATGATGTGATCTTCAGGAGTAAGTCATGGGTTAACATGACGTCAATATACGTGAGCATAGAGAACTTTATCATAGAATAGGTTAGAATGCCTTCTATTATTACTGTACATGTGTACAATGAGATTAAAAGCGCATTCTCCAGTGCAGACATGTATGTAGATTATTTACATACATTTATAACAAAGTGCAAGAAAAAATAACAAAAGGGGGGTAGGTGCTCATTTCTGAGCAACATACATAATATGTATAATATGTAAATATTATTTACATGCACTTAAGTATCCTGGCTTTGTATTTGTGCACATGTTAGAACATTGTTGTTGGTAAACAGGTTACACACGTACAGAGAATGCTTTAATGTAACAACACATTGGTATACTAGAGTTTTTCATGTAAACCGGGATATCAATAACCCCATTACTCTGTGTTCATGTAAACACTGTGTCCAAAAAAATGTGATCAAAACCGGGATAAGCCTTATATTCACGATATTAAGTGCATGTAAACATAGTCACATAGTCAAGTCATTCAATCAGAGCAACATGAAAAGCTAACAACATAGGCTAGACGCTGGCTACATGCTAACCATAACAGTATACATAAACAAGCTAACGAAAGTATTGTTTCCAAACATTAACATTTCAAACTAACCATTCGGCGACGTCCTGCTGAAGCCGCTGAGTTGCAGCTTCTTCGCGTTCGGGATCAAACTCGGGCCATACTGAAAAGTTTTTACGAGTCTCGGTGTAGCAGCAGACAGAGGAATCCTGTATAGACCAGTTTCAAAGCTACGTCATCACTGAATGCGCGCGCAGTTCCGACTCAAAAAAAGCCACTGCTGCCATAAAACCCCAGCGAAGATATAGAAGAGAAGAACTCAAATAAAGAGAAACAGATGGAATAAATTATAGTTCATACCGTTCAAGTGACATACACACAAGTGAACACCTGCTGCTTGTTTAGGGTAATTTGCCCAGGTGTTCAATGGTGTTTAATCATGCTGATTAACTAGCAAGCACAGGACACCGCAAAGACATTAACCGGGTAACCTCTACGACAGACACATGTAAACGAACACAAATAACTTTGTTAAAATGCATGATAAGTTTTCGCATGACCATCATAAATGGCATTTGACATGACTGAGATCACATCTGTGACTCATGAATTAAGTCGTAGTATGTTACTTACCCCGCAACGCAAGTGCAGTTGGCGGTCAGAACGTAGCTTGTTGATGATACCCCAAGCATTGTACACGGTCGTATGTGTGGTGAGCTCCCTAGGGCTGTCTTTGTTTGGCGTTTTGTTTTTTGTTTTTTTCGTTTTTTCTTTGAACTTTTTAGATTATTTTGGCTTTCCCCCTCCTTTCGGGTTGTCAGTTCACCTCCTCCCGGTATCCTGGCTGAGGAGGGGGACGCTTTCTCTTTTCCCCGTGAGCTTTGCTCACCCCTGAGCGGACGGCGCGATGTCAGCCCCCACGGGGCCCCAGGCCGCGGCGGAGAAGCCGACTGGGAAAGCCGGTAGTAGGAAGGAAGATACTACGGAGAAACTCCCCATCGATATCGTGGTATTTTACCTCCTGTACATGGCCACATACGGCAAACTGGTAGGCATCCATGGATTTGTATGCGTGCACCTTCTCTCTTGTATACACGCTGGGCTTCTCGACTAAATAACAGTGGATATCTGGCCACTGCAAATCTGGCCACTTTCTGCGGTCGTACTGCCACTCCGTGATCACATAAGGATCTGGTAGTCGAACCCCGTTGCTCAACGTGAGCTCTTGAATGTAGCTTTCCCTATAGTTTAGATACTCCGCTATGGTCCACCATGGTCGTTTCTGAGTCGGAACTGCGCGCGCATGCCAGTGACGTCACGTTTGTTTACTAACTGTAAAGGGGTCTATATCTGAGCTTGATTGCTCTTCCTTCATCCTTAAAGTACCAGGATGTTTGTCACAGTAAATTGAATTTGAATTTTGAGAACTGAACATGAGCATAAAGAGTGAATTTTCATATTTTATTAGATTCCTGCTACAAACTAATTCAATTTCAAATGATACTATTCAAATTCAATTTTTCAGTGCAATGATTCAAAAAATACAATTTCAAATTATGTGATTCAAATTCAGTTTCTGGTGGCACATATTTCTGCCCATACAGGACGCACACATGTGTGACATCACCACTGTAGTGCAGATATATGTGTGTGTGTGTGTGTGTGTGTGTGTGTGTGTGTGTGTGTGTGTGTGTGTGTGTGTGTGTGTTGTGTGTGTGTTGTGTGTGTGTGTGTGTATGTGTGTGTGTGTGTGTGCGTGTGTGTGTGTGTGTGTGTGCGTGTGTGATGTGTGTGTTGTGTGTGTGTGTATGTGTGTATGTGTGTGTGTGTGTGTGTGTGTTGTCTGTGTGCGTGTGTGTATGTGTGCGTGTGTTGTGTGTGTGTTGTGTGTGTGTGATGTGTGTGTGTGTTGTGTGTGTATTGTGTGTGTGTGTATGTGTGCATGTGTTGTGTGTGTATTGTGTGTGTGTATGTGTGCGTGTGTATGTGTGTGCACGTGTTGTGTGTGTGTGCGTGTGTTGTGTGTGTGTTGTGTGTGTGTGTGTGTGTGTGTGTTGTGTGTGTGTGTGTGTGTGTGTGTGTGTGTAACATTCTTCTGGAGCAACTAGAAAAAACATGTGAGGGACATAAAAATGTGAGATCCGACTTTTACCTGAACACACCACGTCCACACCCGAGGAAGAGGAGGAGTCTGTACCCCCGACACATCCTCTCACTGAAGACTTCTTCACACAGTCACCTGAGACCCTCCACACAGAACTCTGTGGAAAATCATATCTGTGTTCTTCATAAACAGCAGAGCCACAGTCCAGGTCTCTGCACACACCAGCTGTAGACTCCTGGAACCAGCCTCCGTAGGGCATCATCCGTCTCCACTCTCCTCTGTGTTCCACCTCCACAGTCCCAGAACAGTGACTGGCCCCTCCCACCAGCCTGAGACTGAGAGACAGCTCTGAACAGACAAGAGACAGAGTGAGCCCCGCCCCTTGACATAAGGCCCCGCCCTTTTTCCTGAGCCCCCGCCCCTTCCCCGAGGCCCCGCCCCCTTTACCTGAGCAGGTGAGGTTGGCAGCGGCTCCTCCAGAGGAGCAGGTCGTTGAGCCTGAGCGGGGACAGTCCATCAGAGCAGACTCATGACCCTCACAGTGGAACATCTGCCCCAGAGGAGAGAGCGCCCCCTGGAGGAGAGAAGGAGCCCCACAGCCCAGCTCCCTGCACAGCACCTCTGCCCCCCGCTGGCCCAAGTCCCCGTCACAGACCCCGGTCCAGGACCCGTCCCAGATCTGCACCGAACCAGAGCACAGACCGGACCCCGAGACCAGCCGCACCGAGTCTGTGGAAACACCTGACATCACCACTCTGAGGCAACAGGACGCACACATGTGTGACATCACCACTCTGAGGCAACAGGACGCACACATGTGTGACATCACCACTCTGAGGCAACAGGACGCACACATGTGTGACATCACCACTCTGAGGCAACAGGACGCACACATGTGTGACATCACCACTCTGAGGCAACAGGACGCACACATGTGTGACATCACCACTCTGAGGCAACAGGACTATGGGCAGAAATATGTGCCACCAGAAACTGAATTTGAATCACATAATTTGAAATTGTATTTTTTAATTTGAATCATTGCAATGAAAATTTGAATCTGAATAGTATCATTTGAAATTGAATTTATTAGTTTGTAACAGGAATCTAATAAAATATGAAAATTCACTCTTTTTATAGCTGAGGTCCTGACCAAACCGAAGCAAGAAGATCATGGAGATGGTCCCCGGGCGCAGTAATGTGCTGCCCACTGCTCCTAATAACAGGATGGGTTAAATGCAGAGAAGAATTTCTCCTGTGTGAGATCAATAAAGTCACTTCTTCTTCTATATGCTTGTGTTCAGTTCTCGAAATTCAAATTCAGTTCTCAAAATTCAGATTCAATTTACTGTGACAAACATCCTGGTACTTTAAGGATGAAGGAAGAGCAATCGAGCTCAGATATACAGGACTACAGGACCTTGTGATAGCCTATTGAAATAGTATATAGTATTTCTATGAGCGCAGATGTTTGGTGCTGAAAAAAGACAGCCCAAACGGGCGGGTTGGAACAAGCTTCACTTATGACGGCAGAATTTGGACCGGCCCTTGGGCAAAAGAGCTACGAGCTGCTAGCTACTAGCTGTTAGCTGCTAGCTACTAGCTGTGGTTTGTTTTTACTGGAGACATGAGAGCTCCAAAACGAGTGAAGCACGGCAACTGCTCTGTCCCTGGATTTGATGATGAAGAACAGAGTATGTTTTAGCTCCTTCATCTGAGCCTTTGAAACAGTAGTGGTTTAATTTGATTTTCTCTGGAAATGTGCCGACACTTATACCTAAAACATTGTATGTCTGCGCCAAACACGGACAAGTGTTTTTTTCATGGGACAACACAGAGCTGGACTTGCAAATCGACTGAAACTGAAGCCTGGGTCAGTACCAACTCTCCACGCCGCATCAGATACAGACGCCGAACAAGTAAGTCAACTGTAAAACTACATCATTTTGTGTCTGTGCTGTGTATGTTTGTCTGGTTTGTTACTGGTACAAACTGGTAAAAGTCTTTATCTGTTACAGATAAAATGAGGCTTTACCCGGTGAAAATAGACAAATTCATCTCTTGTAAACCTTTGATTTTAGTACGTGAACTTTTAACATTTTATTTTGAATATTATGCAGAAGTTGTAGCATTTTACTGATGAGATGTGCCTGTTAATTCTTCCTAAATCTGCATAGGCCCACTAAAGTTTCCCCCTCACACCTGATTCAGATCCATGAGCTGTTAGCAGGTGACTGCAGGTTTGTTGCATTTGTAATGAGATTAATATAAGAGTTTTTGAGGTGTGTAAAATATACAATGTGTAACCAAATAAATGATGTACAGTGAACCCTCGTTTATCGCGGGGGTTAGGTTCCAGAAATAGCCCGCAATAAGTGAAATCCGCGAAGTAGGACAATTTTATATTTTACAATTATTCTACATGTTTTAAGGCTGAAACGCTTCACCAGACACATTATACACCTTTCTGAGACTGGTATTAACATTTTTCTCTTGTTTAAACACTCAAACTTTTGTAGATTTTCATTAAAATATATTAATAGTGGGGGGGGGGGGGGGGGCACGTGACACGCGGACACGTGCGCGCGGACACGTGCGCGCGGACACGTGCGCGCGGACACGTGCGCGCGGACACGTGCGCGCGGACACGTGTGTTTGTTTTGGTACCACATATCCATGCCATGTGCGAAAGTCGAGTGGAAAGCGACCTGGATATCATTTTGGGCAAGACTCAAGCCAATGCTAACAGTGCCAAACCGCTAACAGACGCCTCTGAGCACCAGTCCTCACCACAAGACCAGGTAACACTAACCTGCGCTCACAAGAGTTGGTTGCATTTCACCCCGGCTCCAAAATCAGACCGCTATCAATGCGTCGCCAATACTCCACAGCTCTCTAGGACGGGGTCGGGTTCGTGAGGGGAAAAGACCCACTGTCTCCTCTGTGCGCGCGAGTGTCCTCCCCCCGCTGCGGCTCCCCCGGACGCCGCGCGGCCAGGCGCCAGGCCCGTCCATGTTGATTCTTGGCTCTTCCATTTGTCCGGCTCGCACTCAGTCTCTTCCATGGTCCGGCTCGCACTCAGTCTCTTCCATGGTCCGGCTCGCACTCAGTCTCTTCCATGGCTCGTGCAAGTAAACAAAGGCCACACCTCCTGTCACCCAGGCGCTCTCGTGAAGGACATCAGAGACTCTGTCCCTACCATCCCTGGTCTAGACCTGGTTTAGTCCTGGTTTAGACCTGGTTTAGTCCTGGTTTAGACCTGCTTTAGACCTGGTTTAGTCCTGGTCTAGTCTCTTAGCTAATCAGGGCGCAGGACAGAATGTTACACTGTAAAAAAAAGTTACACTATAAAAAAAAATAAAAAAAATTGGAAAAAAAAATTGGAAAAAAAAATCCGCGAAACAGCGAGGCCGCGAAGAGTGAACCGCGATACAGCGAGGGTTCACTGTAATTTCATAATGGGTATATTGAAGTATTAATGTTGTTAACTACACATACTTCTATTTTCTTACAACCTGCACCTGGAGTATATACAAAGTAATAAATGGAGTACTAATTTGTCATTGTTGTCTCTACACAGACCAGCACATCAACTCTGACCGGGTGTGTAGGACCACACAAGCTGGAATAATGACCCAGATTCTGCAGCCCCAGCCCCAGCTCACAAATGAGTAATGGGAGAGATGACAATCAAAATATTTAGTTTAATATTTGCAAAGATTATCATTGGTTTGTGTTCTTCAATGCTTATGTTCTAACAATTTTCAAAGTTTTTTCCCCTGTGATGTAAATAAATCTTTACATTATCTTTACACTGTCTACACCATTGAATAAAAATGCACAAGGCTCTAGATTTGTGGGTAGAATTAACTGTCAACAGTTTATTTATTCTTTTATTAACTTCTGTAAAAAAGTACTGGTGTCTTCCTCTCAAACGTAAAGGACTGTAGTCAGCTCTGTATATTTGGCTGTATATTTTGCAGAGAGTACACGTTGAGGCAGGATGGTCCACCGTACATGTGAGCTGTCCCTCCACCTGTCCTAGTCTTCTAGTGACCTAATTAGGATTAGAAATGGTAAGTGTCATTTTTAGGCATAAGTAGTTGTCAAATGAAGATACAAAGTTGTTTTCAATTTAGAGCGTTACCTGAGATATCCAAGCAGCTTCTGAGGGCATCGTAGCACAATTTCCACAGCGCCACCTATCCAAAAAATATAGGTAGAACTTGGTAAATCTTCAGGTAAATATAAGGT
>JAVJIX010000042.1:1980000-1985000 GCA_036785185.1 Paratrypauchen microcephalus
CATGTCCGAGAACCAGGACTGAACCAGGACTGAACCAGGTCTGAACCAGGTCTGAACCAGGTCTGAACCAGGACTGAACCACGTCTGAACCGAGACTGAAGCAGGACAGAGCGAGGTGGAGTAGATGAGCGAGGTGTGATCCAGATCTGTGTGTGCTCTTTAATATCCTGTTTTTAAACACGTTCTTATCTCTTGATCTTTTGTGGTTTTTCTCGTAAATATGAACATGTGAAACCAGGTGTCAAACTTTCCACAAACAGCTCATCCTCTCAGTTTATCTTTCAGTGTCACTCTGGGCGTCATAGCAACCGACGAGCCAATCAGGAGTGAGACCGTTGAAGTTCCGGCCCTCACATGTGGACGACTCTCAAACCTCCTCAGGCGTTTCTGATGAGGAAGTTAAAACATGAAACACGTCTTTAAAGGCGCTGTGCCTGAAGTTTACCGTCTTAAAAATATCAAAACTCAGTTTCAGTGTTCAGTGTTAATAATACTCAGAACGCAGATGGAGAAAAAACAAAACAACAATAAACCACCAATTATTCATCAATCAACAACGATGCTATAACAACAACGCTATAAGAAATGCAAGAAATCATTACTTCTCCACAATAATCTCCCACCACAAAAATAATCCAAAAGTTCTCTTCTCAACCACTGAAAACATTTTAAACCCTGATTCTAACGCGTTTTACTTGACACCCACTGACTCTCTCTGTGAGCAGTTTGCTGACCACTTCACGGGAAAGATAAACACTATCACATGTGATATTTTATCTCGTCAAAGCCAGGCCCGGATCTAGACTGCACAGATTTTGGTGGGGCACAGTGTGGAGTTTCATGTGGAACATGTTTCTTCTAATACAGGGGTTCTTAACCTTTTTGACGTTGAGGCCCAGTTTTCCCAGTGCAGAGTGGCTTCGGGTCCATTAAGTATTGACAAAATGCGGAAGTAAAGCCTGAACTGAACCAGACCACATGTTTTAAACAAAGCTGAAATGCAGAAACAGTTTTAACATAGAATTTGACATTTTGAATTATTATTTTAAAAAGTGTCATTCTTATAGACTATATGAGATGACGAAATATATTCAAACAAAATGACTTGATTAACACTAGCACAGTTTTATTTCATTGCCAATAATGAGTAATTGGACTCACTTTGATATTAGGTTTAAAATGTTTAAGGTTTACGATTACAAATCTAAAATAAGCCCATGTTTGGCGCTAGTTTAGTTGGTTTAGTTTATAAAGTGTACAGGTCTGGTTCTGTTTAGTTTGTGACTGTAGACCTGGTTTAGTCCTGGTTTAGACCTGGTTTAGTCCTGGTTTTGACCTGGTTTAGACCTGGTTTAGTCCTGGTTTAGACCTGGTTTAGTCCTGGTTTAGTCCTGGTTTAGACCTGGTTTAGACCTGGTTTAGACCTGGTTTAGTCCTGGTTTAGTCCTGGTTTAGACCTGGTTTAGACCTGGTTTAGACCTGGTTTAGTCCTGGTTTAGTCCTGGTTTAGACCTGGTTTAGACCTGGTTTAGACCTGGTTTAGTCCTGGTTTAGTCCTGGCTTAGACCTGGTTTAGACCTGGTTTAGACCTGGTTTAGTCCTGGTTTAGACCTGGTTTAGTCCTGGTTTAGTCCTGGCTTAGACCTGGTTTAGACCTGGTTTAGACCTGGTTTAGTCCTGGTTTAGTCCTGGCTTAGACCTGGTTTAGACCTGGTTTAGACCTGGTTTAGTCCTGGTTTAGTCCTGGCTTAGACCTGGTTTAGTCCTGGTTTAGTCCTGGCTTAGACCTGGTTTAGACCTGGTTTAGATCTGGTTTAGACCTGGTTTAGTCCTGGTTTAGTCCTGGTTTAGACCTGGTTTAGTCCTGGTTTAGACCTGGTTTAGACCTGGTTTAGTCCTGGTTTAGTCCTGGCTTAGACCTGGTTTAGACCTGGTTTAGATCTGGTTTAGACCTGGTTTAGTCCTGGTTTAGTCCTGGTTTAGACCTGGTTTAGTCCTGGCTTAGACCTGGTTTAGACCTGGTTTAGTCCTGGTTTAGTCCTGGCTTAGACCTGGTTTAGACCTGGTTTAGATCTGGTTTAGACCTGGTTTAGTCCTGGTTTAGAGTTGGTTTAGTCCTGGTTTAGACCTGGTTTAGTCCTGGTTTAGACCTGGGTTAGTCCTGGTTTAGTCCTGGTTTAGAGTTGGTTTAGTCATGACTTAGATCTGGTTTAGTCCTGGTTTAGACCTGGTTTAGTCCTGACTTTGATCTGGTTTAGTCCTGGCTTAGATCTGGTTTAGACCTGGTTTAGTCCTGGCTTAGATCTCGTTTAGACTTAGTTTAGTCCTGGCTTAGATTTGGTTTAGTCCTGGCTTAGATCTGGTTAAGACCTGGTTTAGACCTGGTTTAGTCCTAGTTTAGACCTGGCTTAGACCTGGTTTAGTCCTGGCTTAGATCTCGTTTAGACTTGGTTTAGTCCTGGCTTAGATCTGGTTAAGACCTGGTTTAGACCTGGTTTAGTCCTAGTTTAGACCTGGTTTAGAGTTGGTTTAGTCCTGGTTTAGACCTGGTTTAGTCCTGGCTTAGACCTGGTTTAGACCTGGTTTAGACCTGGTTTAGTCCTGGCTTAGAACTGGTTCAGACCTGGTTTAGACCTGGTTCAGACCTGGTTCAGACCTGGTTCAGACCTGGTTTAGACCTGGTTTAGGCCTGGTTTAGTCCTGGTTTAGTCCTGGCTTAGACCTGGTTTAGATCTGGTTTAGTCCTGGTTTAGTCCTGGTTTAGACCTGGTTTAGACCTGGTTTAGTCCTGGTTTAGTCCTGGTTTAGACCTGGTTTAGACCTGGTTTAGATCTGGTTTAGTCCTGGTTTAGTCCTGGCTTAGACCTGGTTTATACCTGGTTTAGACCTGGTTTAGTCCTGGTTTAGTCCTGGTTTAGACCTGGTTTAGACCTGGTTTAGACCTGGTTTAGTCCTGGTTTAGTCCTGGTTTAGACCTGGTTTAGACCTGGTTTAGTCCTGGTTTAGTCCTGGTTTAGACCTGGTTTAGACCTGGTTTAGACCTGGTTTAGTCCTGGTTTAGTCCTGGTTTAGACCTGGTTTAGACCTGGTTTAGACCTGGTTTAGTCCTGGTTTAGTCCTGGCTTAGACCTGGTTTAGACCTGGTTTAGACCTGGTTTAGTCCTGGTTTAGACCTGGTTTAGTCCTGGTTTAGTCCTGGCTTAGACCTGGTTTAGACCTGGTTTAGACCTGGTTTAGTCCTGGTTTAGTCCTGGCTTAGACCTGGTTTATACCTGGTTTAGACCTGGTTTAGACCTGGTTTAGTCCTGGTTTAGTCCTGGCTTAGACCTGGTTTAGACCTGGTTTAGATCTGGTTTAGACCTGGTTTAGTCCTGGTTTAGTCCTGGTTTAGACCTGGTTTAGTCCTGGTTTAGTCCTGGCTTAGACCTGGTTTAGACCTGGTTTAGTCCTGGTTTAGTCCTGCTTCAGACCTGGTTTAGACCTGGTTTAGACCTGGTTTAGTCCTCGTTTAGACCTGGTTTAGTCCTGGTTTAGTCCTGGTTTAGAGTTGGTTTAGTCCTGACTTAGATCTGGTTTAGTCCTGGTTTAGACCTGGTTTAGTCCTGACTTTGATCTGGTGTAGTCCTGGCTTAGATCTGGTTTAGACCTGGTTTAGTCCTGGCTTAGATCTCGTTTAGACTTAGTTTAGTCCTGGCTTAGATTTGGTTTAGTCCTGGCTTAGATCTGGTTAAGACCTGGTTTAGACCTGGTTTAGTCCTAGTTTAGACCTGGCTTAGACCTGGTTTAGTCCTGGCTTAGATCTCGTTTAGACTTGGTTTAGTCCTGGCTTAGATCTGGTTAAGACCTGGTTTAGACCTGGTTTAGTCCTAGTTTAGACCTGGTTTAGAGTTGGTTTAGTCCTGGTTTAGACCTGGTTTAGTCCTGGCTTAGACCTGGTTTAGACCTGGTTTAGACCTGGTTTAGTCCTGGCTTAGAACTGGTTCAGACCTGGTTTAGACCTGGTTCAGACCTGGTTCAGACCTGGTTCAGACCTGGTTTAGACCTGGTTTAGGCCTGGTTTAGTCCTGGTTTAGTCCTGGCTTAGACCTGGTTTAGATCTGGTTTAGTCCTGGTTTAGTCCTGGTTTAGACCTGGTTTAGACCTGGTTTAGTCCTGGTTTAGTCCTGGTTTAGACCTGGTTTAGACCTGGTTTAGATCTGGTTTAGTCCTGGTTTAGTCCTGGCTTAGACCTGGTTTATACCTGGTTTAGACCTGGTTTAGTCCTGGTTTAGTCCTGGTTTAGACCTGGTTTAGTCCTGGCTTAGACCTGGTTTATACCTGGTTTAGACCTGGTTTAGACCTGGTTTAGTCCTGGTTTAGTCCTGGTTTAGACCTGGTTTAGACCTGGTTTAGTCCTGGTTTAGTCCTGGTTTAGACCTGGTTTAGACCTGGTTTAGACCTGGTTTAGTCCTGGTTTAGTCCTGGTTTAGACCTGGTTTAGACCTGGTTTAGACCTGGTTTAGTCCTGGTTTAGTCCTGGCTTAGACCTGGTTTAGACCTGGTTTAGACCTGGTTTAGTCCTGGTTTAGACCTGGTTTAGTCCTGGTTTAGTCCTGGCTTAGACCTGGTTTAGACCTGGTTTAGACCTGGTTTAGTCCTGGTTTAGTCCTGGCTTAGACCTGGTTTATACCTGGTTTAGACCTGGTTTAGACCTGGTTTAGTCCTGGTTTAGTCCTGGCTTAGACCTGGTTTAGACCTGGTTTAGATCTGGTTTAGACCTGGTTTAGTCCTGGTTTAGTCCTGGTTTAGACCTGGTTTAGTCCTGGTTTAGTCCTGGCTTAGACCTGGTTTAGACCTGGTTTAGTCCTGGTTTAGTCCTGCTTCAGACCTGGTTTAGACCTGGTTTAGTCCTCGTTTAGTCCTGGTTTAGTCCTGGCTTAGACCTGGTTTAGTCCTGGTTCAGTCCTGGCTTATTCCTGGTTTAGTCTTAGTTCAGTCCTGGTTTAGTCCTGGTTTAGACC
>JAVJIX010000042.1:1995000-2025000 GCA_036785185.1 Paratrypauchen microcephalus
ACGAAACCACTTCTGGAACGAATGAATTTCGTAAGGTGAGGCATGACTGTATAAGTATTGCACGTGGGTTATTGCACAGGTAACAGTCGTTTACAGTGCGGTAGTGACAAACATGATACATTCAGCAGCAGTAAACATATTCTGCATAATGAAGTAGTTTAGTGCAGTATTATTGAGAGTTCAGTGTTATTCCATTTGAGGATGGTTGACCGTTCAAAAGACATTATTTAATTCAGATTTTTAGTTGCTATGGCTACAGTCCTAACCTTTCATCATTTTGACCCATAGACTGTTTATATAAATGGACATAGATAACATGGGTGCCTCCGTGTTCCAAATAGGAAGTTCCCATGTGGCTCTTCCGGCTCCTTCTGACCCCGACTCCCATTGACTCACATTCACTGTGGTCACATGGTACGATCGGATTGGATTTCTCCAAATCCGATCCCGTTACTCGGCGGGCGGTCTGTCCTATAATCCAAGTGCACATGAAACTCGGGTAGTCGGATAATGGTCAGCGACCTGGCCGGCTCCGCTACGCTATGTGGCGCTGTCGTCCAACTACTTCAATAAAAACACAACAAACTATGTGGCGGTGTACAAAGATGGCGCTCGAGGAGTTTGCCGGAGCAGCATTGGTGTACGTGTTGTGCATTCTTTCTTCGCAGCCATGATTTCATCTGACTTTTCCGGCAACAAGCGCTACTTATAACGGCGTCGGTGCCTCCTGCCGCTTCCGGGTGAAATCCCTGGTGAAAATTTCTGCGCATGCTCAGTACACCAATCCAGTCCGATATGGTGCACAAGGCAACGCCAAGTGGATTACTATCGGCCTAAACCAGGGGTTCCAATCGGATTCAGGAAACCAATCCCTATACGATCCTTAGCCTGTGCACATGAATCCGATACGATCCCAATCCGTTTGCAATGGGATTACACTCGTCCATGTGCACGCAGTGATTGGAATATTGTCGCCCTCTCTCTCTCTACATGATCCTGGTGTATTTTCTCTCTATTTTGTTCGTCAAGAATCCGATTCATAAAATAGAGCCTGGCTCCAAATCTGCTCCTGTAACCGTGAGCATCACAAACTTCGTTTGAGTGGCGCTGGACGCTGTAGGTGACGTCACACTTCTTAACACAGTCTGTGTCCTGAGCCCCATGGACAGGGACGCAAGAATGTTGTTAGACTTAGACTTAGACAAACTTTATTGATCCACAAGGGAAATTACTTGGACACAGTAGCTCAGTACAGTAAAGTTTGTGTCCAAATCCTCTTTGTCAAAGTGTGACCTCAGCATGTCTCAGAAGCAGAGCACGACTGGGCCTGGGGAGGTCTTGGATGGGAGACCGCTGGGGATCTGACCCAGTGGGGCAATAGTGGTGGACCCCAACATTGCCAAGTATGAATGTGTTGTGAGTGTTGGTCGGAGAGGCCGATGCTGCAGACTGGCAGCCTCGCTTCCATCACATGTGGCTACACTTGTACACACTGGTCGACAAGCAAAATGCTTCCGGAACAAAAGTAGTGACATTTTTCTTGGTTTAGGTCACTAATAAAGAAAAAGTCAGAAGTGCTGATTGGCTATAGTTTCCAAGATATAATATTGGGTCAAAATAGGAAATTTAGGCAAAATAAGGCAAAAACGGTCGTTTATCAGAAGGTCCAGTGTGTCTACAAGCAGCAGTTCTGTCTGAAAGCCTGTCTGCACATTCACATACATTCATTTAATATGTCTACAGTTTTAACATCAAATATTTTTGGATTTCACATAAGAGAGATGCCTCGAAACTGTGTGCACCTGATGTCTTAAGATATTTCCTGTTTATTTCTTGACGGATAAAGATGTGCAAGTGAAATATATTCTGTGGTCTGCTCTCTGGTGTTACGCCTGTTTAAGGGCCTTGCACACCTCCCTCACAGTGCAGGGCCTTATCAGCCCCTCTTCCTCATGTCTGGATCATTTCAGACGACACTCTCCTTCAGAAGGCACAAAACTGACTGTTCAGGTGAAGGGAAAGAAGAAGAGTCATTTATCTCCTCCTGTTTGATCATGAGAAATCCTCCCACATGTGGAACTTCTGAAGTCATGCCTTATACTGCATGTACTGCATGTACTACATGTACTGCATGTACTGCATGTACTACATGTACTGCATGTACTGCATGTACTGCATGTACTGCATGTACTGTATGTACTGCATGTACTGCATGTACTGCATGTACTGCATGTACTGCATGTACTGCATGTACTGTATGTACTGCATGTACTGCATGTACTGCATGTACTGCATGTACTACATGTACTGCATGTACTGCATGTACTGCATGTACTGCATGTACTGCATGTACTGCATGTACTGTATGTACTGCATGTACTGCATGTACTGCATGTACTGCATGTACTGCATGTACTACATGTACTACATGTACTGCATGTACTACATGTACTGCATGTACTGCATGTACTGCATGTACTGCATGTACTGCATGTACTGCATGTACTGCATGTACTGCATGTACTGCATGTACTGCATGTACTGCATGTACTACATGTACTGCATGTACTGCATGTACTGCATGTACTGCATGTACTGCATGTACTGCATGTACTGCATGTACTACATGTACTGCATGTACTGCATGTACTGCATGTACTGCATGTACTGCATGTACTACATGTACTGCATGTACTGCATGTACTGCATGTACTGTATGTACTGCATGTACTGCATGTACTGCATGTACTGCATGTACTGCATGTACTGCATGTGCTACATGTACTGCATGTGCTGCATGTACTGCATGTACTGCATGTACTGCATGTACTGCATGTACTGCATGTACTGCATGTACTACATGTACTACATGTACTGCATGTACTGCATGTGCTGCATGTACTGCATGTACTACATGTACTGCATGTACTGCATGTACTACATGTACTGCATGTACTGCATGTACTGCATGTACTGCATGTACTGCATGTACTGCATGTACTACATGTACTGCATGTACTGCATGTACTGCATGTACTGCATGTACTGCATGTACTGCATGTACTGCATGTACTGCATGTACTGCATGTACTGCATGTACTGCATGTACTGCATGTACTGCATGTACTACATGTACTGCATGTACTGCATGTACTGCATGTACTACATGTACTGCATGTACTACATGTACTGCATGTACTGCATGTACTACATGTACTACATGTACTGCATGTACTGCATGTACTGCATGTACTGCATGTACTGCATGTACTGCATGTACTGCATGTACTACATGTACTGCATGTACTGCATGTACTGCATGTACTGCATGTACTGCATGTACTGCATGTACTGCATGTACTACATGTACTACATGTACTGCATGTACTACATGTACTGCATGTACTGCATGTACTGCATGTACTGCATGTACTGCATGTACTGCATGTACTGCATGTACTACATGTACTGCATGTACTGCATGTACTACATGTACTGCATGTACTGCATGTACTACATGTACTGCATGTACTGCATGTACTGCATGTACTGCATGTACTGCATGTACTGCATGTACTGCATGTACTGCATGTACTACATGTACTGCATGTACTGCATGTACTGCATGTACTACATGTACTACATGTACTGCATGTACTGCATGTACTGCATGTACTGCATGTACTGCATGTACTGCATGTACTGCATGTACTGCATGTATTACATGTACTGCATGTACTGCATGTACTGCATGTACTACATGTACTACATGTACTGCATGTACTGCATGTACTGCATGTACTGCATGTACTGCATGTACTGCATGTACTGCATGTACTGCATGTACTGCATGTACTGTATGTACTGCATGTACTGTATGTAGTGCATGTACTGCATGTACTGCATGTACTGCATGTACTGCATGTACTGCATGTACTGCATGTACTGCATGTACTGCATGTACTGCATGTACTACATGTACTGCATGTACTGCATGTACTGCATGTACTGCATGTACTGCATGTACTGCATGTACTGCATGTACTGCATGTACTGCATGTACTGCATGTACTGCATGTACTGCATGTATTGCATGTACTGCATGTACTACATGTACTGCATGTACTGCATGTACTGCATGTACTGCATGTACTGCATGTACTGCATGTACTGCATGTACTGCATGTACTGCATGTACTGCATGTACTGCATGTACTGCATGTACTGCATGTACTGCATGTACTGTATGGTGTAGTGGTAAAGCATCTGCCCCGAGCTCAGTAGGTCAGAAGTTCAAACCTCAGAGGAAACAGTTGATATACTGAGTACAAATGCTAGTGTGAAAAAAAGCTTTGCTTTCGTTTGTCGCTGTCAGAGGCATGTTTCCTAAACTGCTCAGTCATGTTATACATCCTCATGGCCTTTTGTGAAACTTACTGTAAACTGAACAGAAATGATACACTTTAATTTGTGTGGCTGTGGTGTGCCTGTAAACAAAGCATTTATTTATTTTCCAAATGAGTTGTAGTGCTAATACTCAGTGTCCCATGGCCTACCACAGCTGACAGTTCACAGGGGGCACATGGGCACGTGGTTTGGGGTGGGTCCCTCATGATCATACAGGAGGAGACAGAACAGTGACCCCTCATGGTGATGGACAATTTCCCTCTGGTGTTCAACAGTGGAATTTGTTTGTATGAAAGTTTTTCATCATGTTTTACACACCGCACCCTTCAGCTGTGTTTCTCTCTATTTCAGTGTCTGAGCTGAAGCTGGTTCTTCTGGGGAACAGCTGGAGTCTGAACACCTCAGTGGGAAACCTCCTTTTGGGAAAAACTAAGTTCACTGAAGATCAGGAATGTGTGAAAAGCAGTGGAACATTTCAGGACAAACCACTGACTGTGATCTACACTCCAGACCAACTGTTCAACAACTCCTCCCAACAAGACCTCAAACAGTTTATACACGACACTAAAGATCTGAGTGGCCCTGGTCCTCATGTGTTCCTCCTGGTTCTAAGGCCTGAAGCCTTCACTGAACAACACAAAAGCAGACTAGAGTCAGTCCTGGAGAGCTTCAGTGAGGAGGCCTTTCACCATTCACTGATGCTGATGTTCAGATCACAGGTCAAATCTCTCTTCAAAGAGAGATACACAAGAGAGCCACATATAAAAGAAATGATCATGAGGTGTGGGTACAGATATCTGTGGATGGATCATAATGTTCTATGTAGAAATGAATTTAAACGTAAAGAGTTGTTTTTAAAAATCTATGACATGTTGGAAGAGGTTGAGGAGGAAGACACAGGTCTGACCTTCAGCATAAATAAGGCACCCTCTCTGAACCTGGTTCTGTTTGGGAGGAGGGGAGCAGTGAAGACCTCAGTAGCTGAGTCCATCTTAGGGCGAGCAGATCTCCCTGCAGCACGCCCAGGGCAGTGTGACAAACATGAAGGAGAGGTTTGTGGGCAGTGAGGCAGCTGTGTCTCCACTGCCTCTCCTTCTGTGCTCCTGAGGGCGTCCATGCCTTCATCCTGGTGCTACCAGGTCCCCTCACTGACCAAGACAAGGAGGAATTAGAAATATTACAGAAAACTCTCAGCTCTCAGGTCAGAGATTTCATTGTGGGTTTGAGCTCTGTGCGGTCCGGCAGTTCTGAGGTGAACTTCTCTAGAGAAAGTTATGTGAAACTGAATGAGCTGGAGCTGATCCTCATCCTCGGATTGGAAGGATCAGCTCCTCCAAATCCGAGGCCATGGTTCTCGATTGGAAAAAGGTGTCTTGCCCTCTCCGGGTGGAGAGTCCTCCTCAGGTGGAGGAGTTCCAGTATGTCGGGGTCTTGTTCTCGAGTGAGGGGAGGATGGAGCGTGAGATTGACAGGCGGATCAATGCGGTGTCGGCAGTGATGCGGTCGCTGTACTGGACCGTTGTGGTGAAGAGGGAGCTGAGCCGAAAGGCAAAGCTCTCGATTTACCGTCGATCTACGTTCCTCCCCTCACCTATGGTCATGAGCTCTGGGTAATGACCGAAAGGACGAGATCGCCGATACAAGCGGCCGAAATGAGTTTCTTCCACAGAGTGGCTGGACGCTCCCTTAGAGATAGAGTGAGGAGCTCAGTCACACGGGAGGAGCTCGGAGTAGAGCCGCTGCTCCTCAGCAGCTGAGGAGGCTCGGGTGTCTGTTACAGACACCTCCTGGACGCCTCCCTCAGGAGGTGTTCCGGGCATGTCCCCCCGGGAGGAGGCCCCAGGGAAGACCCAGGACACGCTGGAGGGACTATGTCTCCCGGCTGGCCTGGGAACACCTTGGGGTCCCCCCGGAGGAGCTGGAGGAAGTGTCCGGGGTGAAGGAAGTCTGGGAGTCCCTGTGTCCCGGCCTCAGATAAGAAAATGGAGGGAAGGAAATCTTTAAAGTTTAAGGATATTGTATACCAGACCCTCCAGGAATTCGCGATGTTGCGATTTTGCAACTTCAGCCAATCCCCGCGAATTCAGGGCGGTGTTGCAATTTTGACTAATCACCGCAATTTTTTACTAATTTTGACCAATCATCGGCGACGTATTTAACGCTGACCAACTTCCTTCTGTGTCGGAGACATAACTGAGATGAGGTGCACGGTGCGTTTGTGTGTGTGTGTGCGGCAGAGGCGGTGGGTCACGTGAGTGTGGGTGTGTGCACGTACGGAAGTGTGTGCGTGTAAAAGCGCGCGCTCACCTGTCACACAGAGGAGAGAGTCAGGGTTGGGGTGTAGCTGTATTTTTTAATGAACGCAAACCATTCATTCATCTGCGAGCCATAGGACCCAACCTCATATTCTCGGCGGCTAAAAGGTTTGAGTTTGGGAGCCGCAACATTCTTACTTACTTCTGTGTGACAAAACGAAACTGTGGCCGTGTCCCAGTTCCCAGAGCGCACAGCTCGGAGCGCGGCCCGAAGGGGGCTCAGACTGCAGTCAAGGCGGTGCACACTTGCTCAGCCCCGACTGCAGTCCGCGGACCGCTTAACGACTGCGGTCTTCGGACCGCGTGTTAACTGCGCATGGGACAAAAAAGAAGTGGGACAGCAGTCGTCGCGCCGGTGTTCTGTCGAAATGTGTGACGCACATGCCCTTCGGGCCACGCTCCGAGCCGCGCACTCTGGGAATTGGGACACGGCTTCTAATGGCAAAGAAACATGTCTGCGGCGCCATTTGCCCACAAAAATAACAGCAAAAGACCGAAACAGTTCCCCTCCTAGTAGTCATTTATTTTCGATGTTGGTAAGGTTGTTTTAGGACCATATCTGTGATCTCTGTGTCTTTGTATTATTCTTTGTCAGTAATAACTCAGTATTCAAAATATTACTCAATTTTAATTACAAAAAGTGAAAATCGCAACTATTTATTGCAACTTTCACTTCCTCACGCAACAAAATCGCAACAAAAACCTTAAAAGCACCGCAACTTTCATCACAACTTTCTGGAAAAGCTCCCGCAAATTCAGGCATTTTAGCCCGAAACAATCACAAAAAATGCCCACAAAATCCTGGGGGGTCTGGTATACAGTAAAATATTTGAGATTCTTTATAGAGTTAACAAATATTATTAAAAATAATATTATTCCTAAAAGCATCCAGAAGTTGTTTAATTTAAGAGCTGGTCAGTATAATTTAAGAGGTTTATATCATTTGGAAATAAGAACAAATGTTAAATCAAGATGTGTTTCAGTTATTGGTGTAAAGTTATGGAACAAACTAAATGATGAATTGAAATGATGAATTTCTTTAAGGTTTAAAAATATCTCAAACATAAAATTATTGGTGATGATCAAAATGGCCTGTAAGAGCTGCACTTTTGTATATTAAGAACAATTTGTGTTTTGCTTACGATGTGTTATTGAAATCTGTTTCAGTATCTGGTAGATTTGATTCTTTATTTAGGCAATATATAAGCATAGCCCCAGACTATTCCCCTTTTTGTATTTAAAAAAGTGTTTATGTGCTGTAAATTATGCAAACTGAATTATTGGAAAACACTTAACAAAATAAAAAAAATCATCATCACCCACAGGTCAAATCAATCGTCTTTGATCACGTTTTGTTTATTTCTGTTTGTTCTTTTAAATCTCCAACATACATGACCAAGACATGATCTGTCATTTTTGTCTCGGTTTGTTAAATTAAACCGATGGAAATCCTGTTGAAACATGAATCCTACAGAAGGTGTTCAGACACGACGGATCAACCTCAGAATAATGTCACTGGGATAAAACGTGTACGAGGAAGAAGAAGCAGCGTCGTTATTTCCATTTACTGCATTTTTAGTCCAAATAAATTCAATAGATACACTTTTATAGTTTCTGTGATAAAATAGGCTGCACTAAGGCTACGTTTGTTCTTGTCCCAGTTGAGTCCAAACTGATGTCCACTTGGTTTGGTGTTTGTGCTTTTGCTCCTCATTTAATCCTGGTCTAGTCCAGGTTTGGTCTTGACTTTTGTCCCAGTTGAGTCCAGATTTTGACGTGACATGTTTTTAAGTGCTCATACTCGCACTTGTGAATAAAAAAATCTCACTTTTAGGTGGACAGTGGAAAACCTTCTGTTCTCCATGGACGCCTTTTGTCCACAAAACACAGTTAACTTATTACAAAATTGATTTGTGTTTAGTAACACAAAAACAACCACAACAACAACATGATATGAACTTGGTGTCTACAAAAACTGGTAAGTCCTGTTTTAAAATTTGACCATTGATGACCCGAGTTTAGACTTGAGATCAGAATGAAACTAGTCCAGATTCTGAGAGAAAGAACCAGGACCAAACCAGAGTCCAGACCTCAACCTGTGGAGAGGCTGCAGGAAAGGATGCTGCAATTACGTCACTGAAAACCACATTCAACTCGTCACATCATAAATGACAATTACAAATATCTGTTATTCAGTTTTGACGAGGCAGATTGAAAGTTAAAGATAGTATATACAGTATCTATACAGTAAATACTGTATAATCAATAATCATGGAGATGGTCCCTGAGCGCCTGAAAGACGAGCTGCCCACTGCTCCTGAAGGATGGGTCAAATGCAGAGAAATAATTTCCCCACAGAGAAAAATAAAAATATATACAGTATATACAGTACAGTGTATATACAGTACATATACAGTACAGTATATATAAAGTATATACACAGTATATATACAGTACAGTATATATACAGTATATACAGTACAGTATATATACAGTACAGTATATATACAGTATATACAGTACAGTATATACACAGTACAGTATATATACAGTACAGTATATATACAGTATATACCAGTGTTGTATAGTAACAAAGTAATAATACTTCACTACTGTACTTAACTACATTTTGGGAGACTTTGTACTTTACTTGAGTTTTTAAAAAAAAGATAACTTTTACTTCACTACATTTCCGAATTTAATTGCATACTTTTACTCCGATACATTTTCAATGTGCCGTTTAGTTACTCGTTACAAAAAAAACCTCTACTGACTGAAGGAAGTCAGGAGGTGCCTGGGCTTGTTCACTACTTGCGCATGACAATCAGCCTACACCTGTTGGTTTCATGCAGCTCGTTTAATCAATCAACATCCCTGATGGAAGAGGAGACAGCATCCACGTCGGCTACAGATGAAGGGGGAGCTGACGATGAGATATGAAGGATTCATCTTATCGAATGAAGTGCCTCTTGTGCTTTCCAAGAAACGTGGAAATCCTATCTTACAGAAACTCCCCATCCAACCTCAAGAAACACATCGAGGTAAGTTCTAGATTAATGAAATTGTTAGCATCTATATTCCAATTTCAGTAACCATAGCACGGACATTCTAGACACCGTTGTGAAACCTTGAGCATAACATGTAGAAATGAACTTTGTGCAGGGCTCTCAAGTTTTGAAGTTTGGTTGGAGTGAGATTTATATTGGGGGAGCGGGTGGGTGCGTGTGACAATTTTTTTCCGCTGAAAACGGCGCGGTGCCAGCATAACTACCTCTTCTGAGCCACACAGACCGATTTTCTGGACACAGAAGCGCTGTGACCAGCTTAACAAAACTTCAGCGTGAGAAATACCATGTGTGGCGTGTGAGCGTGTGAACTCATTGAATTGCGTGTGTCACACTCTCAAAGCGTGAGACTTGAGAGCGCGTATATACAGTATATACAGTACAGTATATATACAGGAGAGTACAAAAAAAGTGCTCCTCACCTTCCTCGGTCGTTGGTCTCTCTCTCATCCAGCTCGGGTCCTCTACCAGAGGTCTGGGAGCTTGAGAGTTCTGTGCAGTATCTTTGCTGTTCCTGTGCTGCACTTTTCTGGACTGAGATGTCTGATGTTTCTCCTGGATCTGCTGTAACCTCCTGCAGTTTGGGGGTTACAGCCCCGAGTGCTCCGATCACCACGGGCACCACTGATGCCTTCACCTTCCAGGCCTTCTCCAGCTCTTCCTTGAGCCCCTGGTATTTCTCTAGTTTCTCGTGTTCCTTTTCCTGATGTTATCATCTCTTGGTATTGCAATGTCCACCACCACGGCTCTGTTCTGTTGCTTATCCACCACCACTATGTCTGGTTGGTTCATCACCATTCTGTCAGTCTGTATGTGGAAGTCCCACAGGATCTTGGCTCGGTCATTCTCCGCAACCTTCGGAGGTGTTTCCCACCTTGACCTTGGGGTTTCCAGCCCGTACTCTGCACAGATGTTTCTGTACACTATGCCCGCCACTTGGTTGTGTCGCTCCATGTATGCTTTCCCTGCCACCATCTTACACCCTGCAGTGATGTGCTGGACTGTCTCAGGAGCCTCTTTGCACAGCCTACACCTTGGGTCTTGTCTGGTGTGGTAGATCTGGGCCTCTATTGCTCGGGTGCTCAAGGCCTGCTCCTGTGCTCCAGGATGAGGGCCTCTGTGCTGTCCTTCAGACCAGCCCTCTCCAGCCATTGGTAGGATTTCTTGATATCAGCCACTTCAGTTATGTTTCGGTGGTACGCCCCATGTGGGGGTTTGTCCTGCCATGATGGTCCCTCCAGCACCTCTTCCTCTGCACTCCACTGTCTGAGGCATTCCTTGAGCACATCATCTGTCGGGGCCTTGTCCTTGATGTACTTATGGATTTTGGATGTTTCATCCTGGACAGTGGTTCCCACACTCACTAGTCCTCGGCCTCCTTCCTTCCGGCTCGTGTACAGTCTAAGGGTGCTGGATTTGGGATGGAACCCTCCATGCATATATATATATATATATATATATATATATATATACAGTATATATACAGTACAGTACTGGAGGTCGTGTGTGTGTGTGTGTGTTGTGTCTGGTATAACATGATTATTGCGCCATCTTGTGATGAGTTTTGTCGTTCCTATTTCATGAAGCTGAATTATTTGTATAAATGAATATTGTATCGATCCCTTAGTAAACTATTGTTTACACATATTTTTGGACTCATGTCAACTCATTTCGCACACTTCCTTTTCCTGGGGATGGGCAAAGTGAGGCTTCATGAAACACTGAAGCAGCTGAAGCGATTGTGCCGGAGCTGAAACACAGTTCAAAACTCTCCCCACAGTGACACCTAGTGTCAATATGTTAGAACTACAACATCCAGAATGTTTGATGTTTTGAATCGATCCCAGGGTGAACCTGTTTATATCACTGAATGACTTTAAATCCACACTGAACATCTGACACTCCTGAACTTTTACTGTTTTACATGATTTCTACATCATTTTAAAGGTTGATTATGTGTAAATGTAACTTTTTGTATTTATGTGCCATGTCTGTAAACAACAAACATGAAGTGTAATGCAACTTTTGTTCATTTAACACACTCCCTTCTTTATAGTTCACTTTTTTATACAGGCTTTGTCTTTATCATGTGGATATTGTCTGTTTGTCGGAGTCAAAGTGGAGCCAGTTCAACAGAAAACTGAGGCCAGGAACCACATTTGAAAACCCTTCATATTCAGAGGTAGATTTATATTTTCATTCATTTCATTCATTTATTCATTTCGAGCAGGTCAACACAAGGAAATAAATACATTTATCCAATATACAGTCAAATACATTCACCTTTTTTGCTCGAAAAGGAGTGGGAAGAAGAAAACTTACTGAACCTCACCCCTGTCTTCCAAAACATAACTTAAATTATTGATTTAGCTTCCATGTCAGTTCAGTTGAAAAACACAAACAAAACAAAGGCAAATTCCAAAGATTTCTATTCAAAAATATACATTTCTCAGTTGTGGATGGATTTCGCTTATTTCGTTTCTTACTTATCCCTTCTACTGCTTTTGAAAAAACTCTTTCACATGTAACCTACCTGAATGTGTAGTAAGATAAGATGATAAGACTTTATTGATCTCACACAGGAGAAATTCACTTGCCTCATTAGCTCCAGCCAGTTTAGTGCAAAGAAAGTTTGAAGAGAAAGTGCAGCAGACAAGATAAGTAATAATCATAAAATAAGTAAATAAGAGACTATAGAAAAAACGTTTAGACTATATAGTGGAGTTATACAGTCTGGTGGCGGTGGGAACATTCGTCCGGATAAGAAGGGGGGAAGAAAAAGGGAAGAAAGTCCAGCAAGTCGCAGGTTTGAATCCAGACCAGAGCGAGAGCAAACGAACAGATTCAATTTATAAACTTGCTTATTTTAAAAACCAATTATTTATCTTTTCATAAGGTTTTGTCATTTTTGAGGGAAATTATTAAAAACTTTGTCCAAACTACTCATATTTGTCCATTTAAAGGCATTTTACTTATGCATTTGTTTCCTAACGTAAATTGGGGGATTCCATTCATACCATATTGTAACTGTGATCTACAAACTGCAACAACTCAACATCTCCTCCAGACTGATCATCTCATAAGTTCCTGAGCAACAGACAGCAGGTTTCAGGCGCGACCACATCCTCTGGCCTCACCATAAACACCGGTGCACCGCAGGGATGTGTGCTCAGACCATTTCTTTACACGCTCCACACAAATGACAAGATCAGTCCCTCCACAAACAGAACATACTTCAAATACTCAGATGACACGGCATACAGCTGCTAAAATTATAGCACTCCCCACACCCAACCTGCGGATCTTAACGACAGGGCCAGGGATATATATAGATTATATTATAGATTAGGCAGAGATTAGAGTATTTGATCATGTTATCCAGGCTGAGTAAGTGGTGTTTTTGGAGTATTGGACAGTGGTGAAAATGGTTTGGTTTTTTATCCAGAATTTGAACAGTTCGCTTGTAGAGTGATTGCAGAGGTTTCAGTGTTGTGGTATTTGCCGGGGACCAGACGGGTAAACAGTATGTAATGTGAGAGAGAATCATTGAGTGCATGAACATTTTAGCTGCTTGGGTGGACATTTGATGCCGAATGTGTTTGAAGTTGCGAATACTGAATTTTATGATTAGTTATTTTATTAATGTGAGATTTGAATGATAATTTTGAGTCTATTAGAATTCCGAGATATTTGTATTGTGGGACAATCTGCAGCCGTTCTCCAGAGACCAGGATGTCTGGAACTGTATGGGAAGTGTTGTTGGATTTACTGAAAATCATTGCTACTGTTTTGGATGTGTTTAATTTAAGACAAGAGCGATTTAGCCAAGCTGAGATTTGAGCCATGGAGTGAGTGAGTGTCCGCGACCTGGGAGACGTTATTGCCATGTGTGTAGATTACCGTGTCGTCAGCGTACATTAGTATGTGGACATCGTTGCAAACGGAGGGAAGATCATTAATGTATAGTGAAAATAACAGTGGCGCTAATGTGGACACATCTGTGACTCCCTCCCCGACACCCTGGACCCCCTGCAGTTTGCCGTATGCCTTGAATCTTGGGGAAGAGCGGTGGACAAAGTCAGTGCTGAAGATTGTTGAGACTGGATGTGGACATGTTGAGAGCGGTTGGTCAGGTAAGATTCGATCCATTTCAGTGTATCTGGTGAGAAGTTAAATGTACAGAGTTTAGACGCCAATATCTCGTGGTTTACAGTGTCAAAGGCCTTTTTTAGATCTAAAAATACAGCCCCCACTACCCCACCCCCAGATCTAGCAGTGCTCTGATGTTTTCAGTAAAATAGCAAGTTGCTGTTTGGTCGAGTGATTGGTTCTGAAGCCAAACTGCATGAGATGGAGCGTATATTGTGTGGTGTTCAGATCAGTGGTGATTTGATTTGCTACTAGTTTTTCGGCAATTTTTGAAACTGTTGGCAGAACTCTGATGGGCCTGTAGTCGGCCATGGACTGCGGATCTCCACTTTTGAATATGGGAATTACAATTGAGGAAAACTACATTGGGAGATGGACAGATTGATGAGTTTGGTGACAGGTCGTGTGATGGATGAGGATATGTCCTTGAGCATAACTGCATTCATGCCAAAAACGTCTTTACATCTGGATGGTCTAAGTGCGTTGATAGTCCGAGATACGTCTGTTTCTGTGATGGGTTTTAAACAGAGAACTGGTGAGTTGGAGTCCACTGTGCGTGTCTTTGGGATTGCAGGCATAAAACATTTCGCTATGTTGGCCACAGATTCAATAAAGTAAGAACTGAAGGCTTCAGCTATAATAGGAGGGTCATTTGGAAGTCGGTTATTTATTAGCTCAGTTGGTAGAGCAGATGTCTCGTGATCCAGGGGTTGGCGGTTCGAATCCCGCTCTTGACGGGTTGATCCCAGCTCCCACAGATGAGCACTGCTGTTGTGTCCTTGGGCAAGACACTTAACCCCACCTTGCCCCCAGTGTCTGTGGACACTGGTAGTCCCCATGGCAGAAGATACATCAAGGCTGTTGTGACGTGAGCCGTCCTCCTGTGGACCCACCACCTGCGGGAGGATTCATGGAGGCTTGTGCATTGTGTTCTGGGCAGCAGAACACTGCTTGGACTGCTGTCCCCGTGACCCAGAAAATGGAAAAAGCGGAAGAAAATGAATGAATGAAAAAATATAATATTTATTTATTTGATGGGGACAATGCACATTAATGAACATGAGTATAAAACAAATGTAAACATGCCGAATTTTAGCTACAAAGCTAGTTTTCATCCGTAGTCCCTCGGCAGGCAAATACATAAAAATACAACATACAAAACAAGCAGCACAAACAAAAGTCTAGTGGTCACATGACGGGTTTAGTTGTGTTTTAAAAGTGATCAGTGTAAGGCTCTCCTGTATGTGCAGAGGAATGTTCCAGATGTTAGTGGCCCTCACAGCGAGAGGGTTCTGACCAAAGGAGGTTCTTCTGTGGGGGACCTCACAGTCTCCTCTGGTTTTTGGACCACTTCATGTCTTAGGTTTGAAAAAGACAGACATGGGGGGTGGGGTTAGTCCATGTAGCGCTTTGTAAATGAAACATACATACTTAAAATGTATAACATTTTTAAAATTTAAAAGATTGTACTTATTTAAAATATTACATACATGAAATGAATGAGGTTTTTGGTCAAAAACTTTCAGAGATTTTTTAAACAGTGATTCAATTATTTTCAAATTGGTAACAGTGGTGAGAGACCAACTTGTGATGCAATATTCAATATGGGATAAAATCACTGAATGAAGAAACATTCTAGCAGCGCCAAGTGTTATAAAAGACCTGATTTGTCTAAAAAAATTAAGGTTATATTTGATAGTATTGGCAAGTTTTTTAATATGATTTTTGAAAGACAAAGTGGAATCAAGTGTCACACCAAGATACTTGAATTCTGTGACCAGTTGTAATTCCTCTCCTCTCAAGAATACTCCGGAGCTTTTTATCTCTTTTGATTGCTTTGAGAACATCAAACAGACCGTTTTTTTTTTTTAATTTAGAAGCAAACATGATTTAAAAAGCCAGTCACTTGTTCCATAGCTGAGGTCAGAATGGAAGCTGCCTCTTGCCTGAGTGTAAATTACAGCGTCATCTGCATACATTTGAAAATTCACGTTATTACATGTTTTGGGATTTTGATTTCCAGGTTTTTGTTGTCTTTTGTGCGCTGTCCCATATCAGTTGTGAGTTTCCATTTGCTTTATTGATTATACTGAGAAAGTTATTGCTTTTGCTCTCCTTAATGCTCTTACTACTCTGTTTCTTAACATGACAAAGAGACCTCGATCATGAGTGGTTCTTGTTTTTAGTGCTTTGTTGAGGGCATGGTCACGCGCTTTCATGAGGTTTATGATATCTGTTTTTATCCAGAGAGTAGTGTTTTTGTATTGTTTGAATCACATTTTTTGAGTGTGGTCCCCTATGGTTTTCTGGAGGGTATTTTGAAATGTAACGCTGTCCTTCTCACCATCGATACTTTCTACTCTCTGCGATCTTCGTGGTATTTTCCTTCCCTGTTGCAGACAAGTCCTGGATCCCCTGCTCAGAGATGGCCACAGTCGCTCTTTTCTTCACCATCACGGCCTTCCACAGCCTCCCTGTCTCCGCTCAAATCTTTGCTCGGAAAGCCGTTTTTACTGAAGTCCTCTCTGGGGTGTGCTCTCTCACCCACCTGCTCCCGGACTCCTTGTGGATCCTTAAAATATTTGGGATGACTTTCTTTTCATTGTCTCTTGGAGAAGTTGTGGCGTTAAACATAGGAGTCCTTTGCCTCCTAGTAGGCCCTCCATCCACACTCTCCAAATCTAACAGCTTCTCCATGAACAACTCAAGTGTCCATCCCTCTCCTCAGGTCAAGGGTCTGGGTGTCATCCTCGACAGCACACTTTCAGTTCACTCTCGCATCAGTAATGTCACCCGGTCTGCATACTTCCACTTACGCAACATCTCTCGTCTCCACCCCTCCCTCACTCCTCACACCGCTGCCATCCTAGTCCACAGCCTCGTCACCTCTCGCATCGATTACTGTAACTCTCCCCAACAAATCCCTTCAGAAACTGCAGCTCCTACAGAACTCTGCAGCCCGGATCATCACTTGGACCCCCACTCTCCATCACATCACCCCCGTACTACAAGAACTCCACTGGCTCCCCTTAAAACTGCGAATTCACTTCAAAATACTCATTACCACCTTCAAAGCATTACACAACCTAGCCCCACCATACATATCTGACCATCGCCACTCCCTCCCGCACCCTCTGCTCTTCCTCTTCAGCTCACTGTCCCCACTGCTCGTCTGGTCACCGTGGGGAGCAGAGCCTTCACTGTCCCCACTGCTCGTCTGGTCACCGTGGGGAGCAGAGCCTTCACTGTCCCCACTGCTCGTCTGGTCACCATGGGGAGGAGGGCCTTCAGCCGCTCTGCTCCTCAGCTCTGGAACTCTCTCCCTCCTGACCTCCGTAACATTGACTCTCTCCCACTCTTTAAATCCAGACTCAAAACCCACCTGTTCAGACTGTCCTACCTCTCATAGTCCTACCTCAAAATCAGAGTGGAGCGTTTCCTCCACTCTGATTTTGTCTTTATGTTTTACTGTATTGTTTGTTTGTGCTTTTTATTCATTTCTAACACCGTTCAGTGTCCTTGGGTGTTCTGTCCATCCACCCTAGACTTTCAGATCTCACCGTACACTCTCACGACTTACTCGTCTTTACTCTCTGCAGGAGTAAAACGGATCAGTTTGGATCAGTCCATACGAACCTTTCATTAAATACCTCGCTTTTCGACTCACTTCCAGTTCCTCCCATGATGATCCGCTCTTCATTACAGCAACGGGTAAGATGGCTTCCAGATCCTGGTTTACTAAACATTTCAAAGAAATCTTAGCTCCCCATCCCTTCTCCATTCATTCCTTTCGCATCGGTGCCACTACGTCCGCTGCCAGGGCAGGCGTACCCGACCGAAAAATTCGAACCCTCGGTCGCTGGCCCTCCAGCGCCTACCTCGTGTACGTTCGCTACGACCTCAACGATCTCCTCCAGGCCCATTCCACTTTACGCTCTTTCTAAAACTTTTGGGGTCCCGTTCCGGCTGGGCCAATTGAAGATTGAGACGGAGCCCCCACCCATTGTCTCAACCCAGCCATCACCGCCTATTCACCCAGACATCCACCATCATTCAATAATAAATATCTTCACTGCATTACGTTGATGGCGTGGTCCTTGCTAGTGAAAAGACGCTTAAATGACACTGACACTGCTGTTTAAATGACACTGACACTACTGCTTAAATGACACTGACACTACTGCTTAAATGACACTGACACTACTGCTTAAATGACACAATTGAGTTTTATTACACTACACATTGTGTGTTTTACCTGTTTGTATTATATACAAGTTTACTGTACTTTTACTACGGGTATATGTGATGTTTTAGTCATGGTAGTAGCAGTAGTAGTAGCAGTAGTAGTAGTAGTAGTAGTAGTAGTAGTTGTAGCAGTAGTAGTAGCAGTAGTAGCAGTAGTAGTAGTAGTAGTAGTAGCAGTAGTAGTAGTAGTAGTTGTAGCAGTAGTAGTAGTAGTAGTAGTAGCAGTAGTAGTTGTACTTATGCTGCGGGTATATGTGATGTTTTAGTCCTGGTGTTTATTGTCTTGTTTATCACATGTTTTATGTTCACTGTGGGCCTAGGGGGCGCTGCATTTTCAAATCCTGTGTGTGCGACCTGTACATGTGGTTTTTGATAATAAAGCTGACATTGAACTTTAATTTTTTAAATTAAATTTATTATTATTATACAAACAAATTATTATAAACTCACAAGAAGACAGACAAAAATCTGAATATTTATAAACGATTTTGGGATTGGGATTATCCACAGTCAATGAATACAATAAAATGTGCTAATGATGCTAAGGAAGCTAACAATGCTAATGAAGCTAATGATGCTAACAATGCTAATATCCGGTCTGAAACAGGACCAACTCAGGTCTGAACCGGTCTGAAACAGGACCAACTCAGGTCTGAACCGGTCTGAAACAGGACCAACTCAGGTCTGAACCGATCTCACTCTCAGCTGGAGTCTCTCTCTAGCGCCGCCTCTGGCCCTGACCTGAAACAACAGGACACAGCACAACAACAGGTCAGAAAACCAGAACTAAACCAGGTCTAAACCAGGTCTAAACCAGGTCTAAACCAGGACTAAACCAGGTCTAAACCAGGACTAAACCAGGTCTAAGCCAGAACTAAACCACGACTAAACCAGGACTAAACCAGGTCTAAACCAGGACTAAACCAGGACCAAACCAGGTCTAAACCAGGACTAAACCAGGTCTAAATCAGAACTAAATGAGGCCTAACCCAGGAAAAACTAGGACTAAACCAGGTCTAAACCAGGACTAAACCAGGTCTAAACCAGAACTAAATGAGGCATAACCCAGGAAAAACCAGAACTAAACCAGGTCTAAACCAGGACTACACCCGATCTAAACCAGAACTAAATGAGGCCTAACCCAGGAAAAACTAGAACTAAACCAGGTCTACACCAGGTCTAAAGGTCAGTACCTTGTAGTAGTAGTAGGACAGTGGGAGGGTGTACAGGAGCAGAAGGAACAGAAGAATCACCACGGCTCTGATGATCAGGACTGAGTCTAACTCTGAAACGCAAAAGAACCCAGATCAAGACCAGGACCGGAGCCAAGACCAGGATCAAGACCAGGACCGGGACCATGACCAGGACCGGAACGAAGACCAGGGCCAAGACCAAGACCAGGACCAAGACCAGGACCGGGACCAAGACCAGGGCCGAAACCAAGACCAAGGTCGAGACCAGGACCAGGACCAGGACCAAGACCAAGACCAAGACCAAGACCAAGACCAAGACCAAGACCAGGACCAGGATCAAGACCAGGACCAGGACCAAGACCATGGCCGAGACCAGAACCAAGACCAAGGTCGAGACCAGAGCCAAGACCAGGACCAGGACCAAGACCAGGGCCAAGACCAGGACCAAGACCAAGACCAAGGTCGAGGCCAGGACCTGTATGTGTGTATGTGTGTATGTGTGTATGTGTGTATGTGTGTGTGTGTATGTGTGTGTGTGTATGTGTGTGTGTATGTGTGTGTCTGTATGTGTGTGTGTATATGTATATGTGTATGTGTGTGTGTGTATGTGTATGTGTGTGTCTGTATGTGTGTGTGTATATGTATATGTGTATATGTGTGTGTGTGTATGTGTGTGTGTGTGTATGTGTGTGTCTGTATGTGTGTGTCTGTATGTGTGTATATGTGTATATGTGTGTGTATATATGTATATGTATATGTGTGTTCTGCACTTCACCCGGCTCTCACCCACCTGGACAATAAAGACTCATATGTGAGAATGCTGTTCATAGATTTCAGTTCAGCATTCAACACTATAATCCCACAGCAGCTCATTATCAAACTAGACCACCTGGGGCTTCAGACCTCACTCTGTAATTGGCTGCTGGACTTCCTCAGTGAGAGGCCACAGGCAGTGCGGGTCGGCAGAAACACCTCAAGCTGCATTAGACTGAGCACAGGAGCCCCCCAGGGCTGTGTGCTCAGTCCGATGCTCTTCACTCTGCTGACCCACGACTGCTCACCAGCGTTCAGCACCAATCACATAGTGAAGTTTGCGGACGATACGACTGTGGTGGGTCTCATCTCTAATAACGATGAGACAAACTACAGGAGTGAGGTGAGCCTTCTGACCCAGTGGTGCAGCAATAACAATCTCCTTCTTAATGTTGAAAAGACCAAGGAGATTGTTGTTGACTTCCGGAGAGGCCCCACCCAGCACCCCCCACTGTCCATCAATGGTGCTGCTGTAGAGAGGGTGAGCAGCACCAAATTCCTGGGGGTGCACATCAGTGAGGACCTCTCCTGGACAGTGAATACTGCATCACTGGCAAAGAGGGCACAGAAGCGCCTCTATTTCCTCCGCAAACTGAGGAGAGCTGGAGCCCCCCCCACCCATTATGACCACCTTCTACCGAGGCACCATTGAGAGCGTCCTGACCAGCTGCATCACTGTGTGGTACGGGAGCTGCACTGAACAGAACAGGAAAGCCCTGCAGCGCATAGTGAATGCAGCTGGGAGGATCGCTGGTGTCTCTCTCCCCTCCCTCCTAGACATTTTTAACACCCGCCTCACCCGCAGAGCGTCCAGCATTGTGGGTGACCCGAGCCACCCCTCACACAGCCTCTTCAGCCTCCTGCCCTCGGGGAGAAGGTACCGGAGTCTCCGGGCCCACTCCACCAGACTGTCAAACAGCTTCATCCACCAGACTGTCAAACAGCTTCATCCACCAGGCTGTCAGGAGGCTGAACTCTCACCTGAACTCTCACCTTACCCGTCTCCCACCCCCCACCCCCCATATTGGCATAACCTGCATTCCATAAAAGACATATCACTCTAGACACTTTAAAAAAAACTGCTGCTAAGGACGACTGTTGCACTGTTGCACATTTACATTTACTACTGGAATTTACTACTGTTGTACTGTTGTTGTTATTGCACATTACTACTGGAATTTTTACTACTGTTGTTTACCACTGTTATTGCACTAGAATTACTACTGTTGCACATTTATTTTATCTTAACCTCAATGCACATTCTATTGCACATGACCATTTCACTGCTGTATCTTCCACTGCACATTTTTGATGCACACTGCACACTTTGGAAATCTGTATATAGTATAGTTTATTTATTATGTTGCACTGTTTTAAGATTTTAGATCTTAGACTTTAGTTTAACTTTAGATCTCTGTCTTAGATAGTTTTTGTTGTGTTTTGTCTTCATATTGTATTTTGGACACTGTCTTTTTGCACTACCTGACCAGAGAGAAACGAAATTTCGATTCACTGTATGTTTAACACATATGGCAGAATTGACAATAAAGCTGACTTTGATCTTTGATTTGATATGTGTGTGTATATGTGTGTGTGTGTGTGTGTATGTGTGTATGTGTGTGTGTGTGTGTGTGTGTGTGTGTATGTCTGTGTATATGTGTGTATATGTGTGTATGTGTGTATGTGTGTGTGTGTGTGTATATGTGTATATGTGTGTGTGTGTATGTGTGTGTGTGTGTGTGTGTATGTGTGTGCGTGTGTGTGTGTATATGTGTGTGTGTGTGTATATGTGTATATGTGTGTGTGTGTGTGTGTGTATGTGTTGTGTATATGTGTGTGTGTGTATATGTATGTGTGTATATGTGTGTATGTGTGTGTATGTGTGTATGTGTGTGTGTGTGTGTGTGTGTGTACCTCCCACACTCAGCTGGAGGGTGGGGCTCTCAGAGGAGAAGTTGTGGTTGAACACCTCCAGGAAGTAAACACAGGTGTAGTTTCCTTTGTGGGCGTGGTCAGCATCAGAGAACAGGAAGTGGGCGGAGTGATTGACGGCGGGCAGGGTGCGGTTCTGTCCGGGGGGCGCGGCGGGAGAGAGGAGCCGGAAGGATCCTCCCGGGTACTGTGGCTCCACGGAGCATTTGACCCTGAAGTTTGACCACAGCTGCACCTGCACCCCCTGGGGGCGGGCCCTGGAGATCCCGTCAGACACAGACACAGAGATGATTGGACGATTCAGGAGGTCTGAGGAGACACGTGATTGGACAGATCAGTGTGTGTGTGTGTGTGTGCGTGCGTGCATGTGTGTGTTGTGTGTGTGTGTGAGAGCGTGTGTGTGTTGTGTCTGTGCACGTGTTGTGTGTGTGTGCGTGTGTTGTGTGTCTGTGTGTGTGTGTGTGTGTGTGTGTAACATTCTTCTAGAGCAAGTAGAAAAAACATGTGAGGGACATAAAAAAGTGAGATCCGACTTTTACCTGAACACACCACGTCCACACCCCGGGAAGAGGAGTCTGAAGCCCCGACACATCCTCTCACTGAAGACTTCTTCACACAGTCATCTGAGACCATCCACACAAAACTCAGTGGAAAATCATCTCTGAGTTCTTCATAAACAGCAGAGCCACAGTCCAGGTCTCTGCACACACCAGCTGTAAACTCCTGGACCCAGCCTCCGTCGGGCATCATCCGTCTCCACTCTCCTCTGTGTTCCACCTCCACAGTCCCAGAACAGCGACTGGCCCCTCCCACCAGCCTGAGCGGCTCTGAACAGACAAGAGACAGAGTGAGCCCCCCGCCCCTTTACCTGAAGCCCCGACCCCTTTACCTGAGGCCCCGCCCCTTTACCTGAGGCCCCGACCCCTTTACCTGAGGCCCCGACCCCTTTACCTGAGCAGGTGAGGTTGGCAGTGGCTCCTCCAGAGGAGCAGGTCGTTGAGCCTGAGCGGGGACAGTCCATCAGAGCAGACTCATGACCCTCACAGTGGAACATCTGCCCCAGAGGAGAGAGCGCCCCCTGGAGGAGAGAAGGAGCCCCACAGCCCAGCTCCCTGCACAGCACCTCTGCCCCCCGCTGGCCCAAGTCCCCGTCACAGACCCCGGTCCAGGACCCGTTCCAGATCTGCACCGAACCAGAGCACAGACCGGACCCCGAGACCAGCCGCACCGAGTCTGTGGAAACAGCTGACATCACCACTCTGAGACAACAGGACGCACACATGTGTGACATCACCACTCTGAGGGAACAGGACGCACACATGTGTGACATCACCACTCTGAGGCAACAGGACGCACACATGTGTGACATCACCACTCTGAGGCAACAGGACGCACACATGTGCGACATCACCACTGTAGTGCAGATATATACTGTATGTGTGTGTGTGTGTGTGTGTGTGTGTGTGTGTGTGTGTGTAACATTCTTCTGGAGCAACTAGAAAAAACATGTGAGGGACATAAAAATGTGAGATCCGACTTTTACCTGAACACACCACGTCCACACCCCGGGAAGAGGAGGAGACTGAACCCTCGACACATCCTCTCACTGAAGACTTCTTCACACAGTCACCTGAGACCATCCACACAGAACTCTGTGGAAAATCAACTCTGTGTTCTTCATAAACAGCAGAGCCACAGTCCAGGTCTCTGCACACACCAGCTGTAGACTCCTGGACCCAGACGTAGGACTCCATCCGTCTCCACTCTCCTCTGTGTTCCACCTCCACAGTCCCATTACAGCGACTGGCCCCTCCCACCAGCCTGAGACTGAGAGACAGCTCTGAACAGACAAGAGACAGAGTGAGCCCCGCCCCTTTACATGAAGCCCCGCCCCTTTACCTGAGGCCCCGCCCCTTTACCTGAGCAGGTGAGGTTGGCAGCGGCTCCTCCAGAGGAGCAGGTCGTTGAGCCTGAGTGGGGACAGTCCATCAGAGCAGACTCATGACCCTCACAGTGGAACATCTGCCCCAGAGGAGAGAGCGCCCCCTGGAGGAGAGAAGGAGCCCCACAGCCCAGCTCCCTGCACAGCACCTCTGCCCCCCGCTGGCCCAAGTCCTCGTCACAGACCCCGGTCCAGGACCCGTTCCAGATCTGCACCGAACCAGAGCACAGACCGGACCCCGAGACCAGCCGCACCGAGTCTGTGGAAACACCTGACATCACCACTCTGAGGCAACAGGACGCACACATGTGTGACATCACCACTCTGAGGCAACAGGACGCACACATGTGTGACATCACCACTCTGAGGCAACAGGACGCACACATGTGTGACATCACCACTCTGAGGCAACAGGACGCACACATGTGTGACATCACCACTCTGAGGCAACAGGACGCACACATGTGTGACATCACCACTCTGAGGCAACAGGACTATGGGCAGAAATATGTGCCACCAGAAACTGAATTTGAATCACATAATTTGAAATTGTATTTTTTAATTTGAATCATTGCAATGAAAAATTGAATCTGAATAGTATCATTTGAAATTGAATTTATTAGTTTGTAACAGGAATCTAATAAAATATGAAAATTCACTCTTTTTATAGCTGAGGTCCTGACCAAACCGAAGCAAGAAGATCATGGAGATGGTCCCCGGGCGCAGTAATGTGCTGCCCACTGCTCCTAATAACAGGATGGGTTAAATGCAGAGAAGAATTTCTCCTGTGTGAGATCAATAAAGTCACTTCTTCTTCTATATGCTTGTGTTCAGTTCTCGAAATTCAAATTCAGTTCTCAAAATTCAGATTCAATTTACTGTGACAAACATCCTGGTACTTTAAGGATGAAGGAAGAGCAATCGAGCTCAGATATACAGGACTACAGGACCTTGTGATAGCCTATTGAAATAGTATATAGTATTTCTATGAGCGCAGATGTTTGGTGCTGAAAAAAAGACAGCCCAAACGGGCGGGTTGGAACAAGCTTCACTTATGACGGCAGAATTTGGACCGGCCCTTGGGCAAAAGAGCTACGAGCTGCTAGCTACTAGCTGTTAGCTGCTAGCTACTAGCTGTGGTTTGTTTTTACTGGAGACATGAGAGCTCCAAAACGAGTGAAGCACGGCAACTGCTCTGTCCCTGGATTTGATGATGAAGAACAGAGTATGTTTTAGCTCCTTCATCTGAGCCTTTGAAACAGTAGTGGTTTAATTTTATTTTCTCTGGAAATGTGCCGACACTTATACCTAAAACATTGTATGTCTGCGCCAAACACGGACAAGTGTTTTTTTCATGGGACAACACAGAGCTGGACTTGCAAATCGACTGAAACTGAAGCCTGGGTCAGTACCAACTCTCCACGCCGCATCAGATACAGACGCCGAACAAGTAAGTCAACTGTAAAACTACATCATTTTGTGTCTGTGCTGTGTATGTTTGTCTGGTTTGTTACTGGTACAAACTGGTAAAAGTCTTTATCTGTTACAGTTAAAATGAGGCTTTACCCGGTGAAAATAGACAAATTCATCTCTTGTAAACCTTTGATTTTAGTACGTGAACTTTTATCATTTTATTTTGAATATTATGCAGAAGTTGTAGCATTTTACTGATGAGATGTGCCTGTTAATTCTTCCTAAATCTGCATAGGCCCACTAAAGTTTCCCCCTCACACCTGATTCAGATCCATGAGCTGTTAGCAGGTGACTGCAGGTTTGTTGCATTTGTAATGAGATTAATATAAGAGTTTTTGAGGTGTGTAAAATATACAATGTGTAACCAAATAAATGATGTAATTTCATAATGGGTATATTGAAGTATTAATGTTGTTAACTACACATACTTCTATTTTCTTACAACCTGCACCTGGAGTATATACAAAGTAATAAATGGAGTACTAATTTGTCATTGTTGTCTCTACACAGACCAGCACATCAACTCTGACCGGGTGTGTAGGACCACACAAGCTGGAATAATGACCCAGATTCTGCAGCCCCAGCCCCAGCTCACAAATGAGTAATGGGAGAGATGACAATCAAAATATTTAGTTTAATATTTGCAAAGATTATCATTGGTTTGTGTTCTTCAATGCTTATGTTCTAACAATTTTCAAAGTTTTTTCCCCTGTGATGTAAATAAATCTTTACATTATCTTTACACTGTCTACACCATTGAATAAAAATGCACAAGGCTCTAGATTTGTGGGTAGAATTAACTGTCAACAGTTTATTTATTCTTTTATTAACTTCTGTAAAAAGTACTGGTGTCTTCCTCTCAAACGTAAAGGACTGTAGTCAGCTCTGTATATTTGGCTGTATATTTTGCAGAGAGTACACGTTGAGGCAGGATGGTCCACCGTACATGTGAGCTGTCCCTCCACCTGTCCTAGTCTTCTAGTGACCTAATTAGGATTAGAAATGGTAAGTGTCATTTTTAGGCATAAGTAGTTGTCAAATGAAAATACAAAGTTGTTTTCAATTTAGAGCGTTACCTGAGATATCCAAGCAGCTTCTGAGGGCATCGTAGCACAATTTCCACAGCGCCACCTATCCAAAAAATATAGGTAGAACTTGGTAAATCTTCAGGTAAATATAAGGTAATACAGACAGATGTGATGATGTGATCTTCAGGAGTAAGTCATGGGTTAACATGACGTCAATATACGTGAGCATAGAGAACTTTATCATAGAATAGGTTAGAATGCCTTCTATTATTACTGTACATGTGTACAATGAGATTAAAAGCGCATTCTCCAGTGCAGACATGTATGTAGATTATTTACATACATTTATAACAAAGTGCAAGAAAAAATAACAAAAGGGGGGTAGGTGCTCATTTCTGAGCAACATACATAATATGTATAATATGTAAATATTATTTACATGCACTTAAGTATCCTGGCTTTGTATTTGTGCACATGTTAGAACATTGTTGTTGGTAAACAGGTTACACACGTACAGAGAATGCTTTAATGTAACAACACATTGGTATACTAGAGTTTTTCATGTAAACCGGGATATCAATAACCCCATTACTCTGTGTTCATGTAAACACTGTGTCCAAAAAAATGTGATCAAAACCGGGATAAGCCTTATATTCACGATATTAAGTGCATGTAAACATAGTCACATAGTCAAGTCATTCAATCAGAGCAACATGAAAAGCTAACAACACAGGCTAGATGCTGGCTACATGCTAACCATAACAGTATACATAAACAAGCTAACGAAAGTATTGTTTCCAAACATTAACATTTCAAACTAACCATTCGGCGACGTCCTGCTGAAGCCGCTGAGTTGCAGCTTCTTCGCGTTCGGGATCAGATTTGGGCCGTACTGAAAAGTTTTTACGAGTCTCGGTGTAGCAGCAGACAGAGGAATCCTGTATATCTGAGCTCGATTGCTCTTCCTTCATCCTTAAAGTACCAGGATGTTTGTCACAGTAAATTGAATTTGAATTTTGAGAACTGAACATGAGCATAAAGAGTGAATATTCATATTTTATTAGATTCCTGCTACAAACTAATTCAATTTCAAATGATACTATTCAGATTCAATTTTTTAATCCAATGATTCAAAAAATACAATTTTAAATTATGTGATTCAAATTCAGTTTCTGGTGGCACATATTTCTGCCCATACAGGACGCACACATGTGTGACATCACCACTGTAGTGCAGATATATGTGTGTGTGTGTGGTATATATATATATATATATATATATATATTACTGTTGTGTGTGTGTGTGTGTGTTGTGTGTGTGTGTGTGTGTTGTGTGTGTGTCTGTGTGTGTTGTGTGTGTGTGTTGTGTGTAGAGGTAAGATCTTAAGCCCGAGCCCGAGCCCGACCTGACCCGACCCGAATTTCGGGTCGGGTTCGGGCCTAAAATGTCAATCATTGCTTCGGGTCGGGCTCGGGCTTCTCTCTAGCTGACTTTTTAAAAAAAAATAAATATATGTTTATAAAAATGTATAATAAAACGATGTGTGGATACTATACTAAGGAATACTTGTTTTAAAATAAATAATTTGGATAAAACAGAGAAGGCGCTGTAAGGTATTTAACTACTAAACAGGAGCCGCTCTTAATAATCTTCCCCTCCGCAAGTCCGCATCTATTTTGACCTGGTATCCCCAATATGGAGGAGCAAGAAGTTAAGGATAAACTAAAGACAGGAGAACTGAAAAGACAAACACGCACCGGTAAGAGTGAGGTGTGGAAAAGCTTCAAATTGATTGTTGAAAATGCTACAGAAACTTGCGTTGGCTTCGCTGAATGTAGTCAATGTGGCGCTTTGCTTTCATACGAGAGCAAAAAGACTGGCACCTCGACGTTCCCAGCTGCACGCCTGTGCAGTTGCGCACTGCTCACACATTCTCAGCGCACAAGAAAACCTCTGCAGCGCAGGGATGAAAGAGTTCCGCTTTTTTTTCAGCCGCGGGGTCATCTGAATACGGGGGAATCGTCCAGTATTCAGAAACAAAAGTATGTGTCTCGTATTAAACTTCTACCGGTGTAAGCCGCGAGCACGCGCAAGCCGCGAGCACGCGCAAGCCGCGAGCACGCGCAAGCCGCGAGCACGCGCAAGCCGCGAGCACGCGCAAGCCGCGAGCACGCGCAAGCCGCGAGCACGCGCAAGCCGCGAGCACGCGCAAGCCGCGAGCACGCGCAGCTCTTTCCGCGTGTAGCGGGGGGGGGGGGGGGCATGTCGGATGTCGCGCACAGGAGTCCAAGGAGCGCTCAGGGAGTTAGTGTGTTTGCTCAGACACATAAAACATTAGGAGGAACATTGACCTCGACGCTGAGCAGGCATTTAAACAGCTGTACTAGCAAAATTGATGATCGTCAAACATCTATATTATCATTTGTTTCAAAAAAACGCCCCTCACAAATAAAATATGAAATTTCGGGTTTGCTTCGGGCTTGGGCCTGCGAATCAAGTTAATTGGTCGGGCTCGGGCCGGGTCGGGCTTTAATACCCGCGGGCCGAGTCGGGTCGGGCTGGATTTTTTAGGCCCGATCTTACCTCTAGTTGTGTGTGTGTGTGTAAATGGTTACATTTTTATACAGCGCTTTTCCACGTTCCACGTGTGTGTGTTAAATATATATATATATATATATATATATATATATATATATATATATATATATATATATATATATATAAAGATATATATATATATATAGAACTAAAGATATATATAGAACTAAAGATATATATATATATATAGAACTAAACCTGGACTAAACCAGGACTAGACCAGGACTAGACCAGATGGATTAAAGCGCTGCGTGCGGGTCTATTTCCTGGTTTCTCACGAGTCACAGCTGAGGCGAGCAGCGAGGAGGCAGTCTGAGCGCATGTGAGTAAGAGCCATCCAAGAGCCGCGGCTCCTCTAGACCTCCTCTAGACCTGACCAGGTCTAGACCTGGTGGTCTGGACTAAACCAGGACTAAACCTGGACTAAACCAGGAGGAGCCGTGCTCACATGCGCTCAGACTGCCTGCGGTCCACTCCTCCCTGCGGACTCGTGAGAAACTCGTGTGTGTGTGTGCGTGCGTGTGTGTGTGTCTGTGTGTGTGTTTATGTGTGTGTGTGTGCATGCGTGTGTGTGTTTGTGTGTGTGTGTGTGTATGTGTAACATTCTTCTGGAGCAACTAGAAAAAACATGTGAGGGACATAAAAATGTGAGATCCGACTTTTACCTGAACACACCACGTCCACACCCAGGGAAGAGGAGAATGAACCCCCGACACATCCTCTCACTGAAGACTTCTTCACACAGTCACCTGAGACCATCCACACAGAACTCTCTGGAAAATCATCTCTGTATTCTCCATAAACAGCAGAGCCACAGTCCAGGTCTCTGCACACACCAGC
>JAVJIX010000042.1:2042500-2122500 GCA_036785185.1 Paratrypauchen microcephalus
TAGTCAGAGCTAAGCTCAGTCTGGCCTAATCAGGCCGGGCCTAGACGCGTGCACGGGGAAGGTAAGAAGCCCTGAACAAGCGACTGTCGAAAACGCGATCATGTGGAAGATTCGGGCCGATTATTTCAGCGCATCAGAACAGAAGTTGCTTTTGGAACTCTACAACACATTTGCAATAACCAAGACCAGAGACATGGCGTGGCAGAAGTTCGCCGAACGCTTAAATACGTAAGTTAAGTCCCATAACAGTGCTGGACAGTGAGTTTTTTAAGTCTGTTTTTCACCACTGATGTCAACGCTGATTTGTGGCGCAGGGGTAAAGTTACCGTCTGGAGAGCGGGAGATTGTGAATTCGATACTCATGGTGGGCAGTTGATGGCATAATTATTATACATTTGTATAGCAGTCTTGTCAGTTGTAATTTATTTTTACTGTGTAAAAGTATTTGCTCCAACTAATACGTTAAATTGTGTTATCTTGTCTTTGAGCAGGAATAATGTGTAGAGGAGTGTTTTGCAGGTAAAGACAAAGCATAATAACATTTTGCAGAGTGGTAAGTAGGCTAATATTAATATTATTATTCAGTGAAATTAGTAATACTGTTGAAATGGTACCTTAATTTAATTTAAAATGAACAGTAGCTACCAAGCCACAGGAGGTGGGAGCCCCCCTCAAAACCTTTCACCTGCAGAGGAGCTGGCACTGGCCCTAAACCGGGGTCGCCCACTGGTGGAGGTAACTGAAGGAGAGACCCCATCAAAGATCCTTCCTGCGAGTTCTCCTGAAGAGTATATTCAAGTTACTGAAGATGGCGTACACTTGGACCCTCCTCAGCAGTCCTCCAGCAGTGCCTTGCCTGACCCTCAGCAGTCCTCCAGCAGTGCCTTGCCTGACCCTCAGCAGTCCTCCAGCAGTGGCCTCGCACCAGAATGTCATACCTAATGTCTTTTATTGTTTTATGCCTATTGATGGAAATTGATAAATAGGATTTCATTAAAAAGGCTTGCACAGCATCTCTTAAGCAAATTTGTTGAATCATTGAAATGTTGCATCATGGAGCGTGCCTGTTATTTGGCTACATTTTGTTTGTAAAAGTAAAGGTTTACCTGTAACTGTATTCTTTGATAGAGATGTCACATAAAATATAAAGTGTCAATGTCGTCAAGTGAGAGTGATGTTAGGCCCAACTGATATAATTTGATGTGATGATAAGAGTAATTGTAGGTTAAATTCATTTCCATTTCTGTAATATGTTGCAAATATAAATGCGTGAAAATTTAACTGAAATTTGACGTGGGCATCAATAGGTCAATACCGGGAATCGAACCCGCACATACGAGAGTCAAAGCACAAATCCACTCGACCACAGATATTCTTTGAAATACTGCTGGAATTCTTCTATATGTTAATGTCGTAAAGACAGCGGTGGAAAAGCATATGTTTAGATTACCGGAGAATTGTCAAGAACCGAGAACGTAAGGTAATTTGTTTTTTTGCTGATGTTGTTTTCGGACAACACAGATACTCATGCGGGGAGGTGTGCGGAACGGTGTGTTTGACACTCTGTTTACGTCAGGTACGTATTCTCTGCGACACGGCCTAAGTAAGACAGAACTTTAGCCTCCCCCCGACCAGACTATGTGCTAAGACCATGTTGCCCCAGTAACTCAGCGGGAACTAAGTTTAGCGAGCGTCGTGGAACCGAACTCTCACTTAAACTAGCGCCAACTGACGAATAAAGCCGGGCTTTGCGCTTAGTAGCTTTCGTGGAATACCCCCCAGGATAAAGTCAGTGTTCACAGATCTGGTTTGTTTTAACTGTAATTTAAAGGTTTGGTAAGTGTTAGTTTGTTTTTCTTATCAAAACAAAACATTTGACCGAAAGGTGATATATTTGTGTCCCAAACAGTTGTCCACGAAAAATCCAGCAGCGTAGGTAGCATTCGCATCCCTGGGTCGCCCGGCCTTTCTGTGTGGAGTTTGCATGTTTTCCCCGTGGCACTCCGGTTTCCCCCACCAACCCAAAACATGCACCATAGGTAAATCCTCCAGCTGAGGTCCTGACCAAACCGAAGCAAGAAGATCATGGAGATGGTCCCCGGGTGCAGTAATGTGCTGCCCACTGCTCCTAATAACAGGATGGGTCAAATGCAGAGCTGGAATTTCCCCACTGTGGGACTAATAAAGGCAGAGCTTTCTTTCTTTAGCGGAAGTGAACGGCGGATGCGGTCCACCGTAAGGGGAAGTTTACGAGTGAACAGGCAACATTCAGCTAATGTGAGCGCACGTATCTAAATCAATGATTTAGTCCTGGTTCAGACCTGATGTAGTCCTGGTTCAGTCCTGATGTAGTCCTGGTTCAGTAGTAAATTGTGGGCCGGTCTCTAAGTAAAAAAAAAAAAAAAAAGAAGGGCATCTGCCCCTAGGACTGTCAGCCCACCGGGAAAATGCACGGTATGCTCGATTACCAGTCCAGGCCTGGTGTACAGAAACCCGGTGTACGGGCTGGAGACCCCAAGGTCAAGGTGGGAAACACCTCCGAAGGTTGTGGAGAATGACTGAGCCAAGATCCAGTGGGACTTCCAGATACAGACTGACAGAATGGTGATGAACCAACCAGACATAGTGGTGGTGGATAAGCAACAGAACAGAGCCGTGGTGGTGGACATTGCAATACCAAGAGATGATAACATCAGGAAAAGGAACACGAGAAACTAGAGAAATACCAGCGGCTCAAGGAAGAGCTGGAGAAGGCCTGGAAGGTGAAGGCATCAGTTGTGCCCGTGGTGATCGGAGCACTCGGGGCTGTAACCCCCAAACTGGAGGAGGTTACAGCAGATCCAGGAGAAACATCAGACATCTCAGTCCAGAAAAGTGCAGCACAGGAACAGCAAAGATACTGCGCAGAACTCTCAAGCTCCCAGGCCTCTGGTAGAGGACCCGAGCTGGATGAGAGAGAGAGACCAACGACCGAGGAAGGTGAGGAGCACTTTTTTTTTTATTTTATATATATGAGTAGTTGTACAATTGTGAAACTCTTTTGTAGTTGGTAAATAAAGAAAATTTACTCAATGTTATGTGTTTGTTTGTTCTTTTTCTTTATTATTAAATAACATATTGTGGTTCATAGTAATGTTAAAGTACATGTACAGTATGGAATGCAAGTTATGGCTCCATTCAGTTTCAATTGTGTCTACTTCTATAGTTTTGGAGAGAAAGTCTATGCCCTGGCACATGTTGGGGCCTTGACACTTAGTCTTGTGAGTAAAAACGTTCATGGAAGATGTTTCAAAAGTATATGATGGTAGTACAACAGGACTGTAATAATATAAAGAGTCCTTCATGATACACACCAGGAGGTAACACCTCATGCCATGTCGCTCATGCACTATAACATGTGTTATAGAAGTGCTATCAAGGGCATGAAAAGTTGTGGTAAAAAAAAAATGAAAATGAACAAAATGAACAAAATATAAAAATGAAAAAAAAAAAAATATATATATATATATTAAAATATATATTTTAAAAAATATAATAAAATGAAATATAAAATGAAAAAATGAACAAATAAAAATGAAAAAAATAAAATAAATAAAATATAAAATGAAAAAATATAAAAATGAAAAAATATATAATAAAATAAAATATATAATGAAAAAATGAACAAATAAAAATGAAAAAAAAATGAACAAATTATAAAAATGAAAAAATATATAATAAAATAAAATAAAAAAATGAACAAAATATAAAAATGAAAAAATATATAATAAAATAAAATAAAAAAAATGAACAAAATATAAAAATGAAAAAAATATATAATAAAATATATAATGAAAAAAATGAACAAATAAAAATGAAAAAAATGAACAAATTATAAAAATGAAAAATATATAATAAAATAAAATATATAATGAAAAAAATGAACAAATTATAAAAATGAAAATAAATATAATAAAATAAAATAAAAAATTAACAAAATATAAAAATGAAAAAATATATAATAAAATAAAATATATAATGAAAAAATGAACAAATAAAAATGAAAAGAATGAACAAATTATAAAAATGAAAAATATATAATAAAATAAAATATATAATGAAAAAAATGAACAAATTATAAAAATGAAAAAATATATAATAAAATAAAATATAAAATGAAAAAAATATATACAAATGAACAAATTATATAAAAGGGCCTTATGAGGATTTATGTTCTAATATTGTGTTTTGTTCTGTTTTTACACTAAAATGGAACACAAACACACACACACACACTTTTTTTACACTAAAATGGAATAATGAATATGTATCAAACAAATATATAACAAACTGTTTTCCCATTTTATCGTTTTTCGTCCTTAATTGAAATTCAAAAGAACGAATGGCACACAAACCGTCAGTCCATCAGTCTGAAACAAGCTGATTTAAAATAAAAAACAGTCGTGTATAAAGTTTTGCTTTGTCTGCAGAGATTCGCTGTTAAACAATGACCCTGGACACTGCCGTTTTGACTTTTTCAGCTTCTGTAAACAAAAACACTCTGAATTATCTCACAAACCCTGATTATTTTGAAAGTCACAATCAACGCACGACTCCAAAACGAGGCTGAAGAAAAGATAAGGCTGTCAACAACAACTCAGAGTTTAGAGTCCCAAGGTTCATCTGCGTCAAAGAGGAGCTCTGAAAAGGCTGAAGGAAAAGTGAACGGTTTTGAAAAGGAATTATCTGCGTAGTTTTGTTTTATTCAAGACCAACAGATAAAATAAAACACAGTCCTCACTTCGCTTCTGTCAACATTTTCAGATTCCAAAATGTGTTGATGTTCTTTTCTCAGATGGAAGGGGGAGAGCCAGATTTATTTATTTACACTGGTATTTGTCATGAAAAATCCAAAAGGTAAACGCACAAAGCTGGAATTTCTATTTTTTAAAAGACTCAAGAACTGGCTGCATCACAACAAAAATCTGTTTCTGACTCAGTATTTATTTAGTGAAAGTCGCCTGAAACCAGGGAACATGTCGCAGTGATAAAAGTCAAATATTCAAATGTTTAAAACATCCTCAGATCTGATTCAGTGAAGGAGGTCATTACACACACACATACACACATATACATATACACACATACACACATATACATATACACACATACACACATATACATATACACACACACATATACATATACACACACACATATACATATACACACATACAGACATATACATATACACACATACACACATATACATATACACACACACATATACATATACACACACACACATATACATATACACACATACACACATATACATATACACACATACACACATATACATATACACACATACACACATACACACATACACACATATACATATACACACATATATACATATACACACACATATACACACATACACGCACACACATACACACATATACATATACACACATACACACATATACATATACACACATATACATATACACACATACACACATACACGCACATACATATACACACATACACACATATACATATACACACATACACGCACATACATATACACACATACACACATATACATATACACACATATACATATACACACATACACACACATATACATATACACACATACACACATACACACATATACATATACACACATACACGCACATACATATACACACATATACATATACACACATACACACATACACGCACATACATATACACACATACACACATATACATATACACACATACACACATATACATATACACACATACACACATATACATATACACACATATACATATACACACACACACACATATACATATACACACATACACACATACACACATATACATATACACACATACACGCACATACATATACACACATACACGCACATACATATACACACATACACACATACACACATATACATATACACACATACACACATATACATATACACACATACACACATACACATATACATATACACACATACACACATATACATATACACACATACACGCACATACATATACACACATACACACATATACATATGCACACATACATGCACATACATATACACACATACACACATATACATATACACACATACACGCACATACATATACACACATACACACATATACATATACACACATACACACATATACATATACACACATATACATATACACACATACACGCACATACATATACACACATATACATATACACTCATACACACATATACATATACACACATACACACATATACATATACACACATACATACATATACATATACACACATACACACACACACACACACACATATACACACATACACACATATACACACATACACGCACATACATATACACACATACACACATATACATATACACACATACACACATATACATATACACACATACACGCACATACATATACACACATACACAAATATACATAGACAAACATACACGCACATAAATATACACACATACACACATATACATATAGACACATACACACATATACATATACACACATCCACACATATACATATACACCCATACACACATATACATATACACACATACACACATATACATATACACACATACACGCACATACATATACACACATACACACATATACATATACACACATACACACATATACATATACACACATACACACATATACATATACACACATACACGCACATACATATACACACATACACACATATACATATACACACATACACACATATACATATACACACATACACGCACATACATATACACACATACACACATATACATATACACACATACACACATATACATATACACAGATATACATATACACACATACACACATATACATATACATACATACACACATATACACACACACACATATACATATACACACATACACACATATACATATACACACATACACGCACATACATATACACACATACACACATATACACACATACACGCACATACATATACACACATACACACATATACATATACACACATACACACATATACATATACACACATACACGCACATACACATACACACATACACACATATACATATACACACATACACACACATATACATATACACACATACACACACATATACATATACACACATACACACATATACATATACACACATACACACATATACATATACACACATACACACATATACATATACACACATACTAGAGGTAAGATCTTAAAGGGATATGCCACCCCCAGGTCAAATTTGGGCATCTCCCCACAGTCCAGAGACTAAAATAAGTGGTGGAAAGCGTTTTCCTGCTCACCCAGCCATTGTCCGAGTCTGTCGCCACTGACCGCCGCGGTATCTGCAGCTACTCCGCCTTAGACTGGAGTCTAACGTCGCCAGAGAAAGATTTCGGCCAAAAGGAATTAATTTGCTCGATGCGTTTCCCAATTACTTTCTGTGTAGTGCGCATTCATATCGAGTGCAAATAAATGTGCAAATCAACACGGAGAGCTTGACTTGGTCATTTTGGGTGGGAACTATTTTCCAGTGCGGAAGAATAAAGCCGAATCACGCAGCACGCTGCCAGGGGAATCCCTGTTACGCACCAGGAAGGGAGTTCCCCTGTTGCACAGCGTGGTGCGTGATTCGGCTTTATTCTTCCGCACTGGAAAATAGTTCCCACCCAAAATGACCAAGGCAAGCTCTCCGTGTTGATTTGTACATTTATTTGCACTCGATATGAATGCGCACTACACACAAAGTAATTGGGAAACGCATCGAGCAAATTAATTCCTTTTGGCCGAAATCTTTCTCTGGCGACGTTAGACTCCAGTCTAAGGCGGAGTAGCTGCAGATACCGCGGCGGTCAGTGGCGACAGACTCGGGCAATGGCTGGGTGACCAGGAAAACACTTTCCACCACTTATTTTAGTCTCTGGACTGTGGGGAGATGCCCAAATTTGACCTGGGGGTGGCATATCCCTTTAAGCCCAAGCCCGAGCCCAACCCGACCCGACCCGAAATTCGGGTCGGGTCGGGCCTAAAATGTCAATCATTGCTTCATAAAACGATGTGTGGATACTAAACTAAGGAATACTTGTTTTAAAATAAATAATTTGGATAAAACAGAGAAGGCGCTGTAATGTAATTGCTATTTAACTACTAAACAGGAGCCGCAGAGCCAAAGCATGCTCTGCGCACGTGACCGCCGCCCTTGTAATAATCTTCCCCTCCGCAAGACCCCTCCTCCTCCCGAGTCCTCACAAATAAAATATGAAATTTCGGGTTTGCTTCGGGCTCGGGCCTGCAAATCAAGTTAATTGGTCGGGCTCGGGCCGGGTCGGGCTTTAATACCCGCGGGCCGGGTCGGGTCGGGCTGGATTTTTTAGGCCCGATCTTACCTCTAACACATACACACATATACATATACACACATACACACATACATATAAACACATACACATATATATATATATATATATATACAGTGGTTATATACAGTGGTACCTCGCCTTACGAAAGACCCTACATAAGAAAAATCCAAGTTACGAAACGCCTTAACGTCAAATTTTGGTCTCTAGATACGAAAGAAAATTCAAGTTACGAAACGCGAAATCTCAAAAATTCAATTAATGCGCGCTCAGATGCACACCCCGAAACGTAAATACACTTTATCAACACACACGGGGTTAGGTTCCAGAGGTGGCCCGCGGTGGGAGAGGTCCACGAGGTAGGACAACTTTGTATTTTGCAATTCTTCTACATGTTTTAAGGCTGTAAATGCCTCACCACACACATTCTACGCTTTTCTCAGACTGGAGTTGGGCTTTTCTTGCATTTCTCTCTTGTTTGAGCACTCGAACTTTTATAGATTTTCAATGGAATGTGTTGATAGTGAAGCGTGGGGGGGGACACGGCTCAATATAGCGCCGAACATGCGAGGGGAGCGGAGACACAGGATTACTATCAACAACACATCATCAGTAGGTAAAACTCACCTGTCTGACGACGGTCTAAACCCCGCTCACGTTCCCTTAGTGAGTGAACAATCCAACGCTTGGTGAACTCTGCTTCACAATGACAGGAAGAGCCGACATCGAAGGATCAAAAAGCGACGTCGACACGGCGCAAGGCCGCGCTACACCGGGACTGCGGGCGCGGGATGGAGCCAAGGCGGCCGGGCCGTGCCTTCCCCTCGGGGCTGAGCACGCGCGGGCTGAGCACGGGGTGATTTATTCCTGGTCTGGCCCCGGTTTGGTCTGGTTCAGGTTTAGACCTGGTTTAGTTCTGGTCTAGACCTGGAAGTCACATAGAACCAGAGCCCGTCCCGAGCGAGACCCCGCGGTCTAGAGCACCTTTCTCGGCCTCTTAGCTCACAGTGTCGGCACCCCGGCTCTGGAGGTCAGGTAGAACCAGAGCCCGCCCCGCCTCGCTCTTATTCCCGCTGAAAGAGCGTCTTTCTCTGCCTCTTAGCTCTAGCGCGGAACGCGCAAGGAGTGCAGAGACACGAGCAACGAGCACCGCGCTCCTCCAACGGCACTGCCATGTTATAATAATAACAGGTCCAATCCAGGTTTAGTTCTGGCCAGACCTGGTTTATTCCACGTTCTTTTAGTCCTGGTCTAAACTACCAAATGCTTGATTAGCTCAGCTGACGGTCAATGGTAAAATTTTTATTATATGATTTATTTGGTTTATTTATTTATTTACTCTAATCACAGTAACAGGGTTGCAGGTAACAGGGTTGCAAAATCGCGCTAATGTTAGCTTTATCTCAGGAATAGAAGCTAGCTGTTTAGCTAGCTGTTATTACTAATCAAGAGGAAAAACTTATTTATGCAAATAAGTAAAGGAAAAATAATAATAATTGTCTTATTCTGATCATTTGCATAACAGGGTTGCATGAGGCAGAGTGAGACATTCAATCAAGGTTAACGATGTTATAAATAAGATAAATAAATAAGTCCTGAGGCTCAGTTCCGTAGGCAGAGGAGCACATAACCACTGGCTTGTTGTCAAACCATGTAATAATAGTAAGTTCAGGACTTCTTCTGACCACCATCTCAGTTGCTCCTCTTCCTTTCTTTTTGATAGCCTGATCTTCTGTTATTTTGCAATAACTGGGGATTCTGTTTTTCATTATAGTCCCAGTGCCTGCAAGCCCTTTCTCTGCCAGGATGTCCAAAAGTTTGACTGTAGTGAAGTACCTGTCAAAGAACAGGTGAGAACCTCTGGGAACACACTCAGCCAGAACTGCTTGTTCTCCAATGCCCTGTTCTGCAGTGACATTGAAAGTGGTCTTCCCCTGGTAGACAACAAAGTCTAAAATAATCCCGCTTGGTGTAGCCAGAACAAACACCTTCAAGCCAGTTGGATGTGGTTTTCCTGGTACATGTTGGCGAATTGGACAGCGGCCAGTAAATGGAATCATTTGCTCATCGATCGACATTTTGCCCTTTCTAGGCTGTCTCAGACATCCCTGCCTCACTTTATCCAGAATTGGCCTGACCTTCCATAAAATGTATCTTTCTTTTTCCTCCTCAGACACATCAAGATCAGTGACAAGCTTAATAGAACTCCTAAGTTTGTAGAACCGATTTCTGGTCATGAATTTGAACTCTGGTCTTTGAAGCCCAATACATTTGAATGTTTGGATAACCCACACAGGCCATGTAGATGGAGCACCCAAAGAAAGTCTTCAACTCTTCAGGGGTAGTGTTTAGTGATGTTCCAGAATGAAGGACTCCACGTTGGTTTGTGCACATAGCCATTTTTTCCAAACACAAAGTCATCAATGTGGCGTCACTGCTTAGAATAATTGGAACATAATCCAGTTGGGGGTTGAATCTTAAGGAAAACAATAAAAATTAAAGCCGCAAGCGGCGTTGGTCGGGACCTCGCACCTGCGTTTGTTCGTCTTACTGAGACGCACAGCCATACGAAATTTCGTGTGCCTGGCACAATTATCTCACTTCCTGTTGGGCGTGGCCATGACATTGTAGATACCCTGTCAGAACAGACCCTGTCAGACCCTGTCAGACCCTGTCAGACTCTGTTAGACCCTGTCAGACCCTGCATGTGGCCTACATGCTGAGGCCTACATGAACCTTCGATGCTTGTCCCCACATTGCTGCTTGCAGCTATATCAGATCAAAGGTACAAGATCAAAGACCTTTGATCAGGGCGTTGCCTAGCAACAAATACCTCCCATTCATAACTCATCACTCCCATTCAATAAATACCTAACTTTATCGATCCGCCGTATCGTCATATTACCGCCTATTTGAAAATCCTTCGCAATTTAACATCTCCAACGTCTTAAGATTATGTTCACCAAAATTTAAGCCTATCTGAGGTACGGTGTAGGAGAAGTGTTTCAAATTCCATACCTAACTTTATCGATCCGCCGTATCGTCATATTACCGCCTATTTGAAAATCCTTCGCAATTTAACATCTTCAACGTCTTAAGATTATGTTCACTAAAATTTAAGCCCATCTGAGGTACGGTGTAGGAGAAGTGTTTCAAATTCCATTCTATGTCAAATACCCCAAAATCACACAAAAGGCCAATTATCTCACTTCCTGTTGGGCGTGGCCATGACATTGCAGTGAGGCGTTTGTTCGTCTTATTGAGATACACGTCCCTACCGAATTTCGTGCGCCTATCTTAAACGGTATGCCAGCCCCGAAAGACAACGCGCTAGGGGCGCTATCGAGCTCCTGGGGGTCCCCGGGGACGGGACTTTGTGTGGTCGTACTGGCAGCACTTTGTGATGCCCGTGCAAAGTTTCGTTCATTTTGAAGCATGGGAATTGATCTTTGTACCTTTGATCAGGGCGTTGCCTAGCAACAAATACCTCCCATTCATAACTCATCACTCCCATTCAATAAATACCTAATTTTATCGATCCGCCGTGTCGTCATATTACCGCCTATTTGAAAATCCTTCGCAATTTAACATCTCCAACGTCTTAAGATTATGTTCACCAAAATTTAAGCCTATCTGAGGTACGGTGTAGGAGAAGTGTTTCAAATTCCATACCTAACTTTATCGATCCGCCGTATCGTCATATTACCGCCTATTTGAAAATCCTTCGCAATTTAACATCTCCAACGTCTTAAGATTATGCTTACCAAAATTTATGCCCATCTGAGGTACGGTCTAGGAGACCCCCCACTGGGGGTCCCCCAGTGGGGGGTCTCCCAGGGACCCCCAGGTCCCCCAGGGACGAGACTTTGTGTGGTCGTACTGGCAGCACTTTGTGATGCCCGTGCAAAGTTTCGTTTGTTTTGAAGCATGGGAACATGCTCAAAATTGCCCCAGCGTGTATGAACAAGAATAATAATAATAATACGGAAACAAAGCAACAACAATAGGGACCTTCGTCCCCCTTCGGGCTCGGTCCCTAATAAAAAAAAGTCAGTCTTTTCATTTTAAAGATTACACTCATTTTTATTGCAAACTATTACAAAACTGAATTATTTTGAATAGTTTTTTTTTTTTTTTTTCAAAATTATTTGAATGAAATAAATACTGTATTGGCCCGAATATAAGACGGTGTCAATCTCACGCTCCATCCTCCCCTCACTCGTGAACAAGACCCCAAGATACTTGAACTCCTCCACTTGAGGCAAGGACTCCCCACCCACCCAGAGAGGGCAAGCCACCTGCGCACCCTTAGAGATAGGGTGAGGAGCTCGGTCACACGGGAGGAGCTCGGAGTAGAGCCGCTGCTTCTCCAAGTTGAGAGGAGCAGCTGAGGTGGCTCGGGCATCTGTTCCGGATGCCTCCTGGTCGCCTCCTTCGGGAGGTGTTCCGGGCATGTCCCACCAGGAGGAGGCCCCGGGGAAGACCCAGGACACGCTGGAGGGACTATGTGTCCCGGCTGGCCTGGGAACGCCTTGGGGTCTCCCCGGAGGAGCTGGAGGAAGTGTCCGGCGTGAAGAAGGTCTGGGCGTCCCTGCTTAGACTGTTGCCCCCGCGACCCGGCCCCGGATAAGCGGAAGAAAATGGATGGATAAGACGTTGTTTTTTGCATTGAAATAAGACTGAAAAAGTGGGAGTCGTCTTACATTCGGGGTCTAGACATTATACCCATTCACAACGCTAGATGGCGCCAGATATCTTTAAAGCGAATGCTGAACTGAACTCAACAGGTCAAAGCGAACCCCTGTCACGAAGAAGAAAAATAAAAAATAGCGGTAAGAAAGAAAAGAGAAGAAAATAAGAGAAGAGATAACAGAAAATGGAGAAACGTAGCGACAATCTGGAGAAAAGTGGGTCGAAGATCGGCCAGGTGAACCGGCAGCTGAGGAGAAGTTATGATGCAAACTTCAAGATGATGGTGATAAATGAGGCAGAGTCTTCAAACAATTGCAAAGCGGCTGTGAAATATGGTGTCACAGAGTGTAATGTACGGAGATGGAGAGCTCAAAAAGATCGCCTAAAAAATGCTCACAGTCAGAGAGAAGCTGTATATATAAATATTTTTTAAAAAGCTAAAAACAAACAAAAAAAAGCTGTATATATAAATATATATATGTATTTAAAAAGCTGTATGTAGAAATAGCTGCTATTTTCTGTATAAAAATTTAATTTGGTGTTCAAAAAGTCTTTTTTCAAACTTGAGTCTTGAAAAAGAGGGGGTCGTCTTATAATCAGGGTCGTCTTATATTCGGGCCAATACGGTATATAAAATACATTGTAAAATACATAATACTAAGAGAGTACAAAGTCAAGATGTACATTGTAGTCTTGCTCCAGGGCGGACGGCGACTGGACACTGACACTTCTTCCTCTTCTTGTCCTGTCTCAACCTCATCCTCAGAGCTCTCGGATTCCTCTGCCTCTCCCTCAAACTGTGGATCTTGGTCATCATCATCAGACAACTTAAAGGTCCCATGACATGGTACTTCTTGATGCTTTTTATATGGCTCCTTAATGGTTCCCTAATACTGTAAATGAATCCTTCTTCAAAATCAACACTCAGTGCATGAGAAACAGAGACAAGATGAGAAAGAGTAATTTTTCTCTCTCTGAACAGGCCATTATGGGCGTTGTTGCTTGAATGCAAATGAGGAGAAAAGAGCTGGCCTATAGTAGAGGGTGGGGGCGTGGCCAAACTCTCCGCTCTCAGCTGATCCATTTCCGTGTTTTGGCATGGGGGGAGAAATTTGAAGCGTTCCATTGAAAAATAAACACATTTCCACAGAAAATAAAATTAAACCACTGCTGTTCAAAGGTCCAGAGGCTCAGATAAAGGACTTCCGAGCCTAGAAACACTCGGACGTGCCTCCAGGCAAATAAAAAAACACATTTCGCATTGCCTAGCGCATTCGCAGTCTAAACTCTCTGGGCGTGATTTACAGAGACGCTGAGTACAGACAGACGGGGGTGGAACTGCATTTGCATTTCTTTTTTCGATCTGACGTCAATAAGGTGCCTTGTTCAAAATCGCCCGTTTGAGCTCCGATTTTTTGTAATGCAGAAAAGGATCGCAAATGCTCAGTTTAGACATTTCACAACTTTTAACCATGGGGGGGGGCTAAACAGGGTAGGGGAGCTCACATTAACGTTCAAAAACCTCAGAAAGTGAAAATTTCATGCCATGGGACCTTTAATATCTGAGTTTCCTCCCACAATTTGTAGAAATATTCTCTCTGCTTCTGACCTAGAACCAATTCCTTCAAATTTGAAAAAATAAAAAATAAATACGTGACTCCAAATGTCCACTTCGTAGGACATTTGTTAAACACTCAAATTTCATTGTAAAATATTGTTACTTTACTTCAAAAATGGTTTTAATGTGTTCATTAGACATTCATAAAAATATAACAATGCAACTTTGATCCAAAATTTGCTTAATAAAAAAGGTATACCACTTACTGTTCTTTTTTCCATAAAATGTGGTTGTATTGATGGCACACATTTTCCTTGAGAAGGAGGAGGTCTTTTCAAAGCTCCACCCTTATAAGTTTGGTCTCATTTGAAAGCTCTGAATGTCCTCTTTAGATCACAGAAGGAGTTGGTTAGGTAATGTGCAGGGGGTTGGAAATATTTTAGAAAAGAAATGTCCACTAGCGAGGACAAATATGAACATGGGTAGTCAGGAGGATATATATAAAATGATGCAAAATGATCAGTTTTTCTGATTTTACTACTTCTTTACTACTTTAGTAAAGTAGTAAAGAAGACTACTTTACTACTTGAGTTTATAAACTAATGACAACATTTCCCCCAAATTCCAAATAAAAAATATTATTGTTTAGAGCATTTATTTGCAGAAAATGACAAATGGTCAAAAAATAAGAAAAAAGATCCATGTTTTCAAACCTCAAACAATTAAAAAAAACAAGATCAAATTCATTTTAAAACAACATAATACTAATGTTTACACTTAAGAAGAGTTCACAAATCAATATTTGGTGCAATAACCCTTATTTTTAATCACAGCTTTCATGCGTCTTGGCCTCCACAAGTCTTTCACATTGTTCTTTGGTGACTTTATTCCACTCCTGGTGCAAGAAGTGAAGTAGCTCAGCTTTGTGTTTGTGTTGGAATTCAACAGACGCTGGAATGGAATATATATATATATATAATACCATGGTATGGTAATCCTAAATAAAGTTTCTTTTACCTGTTTGTAATCCTAAATAAAGTTTCTTTTACCTGTTTGTAATCCTAAATAAAGTTGTTTTTTTTTACGTGTTTGTAATCCTAAATAAAGTTTTTTTTTACATGTTTGTAATCCTAAATAATTTGTTTACGTGTTTGTAATCCTAAATAAAGTTTTTTTAAGCATTTGTAATCCTAAATAAAGTTTTTTTTACGTGTTTGTAATCCTAAATATTTTTTTTAATGTGTTTGTAATCCTAAATAATTTTTTTTATGTGTTTGTAATCCTAAATAATTTTTTTTATGTGTTTGTAATCCTAAATAAAAATTGTTTTTACGTGTTTGTAATCCTAAATAATTTTTTAATGTGTTTGTAATCCTAAAGTTTTTTTTATACATTTGTAATCCTAAATAATTTTATTTTATGTTTGTAATCCTAAATATTTTTTTTTGCGTGTTTGTAATCCTAAATAAAGTTTTTTTTATGCATTTGTAATCCTAATTAATAAACTTTTTTAAACGTGTTTGTAATCCTAAATAAAGTTTTTTTATGCGTTTGCGCTACGATTTAAAAATAAATAAAATTTAATTTAAAAAATACATGCGTGAAAAGTCCCTCAGTCGTCCAGGTAGAATCCATGATCAAAGGAGAAGTTCAATTTGTCAACTGGACAAAGTTTGTTTGGTTGAAACCAGAGCGTCAGAGCTGACGAAGCCTCTCGGATGAGCGGCAAAACGTTTTCAACCAAACAAACTTTGTCCAGTTGACAAATTGAACTTCTCCTTTGATCATTAAAAAATACATAAATACGTAAAATTAATAAATAAATACATAAATCAATAATAAATCAATAAAATCAATAAAAAAATAAATACTGGACATGAATACATAAATAAATACTTAAATAAATAAATACTTAAATAAATAAATAAATAAATATATAAATAAATAAGAAATGAAAAGGGAGTTTAAAAACCGTTTGAGGCAACTGTAAAAGCTTGTCAGGAATGTTGGTCATCAAAAAAAAAAATTGTTAGGTTGTTTGGATTGACATGGATTTAACACTATTACAGTCCATTACAGAGGACATGTTAGAACATTATGAATTTTTAAAAAATGCTAAGGTGTTTACCCCCAAATAGAAAATTAAAAATAATAATAATAATTTAAATACACTTTTTTTTCTTCGGGTCCCAGGAGGTTAAGAGACATTTCAATAAACAGCTAAATACCGTGGAACTTGAAAGATGGACATTTTGTTGTAATGCTTTTGTTCATTTTTAATTGAAATAAAGCACATGTTTTCTACATATCCCATGTTATTTTTAGTGTTTTTACCAAAACACTAAATCCACCTGCTCCTTGTCCGGCCCTTCTGTTAAATTTTAGAACCCTTTGTGGCCCACGAGTCAAAAAGTTTGCCCACCCCCTTGTGTAATCATAATCATCATAATCATCTGGGACCCGAAGAAAAAAAGTCTGTCTAAATTATTATTAATGGGGCCAAGCACCGAAGGTCCGAGGCACCATAGTGTTTCTACTGATTCTTATACATTATTCTTCGACCCATGGGAGTCTATGGCAACCCCTAGAACCGTCTGGTAAAAACTTGTGAAATTTGGCATGCACATTCCAGCCAGTCTCCTCATTACCCACAGCAATTTATAGGTCCCCACCCCCAACCATCTAGTGCCACCAGCAGGTCAAAGTTGCAGGAATTTGCAGGAATTTTCTGCGTTGCCTAGCAACGCAGAAATGTACCTTTGATCTGTCTTTGATGTGTCTTTGATCTAGCCCAGGGGTCGGCAACCTTTACCACTCAAAGAGCCATTTGCACCCGTTTCACACAGTAAAGAAAACACTGGGAGCCGCAAAACCCTTTTGAGATTTAAAATGAAATAACAGTGCATATAACGGCTTTTTTTTTTTTTTACCTTTGTGACATAGAATTATATTTTGAATATGAACGAACTAAAATAAAATACATTTTAATTAAATACAGTGGTCCCTCGCTGTTTCGCTGATTTTTTATAGTGTATCAACACGTATTGTGTTCTGCATCCTGATTGGCTAAAGGACTGTAGACCTTTGTCAGTCATTCTCCTCCGTGTCTCCTGTACAGAATGTGTTCAGTTTGCCAAATTTATTTAAATGTTCGATCACGAGCAGTGTGACTCTGAAGACTGAGCGGTCTGGCATTTGAGCACATGCCAGAAGGGCCGAGGCCGTGCTCTATTACGGATTGGACCACATGTCCGCGTGCACACTTCTCCGGGTGGTCAATGCGCATCGGGAAGTAGCGGCAGTGTTTCCGCATAACGAACTGTTGGAGCCTGGAGTCCAGGCGGCTGAACCAGTCCTGAGAGCGCACGGATGCGTTCTCACTACAGTTCTGTGTTTGGTGCAGAGCTGTAGAACCCCTGAACTTTATCGTAGACAAACGAAATTCGGATGGTGGATAGGTCATGTCGTTACGAACCAAAAAATATAGTACGCCGTTGCTGGGTGACCAACAGGAAGTCGGCCATATTGGCCCGAGCACGCGACCCGGAGTCGAAGGCGCATTTTCCTGTCCTCGTATTTTAACGAACTCCTCCTAGGATTTTTGACCCAGACTCACCAGAATCGTGCTGTATCATCTAGACAAGTGGGACATTAAAAGTTGTTAAAAGCGTTCTAAAAGAGTGAACGGTGTTTCCATGACAACGCCACAAATTTTGGGTTTGATTTTGTGGCTCGTCATCAAACTTCGACGAGCGATAATTCGCACATACTTTGGCCGATTTCACTCAAACTTTAATCGTTGGTAGACACCCCAGCCCTGAACAGATTGATATAAGAAAATCTGAAATGGGTGCTATAGCGCCACCTAGGGAGATTGCATGAAAGTGCAAAATTTTACTTTGTCATAGACATACCAAATTTGGTATGCACATTCGTGACAGGGTCTCGATCAAAAAACTCAATGATGCCCCCACACCATCTCCCATCGTGTTGCCATGGCAAGAGGCCAAACATCTGTCCTCGCCAATGGGACGCCCAGCATAAACTTTGTTAAAGCCAAACCAAATTTGGTACACAGATGTTTCATGAGAATAGAGACAAAAAATGATATTACACCATTGCTAGGCAACCAACAGGAAGTCAGCCATATTGGATAGACTATGTGACCTCGTGGCGAAGGCGCCACTTCCTGTCAAACTTCGACAAGTGATAATTCACGCATACTTTGGCCGATTTCACTCAAACTTTAATCACTGGAGGACAGCCTGGCCTTGAACAGATTGATATAAGTAAATCTAAAATGGCCACTATTGTGCCCCCTAGGGCAATTGCATGGAACAGAAAAAAATTTACTTGCCATAAACACACCAAATTTGGACCACACTTTTGTGACATGATCTCGATAAAAAAACGCAGTGACACCCCCACGCCATCTCCCATCATGTTCCCATGGCAACAGGCCAAACATCTGTTTTCGCCAATGGGACGCCTGGGAAAAACTTTGGCATAGTCAAACCAAATTTGGTACACAGATGTTTCATGGGAATAGGAACAAAAAAGTATATTATGCCATTGCTAGGCAACCAACCAGCAATATTGGATAGACCATGTGACCTGGTGTCGAAGGCGCCATTTCCTGTCCTCATATTTTATTTATTCAATTTATTTATTAATGTTTGCATCCAACCCAACCCACCTAGGCGACCAACAGGAAGTCGGCCATATTGGCCCGAGCACTCCCAAGGCGCATTTCCCTGTCCTCGTATTTTAACAAACTCCTCCTAGGGTTTTTGACCCAGACTCACCAGAATCGTGCTGTATCATCTAGACAAGTGGGACATTAAAAGTTGTTAAAAGCGTTCTAAAAGAGTGAACGGTGTTTCCATGACAACGCCACAAATTTTGGGTTTGATTTTGTGGCTTGTCATCAAACTTTGACGAGCGATAATTCGCAGATACTTTGGCCGATTTCACTCAAACTTTAATCGTTGGTGGACACCCCGGCCCTGAAGAGATTAATATAAGAAAATCTGAAATGGCCACTATAGCGCCACCTAGGGAGATTGCATGGAAGTGCAAAATTTTACTTTGTCGTAGACATACAAAATTTGGTACATACATTCGTGACAAGGTCTCGATCAAAAAACTCAATGACGCCCCCTCGCTATCTCCCATCGTGTTGCCATGGCAACAGGCTAAACATCTGTCCTTGCCATTAGGATCCTCTGTTAAAACTTTAGCGTAGTAAAACCAAATATGGTACACAGATGCATCATGGGAAAAGGAACAAAAGTGTAAAGTGTATTACGCAATTCCTAGGCAACCAACCAGCCATATTGGATAGACCATGTAACCTGGTGTCAAAGGCACCATTTCCTGTCCTCATATTTTTATTTATTCAATTTATTTATTAATGTTTGCACCGAGCATTTAAAAAAACAAAAATACACACAAAAGAAAAAGAAATAACAGAACAGTGTAGAAAAGGCTTATGAGTGAGCCTCCTCTTAAAATAATTGAAATTAAAAGGCAAAACAAACCCCTCCCCACCTCACCCCCAGGCAGTCAACACACACACACATGCAGATAACACACACACACACATGCAGATAACACACACTCACACATGCAGATAACACACACACACACACATGCAGATAACACACACACACATGCAGATAACACACACACACACATGCATCCAGCTAGAAAAAAGGGGAGGAAAATGGCGCGTTAGCGTCCCCCGCATAATAAATAATATTTATTATTATTATTATTATTATTATTATTATTATTATTATTATTATTATTATTATTATAAGCGCGAGACCGGCCCGTGACGTCATGACGCACGCACCCCCACCGCGCGTCACGCTCCATATAAAATCTCCTGCCGCCGCGCCGCTTCCACACGAACACACCGGCTTCTGAGCGACTTTTACCACCAATTTAACTCTCCACACAGGTACGAATCACGCCATTTCTTACTATTACACCCCGCGTTTTAATCGAACCTCGTAAATCCAGTGGTTTTGCACTCCAAACGCGTTTAATTCACGGTCGGAATAAGCCCATGAGCGATGCTACTGATGCTAGCCAGTTAGCTCTGCGTAAGAAGAGCGTGAGGTTTGTGCCGTTTAAAACCTTTAGCAGAATTTAACACGCTTAAGTCATTATTTATACAGGTACTTCTCACGTTGTACCTGTGTAATAACACTGCAACGCCACAGAAATGTAATTATTTTGCAGAAATTGTGCTGATAATTAATTAATAGGTATTTTTTTAATGTTCGTCTATCGATTGGAACAAGAGACGTTCTTTCTTCGCGCACAATTAACTTAAAATGCACACATGTTGAACCAAATCGTTTATAATTTAAATAAGGTGACATTATGCAGTTTGTATTTTTTATGTATTTATTTATTTTTGCACATTTAGCCCTGAAAACCTGCAGATTGACAAGTGTAATGTTGCCCAAATGCGTCTGCGACATGTACAACGTGGATGTTTGGGTCGTGGGCAGAATTGTGATCGGTTCTTGGGTCTTATTTTAGCCCCAGGAGTCACTGTTCGTGTGGGTGTGAGCGGGTTTGAACCTATCACATGCCCGGAGCAGGGGGACAGCGCCTTCGTGTCAAACTACGTGGCGACACCAGGTGCTTTTTGTTGACATTGTGCCCAGTCCCTGCACAAGTTATTGATTACCGCGTGGTTTAGTATGTATTTGCGTAGTTTCCATAGAGTAGTACAATAGCAAATACTTTTACAGACTTTTTAACCTGGTTTAGTCCTAGGTTAGACCTGCTTTAGTCCTGGTTTATTCCTGGTTTAAGTCCCATTTTTAACCTGGTTTAGTCTTGGTTCAGACCTGGTTCAGTCTTGGTTCAGTCCTAGTTTAGACCTGGTTCAGTCCTAGTTTAGACCTGGTTTAGTCCTAGTTTAGACCTGGTTTAGTCTTGGTTCAGACCTGGTTTAGTCTTGGTTCAGACCTGGTTCAGTCTTGGTTCAGACCTGGTTTAGACCTGGTTCAGACCTGCTTTAGTCCTAGTTTAGACCTGGTTTAGTCTTGGTTCAGACCGGGTTTAGTCCTGGTTTATCCCTGGTTTAGTCCTAGTTCAGACCTGGTTTAGTCCCATTTTAACCTGGTTTAGTCTTGGTTCAGACCTGGTTTAGTCCTGGTTTATCCCTGGTTTAGTCCTAGTTCAGACCTGGTTTAGTCCCATTTTAACCTGGTTTAGTCTTGGTTCAGACCTGGTTTAGTCCTTGTTTAGACCTGCGTTAGTCTTGGTTCAGACCTGGTTTAGTCCTGGTTTAGTCCTGGTTCAGACCTGGTTTAGTCCTGGTTCAGACCTGGTTTAGTCCTGGTTTAGACCTGCTTTAGTTCTATTTTAGTCCTGGTTCAGACCTGGTTTAGTCCTGGTTCAGACCTGGTTTAGTCCTGGTTCAGACCTGGTTTAGTCCTGGTTTAGACCTGGTTTAGTCCTAGTTTAGACCTGGTTTAGTCCTAGTTTAGACCTGGTTTAGTCCTAGTTTAGACCTGGTTTAGTCCCTGGTTTAGTCCCTGGTTCAGACCTGGTTTAGTCTTGGTTTAGTCTTGGTTTAGTCCCTGGTTTAGTCCTGGTTCAGACCTGGTTTAGTCCTAGTTTAGACCTGCTTTAGTCTTGGTTCAGACCTGGTTTAGTCCTGGTTTAGACCTGCTTTAGTCCTAGTTTAGTCCTAGTTTAGTCCTGGTTTAGTCCTGGTTTAGTCCTGGTTCAGACCTGGTTTATTCCTGGTTTAGACCTGCTTTAGTCCTAGTTTAGTCCTGGTTCAGTCCTGGTTCAGTCCTGGTTCAGTCCTGGTTCAGTCCTGGTTTAGTCCCTGCGTAGTTTTCCATACAGTAGAATAGAGTAGATAAGAACTGTACTTAAGTAAAAGTATGAGGGTCATTCAAAAAGTTCTAAGACAATTTAGAAAACAACTTTATTTTTGAAAGTAACAAAATTATTTTTCTACATAACATCCACCTGAGTCCATACACTTCTGCAAGCGACGTTTCCACCGAAAAATTCCTTCTTGATAGAATTCTGGAGCTTGTCTAGTCGACCAGGTCACAACCTCCCTCAAGTACGGACTGAAATCTTGTTCCTTTTAAATGTTCCTTCAACTTTGGAAATAGGAAAAAAAACATCCATAAACATTGTGCAAAGCGTCAATAATTTCTTTAGGTTTCCATTGAAGTTTTGTTAGAAATGTAATGTTTGCTCGGACTTCAGATTGGCTCATTTTGGAGGGTCAAAAAAGTGGGTTGTGCAATATGTAACGTAACTCTTTGAATAACAAAGCTAGAATGCCCAAACTTGTCAAATGTGTTTATAAGTCCTCAGCGGTACGATTCAAGGTCATTTTGTTGAACTAGTTCGACTCATTTTGAATTCATGACATTTGTCTTAGAACTTTTTGAATGGCCCTCGTACAATAGCAAATATTTTTACTCAACTGGGAGTACAGAAATTACAAATTACAAATCAAATATTATGTCCAGGTTGGTTGCTGGTATAAGTAAAAAGAAACCAGCAACCAACCTGAACATAATATCTGATTTGTAATTTGAAGTGAATGTAATTTCCAGGATAAAACGTCAAATAATTCACAAAATGTGGTATTGTCAAAGATTTTTCAGATTTTACTACTTATAGGTTTGTGTTTGGGCAAAAGGAACATTTCTGTTTGAGTCTATAAACTACTGACAACATTTCCCCCAAATTCCAAATATTATCGTTTAGAGCATTTATTTGCAGAAAATGACAAATGGTTAAAATTACAAAAAAGATCCATGTTTTCAGAGCTCAAACGATGCAAAGAAACAAGATCAAATTCATTTTAAAACAACATAATACTAATGTTTACACTTAAGAAGAGTTCACAAATCAATATTTGGTGCAATAACCCTTATTTTTAATCACAGCTTTCATGTGTCTTGGCATGCTCTCCACAAGTCTTTCACATTGTTCTTGGGTCCTAGTTTAGACCTGGTTTAATCCTAGTTTAGACCCGGTTTAGTCTTGGTTTAGACCTGGTTTAATCCTAGTTTAGACCCGGTTTAGTCTTGGTTTAGACCTGGTTTAATCCTAGTTTAGACCCGGTTTAGTCTTGGTTCAGACCTGGTTTAGTCCTAGTTTAGTCCTAGTTTAGTCCTAGTTTAGTCCTAGTTTAGACCTAGTTTAGTCCTAGTTTAGTCCTAGTTTAGACCTGGTTTAGTCTTAGTTCAGACCTGGTTTAGTCCCAGTCTTTCGCATTGTTCTTGGGTGACTTTATTCCACTCCTGGTGCCTGAACTGAAGTAGCTCAGCTTTGTGTTTGTGTTGGAATTCAACAGACGCTGGAATGGAATGGCTGGGATACATGTAGAGATGCTGATTTCACAAAAAGTTATTGATTACTGTGTGGTTTAGTACGTATTTGCGTAGTTTTTCGTAGAGTAGATAAGAATTGTACTAAAGTAAAAGTACAATAGCCAATACTTTTACTCAACTGGGAGTACAGAAATTACAAATTGCAAATCAGATATTATGTCCAGGTTGGTTGGTGGTATGAGTAAAAAGAAACCAGCAACCAACCTGGACATAATATCTGATTTGTAATTTGAAGTGAATGTAATTCTTACTGTAGCTTTAAACCTCAGCTTAAACATTTAAAGGTCCCATATCTAACAAAAGTGACTCTTGTGAGGTTTAAACCATGTTCTTCACACCTGGAGTTGTTTTGTTTCATTCACATGTTTGAGGAACTCTTTATTATTCATCTGACCACATCTCCAAAGCTCCAAACGCTCTGTTCCACCTTGTGATGTCATCAAGTGGTAGTTTAAGTGGAGATCGGCAATGGCAATTCCAGGACTGAAATGGTCCCATTGATTTTACTGAAGGTGTGTGGAGCTTAAAAAAAAAAAGTGTTTTCGCTAGGGATGCACCGATGTGAAAATTTTAGCCGATACCAATATCCGATATCGATCTTGCTGTTGTGGCCAATAACCGATATTGACCAATATCGATATTTTTTATTATTTTTTTTAATTCTAGATATAACATTTTTATACAGACTGAAAATCATGCAAAATGAATTTTTGAATGTCTTTATTTTCAAAACATGTTTTGACTCCATAAAGCTTAACTTATTTTATTCACAAAACCCCTGTGAGAAAGTTTAGTTTAAAAAAAAGAACAACAACACAAGGAGGATGATAAATCACCATGTCACTCTCCCTTATCACCACATATACTTCAGGTCTCCGGGCCCACCCCACCAGACTGTCAAACGGCTTCACCCACCAGACTGTCAAACGGGCTTCACCCACCAGACTGTCAAACGGCTTCACCCACCAGACTGTCAAACGGCTTCACCCATCAGACTGTCAAACGGGCTTCACCCACCAGACTGTCAAACGGGCTTCACCCACCAGACTGTCAAACGGGCTTCACCCACCAGACTGTCAAACGGGCTTCACCCACCAGACTGTCAAACGGGCTTCACCCACCAGACTGTCAAACGGGCTTCACCCACCAGACTGTCAAACGGGCTTCACCCACCAGACTGTCAAACGGGCTTCACCCACCAGACTGTCAAACGGGCTTCACCCACCAGACTGTCAAACGGGCTTCACCCACCAGACTGTCAAACGGGCTTCACCCACCAGACTGTCAAACGGCTTCACCCACCAGACTGTCAAACGGGCTTCACCCACCAGACTGTCAGGAAACTGAACTCTCACCTTACCCGTCTCCCACTCCCCCTTCCTCATATTGGCATAACCTGTATTCCATAAAAGACATATAACTCTAGACCAGACCCGGGCATTTCAAGGCCCGGGGCCAAATACAAGCCAACCCTGACCGGCCCGCGAAAGGTTGCTTGGAATTAAGAAAATAAAATCTACTTTCAAAATTGTACATAATCCATTTGTACTGATGATCATCTGTCGGACTTCACATTTCCACCTCAAACATGAACCTAACTTTGATGCACTTGTTAAAGCTCAACAGAGGCGAGATTTCTCTCACTGATCAAGAAAAAACAAAACAAAACACTAAAACATGCTAACTTTGACTTTTTTTCCTACACAGTTTAGCAGTTGGATAAAAATGTTGTGACATTTCTGGTATTATATTATTTGGCAAACAAAGACATTGTGGTGTCTTAATACAAAGTTAAAGTTAAACTCAGAAAACATTGTGGGGTTAATGTGACTGAAAAAGAGTTACAAATGTTTCACGTTTACCATTATTTTACTGAATAAGTTCAGTTTTTGTAAAACCTCACTCTCTCATTACTTAATAATAACACAGAACTTACCAAAGATCAAACATCAAAGCTCAAAATCAGCTTTATTGTCAATTCTGCCATATGTGTTCAACATGCAGTGAATTGAAATTTTGTTTCTCTCTGACCAGGTAGTGCAAAAAGACGGTGTACAAAATACAATATAAAGACTTCAAACTTTTGGCCCGGCCCTCCACAATATTTTCTGCTTCTCATTTGGCCCCTGGGGAAAAATAATTGCCCCCCGCTCTAGACACTTTAAAAAACTGCTGCTAAGGACGACTGTTGCACATTTACTAGTGGATTTTACTCCTGTTGTATGGTTGTTTACCACTGTTATTGCACTGGTTTTACTACTGTGGCACATTTATCCTTAACTTTACTTCAATGCACATTCTATTGCACATTACCATTTCACTGCTGTATCTTCCATTGCACATTTTTTATGCACACTGCACATTTTTGGACATCTGTAAATAGGTATTTATTAGGGGTGTGAATCTTTCTTTCACAAAACGGTTCGATTCGAATCTCGATTCACAGGCTACGATTCGATTCAGGGACGATTCATAAAATTAGTAAATGATCCTGTCCTCTCCGATTCGATTTGGTTCATTTCGATTCAATACAAATTGACAACTTTACTCCCAAGTACTTTAAAGTTATTAAGAAAAAGAAACAGAAATTAAATTTCAAAATAGTATCCAATTTATTTAGTGTCCAACAGACAATACACCACTTAACTTTTCTTAACAAAAATCATCAATACTTTCGCTCCATCCACCTCCATTTCCTCAGTCTTCGAGACAAAAATCATCGTGTGTGTGTGTGTGTGTGTTCATTCATGCTTGTCAAGATTTTTTTTGAGGAAAATCAACATGATCATGTCTGAGAACACTGCGTTGTGCTGAAACAATGTCAGCAGCTGTGCTAAAAACTCTTTCTGATGCTACGCTGGTTGCTGGTATACAAAGATATTTTTTAGCAAGAGATGACGGCAGTGGGAGGTCCAATTGTTCTTTCCACCATTGCAAGGAAAAGAATACCACTTATTACTGGTTTTGTGTGCAATGACCTTATAAGTAATTTATTTTGCCTTATTTTACCTATACATTTAAACCTGCTTACACCCTGCTTGGCTCAACAACACGCCTTTCTGTGTCTCTACACGTTTGTGATCCTTTTGCCCAGGGTCTGTCAGCGGATCTGTTTGCCTTTCAACTCCCTGTCCCTCATCGTCTGCATGTGATGTTTCCTAACAATCAAAATATATAATGTTTTATTAAAACACTTAAATTATATACAAAATTATACACAAAATATTACAAGTGCAGAGTGCAAGAAATTGTAACGGCGCAATAAAAAACAAAAAAAGTCATGTCATAATAAAAAACATTTCTTACCTTGTGAATGGCTGCAGCTTCAACAGAAAGGCTGGTGAAGGTCCTCTCTGCATCATGGTCACTCAAAAAAGGCAATGTCTTGAAGCACGGGTCAAGAGCTGATGCGGTGTAGAGGAGGTCGTGGAGATCTGTGTATCGCCTCTCAAAGTCATTATTGAAGGCCCTTTTCATCTCAGTGATGAGAGCTGTATCATCAGCAGCCTGAAAGTGCTTTTCAATCTTTGCCTTGAGTGCCCCACTCAAGGCAAAGTTGTTGATCGTCATGATCAACAACTGTCATGTTGTTGATCATGATGATCATTGAGATTGTTGGCTGCTGCTCCTCACACATGACAGTAGTCACAACTTTCACTGGAGCCATCAGTTTAACAATGTCTTCAACATTACAAATGTCTCTCTCACTAAGAATCACCTCTGACAGGGGAATCCCTGTTACGCACCAGGAAGGCAGTTCCCCTGTTACGCAGCGTGGTGTGTGCTTCGGCTGTCTTTTTCCACACTGAAAAATAGTTCCCACCCCAAAATGACCAAGTCAAGCTCTCCGTGTTGATTTGCACATTTATTTGCACTCGATATGAATGCGCACTACACAGAAAGTAATTGGGAAAAGCATCGAGCAAATTAATTCCTTTTAGCCGAAATCTTTCTTTGGCGACGTTAGACTCCAGTCTAACGCGGAGTAGCTGCAGATACCGCGGCGGTCAGTGCTGACAGACCTGGACAATGGCTGCGTCACCAGGAAAATGCTTTCCACCACTTATTTTAGTCTCTGGACTGTGGGGAGATGCCCAAGTTTGACCTGGGGGTGGCATATCCCTTTAACTATCGCCTCACCAGCTGGTCCCAGGTCAGAGCAAAAAAAAAAACCAAAACATTGGAAGTCTTGTACAAACAAACAGTTAAAGTTATAGATTAAAAAAAACAAAAAACGTCGGCACGATCATCACTGCGCAATACAGCATTTTAAACCGGGACAGTCTTCACACATTTGCAGACTTAAAATTGATTTATGAAGTTCTGCAAAATTTGTCTCCAGATCCTCTGCAGATTTCATGAGCCAAAGAAAAAACTCTGAGCGTCACTCGAGGCTCTGCCAGTGGCGACGGTTACATTCCTCTGCAGGAATGTACTGTGAGGAGCACATTTAGTGAGTCGGCCTGGTGTGAGGAGCACTTTTAGTGAGTCGGCCTGGTGTGAGGAGCACTTTTAGTGAGTCGGCCTGGTGTGAGGAGCACTTTTAGTGAGTCGGCCTGGTGTGAGGAGCACTTTTAGTGAGTCGGCCTGGTGTGAGGAGCACTTTTAGTGAGTCGGCCTGGTGTGAGGAGCACTTTTAGTGACTCGGCCTGGTGTGAGGAGCACTTTTAGTGACTCGGCCTGGTGTGAAGAGCACTTTTAGTGACTCGGCCTGGTGTGAGGAGCACTTTTAGTGACTCGGCCTGGTGTGAGGAGCACTTTTAGTGACTCGGCCTGGTGTGACGAGCACTTTTAGGCCCTGTCCCCACGACAACGTTCCTGTTTTTTTTTTTTTTTTTTTACCGGGGGTGAAAAAAAGTCTTGTCCACACACGCGTTGGATCAGAAAACATTTGTGTCAAGATGAGCACGGAGCGCTGAGTGAAAACGGTGTAGTACATATGTCACACCGATAAGTGGCGCTGTAAACCGGAAAGAGCCAGAGCCGCCGGAAACACAAGATACAAAGAGCACATGCGCAGAAAGTCCTTTCTCTTTCGTAAACAAGCAAACACGTGTACTTTAGGGACCGTCAACAAAAGCAAATTTATTTTGTCCCCCTGCTCCACCAATGTAGCAGGGACTCACTCTGGTAATGTGAAAATGCTGACCGTCCCTAACGTAGACAGACGCCACAGAACGGAAGATTTGTGCTGCGTGAGTTTTTGCCTATAAATCGATAGTTAGCATTACTTGCTATCGTTTTATTAGATAGACATTAACAAGTAGAACTCTTGTTAACCTTGGTCGTGTTATTTAGGCAAAATGCTTGTTTGGATCTTACTACGGGAATGTTAAACATACTCGGACATTATGTTGGCTTTTCGGCGAGAATATACAACCGGGGACCATCACCAACGGGCAGCTATATATTTTTGTGTGTGATACTGCTTGTGCCTGTTTGTAAAAGGTAAATTTTCATTCAATAAAAAAGACAAGAAATGGTTGCTCTTTTTCTTTATTTACAGCACACAACACACTCAACTTGGTATGGTCTCCTCATTGTCCACTATCTGCCTTTTCATTGATGGGATCTTTCCAGTTTTAAAATACGTGTTTACCTTTGAATTGGCAAACACTCGTGTGTCGTGCGTACTGCCAGGCCACAACGTGTGTAATTGTGCATGCGTCTCCGCTGGGGTTGCACTGCATAGTATAAATAAACTTAGAAATGTCCGCATAACAAACTCAACTCCATTGTCCGCCATGGTTGTTATCTGGTCGTTGCCTGCGGAAGGCGCGTGATGGTCACGTGATGATTACGGCAGCGCGACGTTGTCATTTTCCCAACAGTCGCGTTTTTCGCCGCCCACACGGCAACGCGACCCCCGGCGTTCTCCGACTTCTCCACTCTGGAACCCGTTTTTGAAAAACACCGTTCTCACTCCCCAAAAACGCCGGCGCCGTGTGGACAACAGGCCCAAACGAACACAGACTTCCCCGTTTCCACCAAAAAACGTCCACGTCGTGGGGACAGGGCCTTAGTGACTCGGCCTGGTGTGAGGAGCACTTTTAGTAAGTCGTTCTGATGTGAGGAGCACTGTCGGGTTATTTTAGTATGTGGTTATGGGGTGAAGGTCACTGGTGTGAGGAGCACTTTTATGAGTCGTTCTGGTGTGAGGAGCACTCGGGGTTATACTGCTCAGTTCTTGCCCTGTAAATGATTTTGAGCAGAATAAACGTTCAGAGTCACAAAGGTTAAACCCTCAGTGGGATTAAAGAGCCGCTGCCTCTTTGTCCAAAGTGAACGGCTCAGCACGTTTCACATCCATGTTTAAAAAGCACCCGTGTGTTAGTGCTGTGTACATGGTACTAGTGTTTGGAGACGGCTCAGAATTCTCAGGAGTAGGGATGCACCGATGTGTATGAGGGGCCGTTCAAGACATTATTCATTCTGGTCCTCTCACATACATACATTCTCCTCTCACATACATATATTCTCACTCGCACATACATACATTCTCACTCTCACATACATACATTCTCCTCTCACATACATACATTCTCACTCGCACATACATATATTCTCACTCACACATACATATATTCTCACTCTCACATACATACATTCTCCTCTCACATACATACATTCTCACTCACACATACATACATTCTCACTCGCACATACATATATTCTCACTCGCACATACATACATTCTCACTCGTACATACATATATTCTCACTCGCACATACATATATTCTCCTCTCACATACATATATTCTCAGAGTGAGAATATATGTATGTGAGAGTGAGTATATATGTATGTGAAAATGAGAATATATGTATGTGCGAGGAGAATATATGTATGTGCGAGGAGAATGTATGTATGTGCGAGGAGAATGTATGTATGTGCGAGGAGAATGTATGTATGTGCGAGGAGAATGTATGTGTGTGCGAGGAGAATGTATGTATGTGAGAGGTAAAGTATGGTTGAAACGGAAGCTAGTTTGGTGGAAACGGAAGCCAAGGCATTTATCAGGCTGTGATTGGCTGAAAATATTCTGTTTCAAATGGGACCGGAGAATCGTAACTCATATGGTATTATGGAGGAACGCGAGGCGGGTGCACTAAAGCCGTGTCCCAGTTCGAGGGCTGCAGCCTCCGCTGGCTCCATTTTTGGCCGCACGACGGCATGACACGGCCTGTCCCATTTCATACAGCCCAAAACACGGAGCGAAAACACGGAGCGAAAAGCCCGTCCGGAGAGCGGAGAAAACATGTGAGTATACGCTTTTAACTTTAGGAAATCATTACTAACGCAACCGTAAATGTAAAATACGGCCACACACCACAAAACTGTCAAATAAGTTTGTTTTTTTTAACTGCGTGAACCTCGGACCTTTGAGGGAAAGGTTTAGCTAGTAATCTGCTAACTCGATGGAAAGTCAGTTCAAACTTTCTTATTTGGACAGATGTCCATCAAACACTTTTTATATTTTTACTGTCAGGGGAAAAAGTCTACAGAGGCATTAATGAAGCTACGAGGAGGAAACTCGTTTTCACTAAACACTTGGCCAGTGTAGCTCGTATGATAAAACCCACATTATTTAATGCAGTAAACTTAAAAGACACAGTTTGACTATATCAAAGTTTATTTTTTACTTGTAAATAACGTAATATAAGCCTCCATTGTATGCATTTAATTCTGGGAATGCATTACTTGTTTTTTTACAATCTGTGCATGTTTGTAAAGTGAAGAGTAAATACCACTGCCTGGACAGGTCAGTTTTAAGATGGACATTAGGCTCATTTAACAGGTGCAGACACTGGTGTAGATACTAGACACCTGTGTCTGTTATGTTCATCACATCTAATGTAACAATGAGAAAACTGTTTGAAATGTTTTGTATGAATTTTCTTTTCTCATCTGCAGCCTCCTATATGAGGACACAACACTGCTGGGGCCACAGAACTGTTGGCTGAGGAGATGCTCATGGGTCATGAAATGGGTCAAATGCAGAAGACGAGGTAAAGCTACTAAACTGACCTGGAGGTGTGCTGACCCAGACGTCATGCTCATATTGAAACCATTATTTAAATAGTAAAAATACACATTACTCATATTTGTGGGATTCCTCTATTAATTTAGCCGTTTTGATTATTTAAACTAGCTTTGGATCTTGATGTACATGTACTGTGAACCTAATTTTCCTGTAATAGTTTTCTTAATGTGTAATTATGTTTTTACATTGCAGGACAGAGCTTTGAACCAATCAGACATAAGACACATTCTGCTCTTCCTCCTCCAGAAGACAAGAGATGCAGCTTAGTGGCCCAAGTACATTGGATCATGTCTCCACTGTTTTGTGTCCAGACTCACTGAGGAGGAGGTCCAGACTTCATTAGAGTCTGTGATTGCATCAGAGTTCAAAGTCAGCTTTATTGTAAAAAAAACATATGTAAAGGTTGCACACACAGGATTTGAAATTGCAGCACTCCCTAGGCCCACGGTGAACATAAATCATTTTATAAACAAGACAATAACAAACAAGACAAGACGACAAACACAATGACTAAAACATCACATATACCCATAGCAAATATGATGTTTGCATCAGGCCTGCCTCCTGCACATTTGGTCTGTTGCTGTGCATAATGTGTCCTAACGGAGATGTGTCCATAATGTTTAACTTCTAATTTCCTGCAGAAGTAATATAGTAAAATGGTAGTTTCTTTTCATCTTAGCTGAGGATCACCTAAACATCTTAATCGCTGTGGCCTTATATGACCTTAACAAGTGTGTGAGACAAAACTGAAAACAAAATTTCCTATAAGAGGTTTAAGTTCTTCAGTCTGTACTGACATTTGATCCATGGTGAAATGTTATATTTATTTGATGTCTCTTTTGATAGTAACTAATTACATGCACTATAAGAATGTACTACTGTACTGCAATTAAGCAGTGGTAATCCACCTGATTATATTTTGCAAAGATAATTTTGTTCATTTTGGATTGTCACCTGCTTCAGCAAAAATGAAAATATTTGAGAGTACACTGACATACAGCTGTTTGTACTAATTTATTAAAGCATTGTATGTGTGTAATGGGTTCAATGTTTGACTATTCACATTATGAGAGGATTTCCAGAAGTTCTTTTGAGTGTATAAGAAACCATGTCCATGGCCCGACCAAACTTGGGCCACTAAGCTGCATCTCTTGTCTTCTGGAGGAGGAAGAGCAGAATGTGTCTTATGTCTGATTGGTTCAAAGTCCTGTCCTGCAATGTAAAAACATAATGACACACACCTTAAGAAAACTATTACAGGAAAATTAGGTTCACAGTACATGTACATCAAGATCCAAAGCTAGTTTAAATAATCAAAACAGCTAAATTAATAGAGGAATCCCACAAATATGAGTAATGTGTATTTTTACTATTTAAATAATGGTTTCAATAGGAGCATGACGTCTGGGTCAGCACACCTCCAGGGCAGCTAAGTAGCTTTACCTTGTCTTCTGCATTTGACCCATTTCATGACCCATGAGCATCTCCTCAGCCAACAGTTCTGTGGCCCCAGCAGTGTTGTGTCCTCATATAGGAGGCTGCAGATGAGAAAAGAAAATTCATACAAAACATTTCAAACAGTTTTCTCATTGTTACATTAGATGTGATGAACATAACAGACACAGGTGTCTAGTATCTACACCAGTGTCTGCACCTGTTAAATGAGCCTAATGTCCATCATAAAACTGACCTGTCCAGGCAGTGGTATTTACTCTTCACTTTACAAACATGCACAGATTGTAAAAAAAACAAGTAATGCATTCCCAGAATTAAATGCATACAATGGAGGCTTATATTACGTTATTTACAAGTAAAAAATAAACTTTGATATAGTCAAACTGTGTCTTTTAAGTTTACTGCATTAAATAATGTGGGTTTTATCATACGAGCTACACTGGCCAAGTGTTTAGTCCCCTGTCCGTGAAAACGAGTTTCCTCCTCGTAGCTTCATTAATGCCTCTGTAGTCTTTTTCCCCTGACAGTAAAAATATAAAAGTGTTTGATGGACATCTGTCCAAATAAGAAAGTTTGAACTGACTTTCCATCGAGTTAGCAGATGACTAGCTAAACCTTTCCCTCAAAGGTCCGAGGTTCACGCAGTTAAAAAAAAACAAACTTATTTGACAGTTTTGTGGTGTGTGGCCGTATTTTACATTTACGGTTGCGTTAGTAATGATTTCCTAAAGTTAAAAGCGTATACTCACATGTTTTCTCCGCTCTCCGGACGGGCTTTTCGCTCCGTGTTTTCGCTCCGTGTTTTGGGCTGTATGAAATGGGACAGGCCGTGTCATGCCGTCGTGCGGCCAAAAATGGAGCCAGCGGAGGCTGCAGCCCTCGAACTGGGACACGGCTTTAGTGCACCCGCCTCGCGTTCCTCCATAATACCATATGAGTTACGATTCTCCGGTCCCATTTGAAACAGAATCTTTTCAGCCAATCACAGCCTGATAAATGCCTTGGCTTCCGTTTCCACCAAACTAGCTTCCGTTTCAACCATACTTTACCTCTCACATACATACATTCTCCTCGCACACACATACATTCTCCTCGCACATACATACATTCTCCTCGCACATACATACATTCTCCCCCGCACATACATTCTCTCGCACATACATATATTCTCTCGCACATACATATATTCTCATTTTCACATACATATATACTCACTCTCACATACATATATTCTCTCTCTCTCACATACATATATTCTCACCCTGAGAATATATGTATGTGAGAGGAGAATATATGTATGTGCGAGTGAGAATGTATGTATGTGAAAGTGAGAATGTATGTATGTGCGAGTGAGAATGTATGTATGTGAGAGTGAGAATATATGTATGTGCGAGTGAGAATGTATGTATGTGCGAGTGAGAATGTATGTATGTGCGAGTGAGAATGTATGTATGTGAGAGTGAGAATATATGTATGTGAGAGGAGAATGTATGTATGTGAGAGGAGAATGTATGTATGTGAGAGGAGAATGTATGTATGTGAGAGGAGAATGTATGTATGTGAGAGTGAGAATATATGTATGTGAGAGGACCAGAATGAATAATGTCTTGAACGGCCCCTCATAGATGTGAACAGTTTAGCCGATACAGATATCCGATATTAATGTTACTGATATCGGCCGATATCAATATTTATTTATTTTTAATTCTGAGATAACATTTTATACAGAAAATCATGCCAATCATGTCTTTTATTTTCAAAACGTGTTTTGACTCATGATTTTTTTTTTTATTTTTTTTTTATAGTGTAACATTGTGTTCTGCGTCCTGATTGGCTAAGGGACCTTTGCCGATTGATGTTATAGATGGTGGACGCGGGAAGGGGGGGGGGGGGCAGACTGGAACTAGACCAGGACCAGACCAGGATCAGACCAGGACTAAACCAGGACTAGACCAGGACTAGACCAGGACTGGACCAGGACTGGACCAGGACTGGACCTGGACTAAACCTGGACTAAACCAGGATTAAACCACCACGTGCGGCTCTTTGCCTTTGCTCTTTTCGGACTGCGTGCCTCCTCCTCGGGACGGCGTCCATGGTCCTGAGGAGGAGGCACGCAGTCCGAGCACATCAAACCTCGACATGAACGAACGCAAGAGCCGCACGAAACCAGGCAAAGAGCCGCAGGCCGTGGTTTAATCCTGGTTTAGACCTGGTTTAATCCTGGTTTAGACCTGGTTTAATCCTGGTCTAGAGGAGGCACGGTTTGGGCACAGGTCTCACGCCGCTCATCATGGATTTGAGCATGATGAGCACACACCCCTCCCCCCGCTTCACTATAATACATTTTGTTGAAAATCTACGAAAGTTTGAGTGTTTAAACGAGAGAGAAATGTGAGAACGTTAATTCGAGGGATTACTGTACTGACAAATATCGGCCCACTTGTACACATCGGGTCGATACCGATATGTTTTTAAAAATTTGGCAATATCGGCCGATACCGATGTTAATGCCGATATATCGTGCATCCCTACTCAGGAGTTTTCAGTGTGTCAGATTGGTTCCTTGTTCCTGCTGTATTCCTACTGTATTTTTCGATTTCCGCGAGACTACAATCGACGTCATTCACCACGCCTGCGCTGCGATGTGTAATGTAATGTGCTTCTGAGCGCGCGCTCACCTGTCACACAGAGGACAGAGTCAGGGTTGGGGTGTAGCTGTATTTTTTAATGAGCGCAAACCATTCATTCATCTTTCACGTTAATCTGTTCATCCTGCTGGTTTTCATGAGTTCCATTTCATCCTGCTGCGCTCATAGCTGTGTGCGCTCTTTTTGTAATAAATGCACAAAACGCATATCTGGATCTCAGCGTATCTGTCACCACAGCCTCCTCTTTGCGCGTCACAAATCTGCGAGCCATAAGACCCAACCTCATATTCTCGGCGGCTAAAAGGTTTGAGTTTGGAAGCCACAACATTCTGCCTTACTTCTGTGTGGCTAAACGAAACTGCGGCCGTGTCCCAGTTCCCAGAGTGCACAGCTCGGAGCGCGGCCCGAGGGGGGTTCAGACTGCAGTCAAGGCAGTGAACACATGCTCAGCCCCGACTGCAGTCTGCGGACCGCTTAACGACTGCGGTCTTCGGACCGCGTGTTAACTGCGCATGGGACAAAAAAGAAGTGGGACAGCAGTCGTCGCGCCGGTGTTCTGTCGAAATGTGTGACGCACATGCCCTTCGGGCCACGCTCCGAGCCGCGCGCTCTGGGAATTGAGACACGACTTCTAATGGCAAAGAAACATGTCTGCGGCGCCACCTGCCCACAAAAATAACAGCAAAAGACCGCGCGAAACAGTTCCCCTCCTAGTAGTAATTTATTTTCGATATTGGTAAGGTTGTTTTAGGACCATATCTGTGATCTGTGTCTTTGTATTATTCTTTGTCGGTAATAACTCAGTATTCAAAATATTACTCAATTTTAATTACAAAAAGCGAAAACCGCAGCTATTTATCGCTACTTTCACTTCCTCCCGCAACAAAATCGCAACAAAAACCTTAAAAGCACCGCAACTTTTTGGAAAAGCTTCTGGAAATTCAGGGATTTTAGCCCGCAACAATCACAAAAAATGCCCGCGAAATCCTGGGGGGTCTGGGAAAGGAGAAGTTACTGTTTTGAACACACAAACACAGTTTTATGTGGGGTTGTGTCCCATTTGCTTTTACATACATACAACAGCTGTTTGCTTGCAACAATACAGTAGCTAACCTACATCAGCATTAGGTTTGTTGACTCATGCCCAGGAGGAAACTATTTAACTGTACCTTTTTCAATACATCTCTTGTTCTTACTGTACTGTACTGTGCTTGTTCTTCTTCTTCCAGTAGGCCTCTGTTGGCCTGTAATGGGACATGTTTAGAATGGTGAATGACAAATTGAATTTCTTCTTTTATAATGGTGAATGAATGTTGTCACCAAGTCTGTGTTGTCACCACAATTTCTACAGAACAGATTTTTGTTCTCACTATACCCCCTGCACAAACTGTGTAGAGTTCTACTGTTAGGCCTAAAGCATATCTGTATGTTAAGTATGCTGTACATATCATTAAGATTATGCAGTGCCAGTTTTAAGTTGACCAATGTCAACACCGTGTTAAATAAATGTAGTATTCAAAATTGTTTACTGCTTCTAAATGTAATGACTGCCATCTGAAAGAAGAACATAAAAAACAATACAAAATCAGCATGTATTTTTGTAACATTGTAAGATATATTCTACATGTACTCTGGTACAGTCAACGACCTGGTTTCGCATGGCATGTTGGAGCTTCGTTCGACTATACTTGAGTATAGAATATGCCCTTAGCATTGAGATAGCTTTGGGAAATTATGCCAATGTCAATTATAGTTTTTATTGAAATAGTACTGCTGTGGAAGGAAATAAAATAAAATAAAATTTCAAAATTTCCATATTCCCACGGGAAAAAAAAAAATAAATAAAAATAAAATAAATTCCCTACCTACCCATGTCTAGAACTGTCAACAAATCGGAAACCAACATTTATTTTTTTTAGGCCTTAGCTTCTGACTGTACTGTTATTTCAGAGGGATTTTTTAACAGCTCAAATCAGTTCCAAGTCAGTTCTTTGTGGCAAGATTGTGTTAAAATAAAGTTCAGAAGCTGTCTAAAGCTTTACTACTCAACTCTAACTTGAGTGACAGAGCTCCAGACAGAGCAGTGCCTACATTTAGCGTCACACCCTTAGCGAATGTTGACGACGTCGGCAAAGTATCAGTTGGACTTTATATCGACAGTTCCTTTGTGTTTTCCAGATTTTTCACCATGAAGCGCGCAGCGTTCCACCTCGGTCGGGCTCTTCCTCGGTTCCTTCACTCCGGCTCCAAACTCACGTCGTCCACCGCCGCCTCCAAACTGCAGGGCGGCGCTCTCACCTCAGAGGACATCTTCGCCCGAGAGGAAAAGTACGGAGCGCACAACTACCACCCGCTCCCTGTGGCCCTGGAGCGAGGAGAGGGTGAGGCTCACACCGCAGCCAACAATCAAAGCTGCACTGTGTAACATTTCTCCATGGAGATGTTATTACTTTGTCTGGAATGTTCCACAGTATGGCATTAAACCTTTCTATCTTCATGGAGACCAAACCAGACCATGTTACAGGTCAGATCTGTGGAGAATGTCTGTTTTTCGAGGTATTTTTGAGCTCTTAAACCACCTGTGATTGAATAAATGTAAAGTAGAGCTGTTTAATGCCATACTGTGGAACATTCCAAACATAGCAATGACGTATCCATGGAAACAAGCAGGTGACGGACCCCAAAAACCAAAAAGTTAGTCCACCTCTAATCCCATACAGTGAAACGTTCCAGACAGAGCAATAACATGGAAATGGAAACGTTTATTTGTCATTGTAAACGAGAGGAGATTGAACTGGATGGGTCCAGCCGACAGGGGGCGCTAGCGTCCCACCTCCTCAGTGATACAAGAACATAATAATAATATATATAATAATATAATATAATATAATAATATAATATACATATATAATAATAATAATAATATATATGTACCGCCCATATATGTATAATATATAATACCGATATATATGATATATCGGTATTAAAGGGATATGCCACCCCCAGGTCAAATTTGGGCATCTCCCCACAGTCCAGAGACTAAAATAAGTGGTGGAGAGCGTTTTCCTGGTCACCCAGCCATTGTCAATCACGCACCACGTTGTGCAACAGGGGAACTCCCTTCCCGGTGCGTAACTGGGATTCCCCTGGCAGCGTGGTGCGTGATTCGGCTTTATTCTTCCGCACTGGAAAATAGTTCCCACCCAAAATGACCAAGTCAAGCTCTCCGTGTTGATTTGCACATTTATTTGCACTCGATATGAATGCGCACTACACAGAAAGGAATTGGGAAACGCATTGAGCAAATTAATTCCTTTTGGCCGAAATCTTTCTCTGGCGACGTTAGACTCCAGTCTAAGGCGGAGGAGCTGCAGATACCGCGGCGGTCAGTGGCGACAGACTCGGACAATGGCTGGGTGATCAGGAAAACGCTTTCCACCACTTATTTTAGTCTCTGGACTGTGGGGAGATGCCCAAATTTGACCTGGGGGTGGCATATCCCTTTAACATCGGTATCGGCCGATATTGCCAAAGAGACAGGCAAAGAGCCGCACGCGGTTGTTTAATCCTGGTTTAGACCTGGTCTAGTCCTGGTTTAGTCCTGGTGCAGTCCTGGTTTAGACCTTATTTAGACCTGGTTTAGTCTGCGTTTAGTCCTGGTCTAGTCCCGGTCTGATCCTGCTCTGGTCCTGGTCTAGTTCCAGTCTGGTCCCGGTCCATCCCCCCGCATCCCCCATCTATAACATCAATCGGCAAAGGTCCCTTAGCCAATCAGGACGCAGAACACAATGTTACACTATTAAAAAAAAAAAAAAAAAATCAGGAGTCAAAACACGTTTTGAAAATGATGGAAGACTGTAAGATTGTCGATGTAACTGGCCTCTTACTAGCCCAGGACAGCCGTAGCACCTGAAGGGTCAAACAAAAAAAGGAAGAAAAACTTTGAGCTCTTCACCTTTTAATTTGGCCACGCCATTTGCAGAGTTTGACAGACAACAGGCAACCCCGACAGTGAAACAAAAACCCCCTTTTAAAGCCCAGCCTAAACCACTAAGCCCCAGACACAGGTACCTTTACACATACAAAAACTACCAAATCTATTGCACTATTTACAGGTTCACATTTCATAAATGTAATATATAGTCGAATACAAAATATTGCACATTGTTGGTGTATAATCAGTTTTAAAATATTAGTTCATTCATCAATATAAATTCCCCAGATAAAGCTCCCCTCCCAAAGCAGCACTTGGTAGAGTCCAGATCAGGATGATGGGGTGCACCTGAACTGCACTGATATAAGGGCGCGCCTCCAAATCAGTGTCTCCACCAATCACCTCGAAGGCAAAGGAAAAAGAGTGAACAGCGAAAACCAGCATGGCAACTCGATAGCCGTTTTCCGTCTGTCGTCGAGACGGCGCACACTCGCTCTGTCCTTAGTGCACTACGTTTCTCACATGGGCATCTGCGAAAAGGAACAAGTCCCGCCTCAGCTCAATGAGCCGGGTGGTCTGCTCCTTGTTCCCTACAGACAAAAATAGTATTCTATTGCAACTAGTAATACTTGGAATTGGGACATGTCCAATGTTCCCCCTAATTTTTAATGTGTCTGAGCAAACACACTAACTCCCTGAGCGCTCCTTGGAGCCCTGTGCGCGACATCCGAAATGCCCCCCCCCCCCCGCGCGCGGTTCGCACTTTGCAGATATAAAAAAAATGACCCCGCGGCTGAATAAAAAGCGGAGATCTGCTAAAAGCTCTTTCATCCCTGATTTACAGTGCGCTGCTTGCCTGGAAGAATCCATGACTCATCGCTGTACCAGCGGCGAGTCTGGTAATGCTTGGTCCAGAATGCGCTGCCGTTGCGCGTAGACGGACAGCTAAGTGAACCAATCAGAACAGTTAACGGACAGCGACGTGAACCAATCAAACAAAAGAAAAGAAAGGCCTCTAGAGCTGTCAGCTGCTGTGGTTTTAAGGAATCGATGTGTTTTAGGTAATTTAAGACCAATTTTACAGCTGAATGGAAGGGACGTTCAGTTCTCCGATGCGCCATCTTGATTCAAAACTGAGGAGGAACTTCCGCTGCCTAAGAGTGACGTTGCGGGCAAAGGCAGGTGCACTGACGTCACCATCTTTGAACGAATCAGAATCGCGGAGTCCGTTGTTAACCGGGGGAGCGAGGGTGTCCAAATGGTATCTCGCTGTATAGCAAATGCAGAGAGATATCATTTGGCTGCCCAGGTAAGTGCGCTGCATAAGTTTTCTTGTGCGCTGAGAATGTGCGAGTAGTGCGCAGCTTAGAGTAAACGTTGGACATGGCTACACTGTAGAATATCCAGCATTACAACAGCAAAGGAAATATAGAAGTGTAAGGGGAAAAGCATGTGAACGGTAATACAGGTGCCGTGATCTACGCCGTTACAACTACCGTCACACATGTTTAGCGTAGTTTATGAAGAGTTTCATGTGACGTCGCAACTGTCACATGTGGATGTCGCTGGCGAGTCGGTCTTTGTAGTCATATATCCTCCCGCGCTGTGCATGCTGGGGCTTTTAAGTGTGCAAAGCGTGCATGTTTGCACGCTTGGTCCACGCCTGGATTGGAAAACGGCTAATGACTCAACTGACCACACAACTGTGCATCAAATTAAGTATATACTACACAAAAATAGAAACATGAAGGCACACACCTGATAAGTGAGGGCGTGGTCTACAGCTCCCTCACAAAGACATTCAAAAATTCATTTCGCATGATTTTCAGTCTGTATAAAATGTTATCTCAGAATTAAAAATAAATATCGGCATCGGCTAATATCGGTATCGGCCGATAACAGCAACATTAATATCGGATATCGGTATTGGCTAAAATTTCCACATCGGTGCATCCCTACATGCTCCATAGGTAAAATCCTCCAGCTTAGGGCTTGACCAAAGCCTAAACAACAAAATCATGGGGATGGTCCCAGATCAAATGTAGAACCAACTTCTCCTGTGTGAGATCAATAAAAATCTTCTAATCCATAACCACTGTAAGGCGCTTTGTGTTACAATTTTGTATGAAAAGAGCTTTATAAATGGTGTTTGATTTTCCTAATGAAAGAATGCTATGAAAACATAAGTAATATTCGTCCACAAATGGATTTGCGCACAGTGCATCTGATGAGAACGTGTGATAATATAATTGAATAAATGCGATGAAATAGTATTAAGTACATTTAAATAGTGCTTGATACATTGAAAAGTTGGCTCAGCACCCCAGCACCACAAATTATGCCATCGTCCTAATACTTTTGTCAGGCAGTGTAGCCAGTCTATGTTGTTCTTTTGATATCGTGTGCTGTGACCTTGGAGTGTCCAGAGCCATAGTCAAAACACAGCAGCCCTGCTATTGTAGACTCCCAGGAGAATTATTTAAACCAGGGATGCACCCATGTGAAATTTTGAGCCGATACCGATGTCCGATATTAATGGTGCTGTTATGGCCGATAACCGATATTAGCCGATACAGATTTTTTTAAATTCTGAGATCACACAAGGAGAAAACAATCCCGCACTCCGTCTTACTTGCAAAATGAAAAAGTTTATTAAGACATGCAACGTTTCGGCCCTAGGCCTTCATCAGGCAAAATTTTTGCCTGATGAAGGCCTAGGGCCGAAACGTTGCATGTCTTAAACTTTTTCATTTTGCAAGTAAGACGGAGTGCGGGATTGTTTTCTCCTTGTGTGTTCTGGGTTTGCTCCCTCGCCTCCAACGCACCCGTCTGAAGAGATTGAAGTGCGAAGTTCTCATTTTTAAATTCTGAGATAACATTTTATACAGATGCGTGAACAATCCCTCAGTCGTCCAGGTAGAATCCATGATAAAAGGAGAAATTCAATTTGTCAACTGGACAAAGTTTGTTTGGTCAAAAAAGTTTCGCCGCTCATCCGAGAGGCTTCGTCAGTTCTGGTTCTAGTGCTGGTTAGACCCTGTTTATATCTAGCTGCAGGGAGGAGCTCACTACACTGAAATAGTTCTGAAACTATCTCAACTAATTTGTTTCTTTTGTTTTTCGAATTTCTCTGGCGTCTAGTTTAGCATGCTAGGGCTGAATAGGTATGCTAAACTAGACGCCAGAGAAATTCGAAAAACAAAAACAAATTAGTTGAGATAGTTTCAGAACTATTTCAGTGTAGTGAGCTCCTCCCTGCAGCTAGATATAAACAGGGTCTAACCAGCACTAGAACCAGAACTGACGAAGCCTCTCGGATGAGCGGCGAAACGTTTTCGACCAAACAAACTTTGTCCAGTTGACAAATTGAATTTCTCCTTTTATCATTTTATACAGATTGAAAATCATGCAAAATTAATTTTTGAATGTCTTTTTTATTTTCAAAACGTGTTTTGACTCCATAAAGCTTAACTTATTTTATTCACAAATAGGTCCACAAAGGGGCGGAAAGTTTCTGGAAAATTTCCATGGAAACTTTAGCGTGGGAATTTTTGGAATTTTCAAATTGGTAACTTTGCACAGAAGTTTTGGGAATTTATGAGAATTATTGTGAGTCATATACCAACATAAACGTAAACATTTTATTTTGTCATCAGCAGCATTACTGTAAAAGAGAGACAATTAAAACACATGATTCACATGATTTATCTGGTTTCTCATTAAGCTAGCTCTAGCACAGGGGTGTCAAACATGCGGCCCGGGGGCCAGATCCGGCCCTCCAAGACTTTAATCTGGCCCACAGCTGACTTTCTATTAACATATTTAATTATATTTTAATATTCTATTAAAATAATATTAATTTTCTATTAAAATATTGGTAATTTTCTGCGCAGTTTAGCATAGCAGCGTCTCCAGCGCCTCTGTGCGTGGCTCCTCCCACCAGAGCAGCACAAATGAAGACTCGCCTCTTAAAGGACCATCGTTTTGACTGTCGAACGTGACACCCTCATCAGCAAAATGTCAAAAATGAGAAAAGTGGACGCCGAGTGCAGGATTTTCCAACAAAAATTAACAAAGTCCTATTTGTTCAGGAGGTGAATGGGAAACCTGTACGCTTGTGTTGAAATTGCATTTTTCTTAAAGTTGGTTGTTAATAATATAATATTTTAAAAGAAAGAGTTCATCAAATAAAAAATAATTCTATAATAGAATTGTGTTTCTCTGGACAAATATTTGGACTTATTTATATTTTTGGGGTATATTTGTCATTAGATCCGGCCCCTTTGGCATCAAAGGAGGATGGATACGGCCCCCGAACCAAAATGAGTTTGACACCCCTGCTCCAGCACATTTTGCGGTAGCTAGCATAAGAACTTCTTCAGTGAAATGGCGCAAATCTAGTTTACCAGTGAGCTAGCACTATATATATATATTTTTTTCTACTTTAATATTCTTTAATCTTTAATATATAGATCAAATATAATCTACTTCATGATATCCTCAGAACGTACTTGACTGCATGTCGTCCTCTTGCTGAAATGTCTGGCCTCAGTCGTCTGTATTTGCTGTGAGCTCAGAAAAGTAGCTTTAGCTCTTCAGAAATGTGATTATTTTAGCCAAGCTTATGCTACAATATTTTTTCTACCCACTATATTGATGCCCCTAACCTTCAACTTTGATAATTCCCAGTTTATTCCCATTAATTCCCGAAAATATCACACATCACCACATGTACTTCAGGTTTGGGGGCCATTTTGTGTATTGCCAAGAAAAGGAACTGCAACACATTTTGTCAAATTACAATAAACTTGAACATGGACAGATACGAGATAAACACAACGTTTTATAACCGAGATCCCTGTACAGCTCGACCTGATTAAGGACAGCTCCCAGTGCTCTGCCTGAAGTGTGACACAACTTTTGTTTGTTTTTCAAAGCAAAGTATTTATAGAACTGACAAATATCGGTCGTTAACATCGGCCCAGTTTTAAACGTCGTTAAAATTTTGGGGATATCGGCTGATACTGATGATAATGCCGATATATCGTGCATCCCTAAAGTAAACCAGGGGAGAATGCACAACTCGGATGAACGGGCAACTGATCTGAGAACTGGTTCTGCAAAGTCACCAAGCCGGGTCGTTGAGACTCCCAGTCCTCTGAGTCACTTGTTTCGCACAGTTCCACAAACATATTCGTCTCCATGAAGAAAAGTGTTTGGATGGACCCTCCACCAGAAAAGTTACACAGTGCAGCTTTAACCAGTAGTACATATTGTAAATGATACTGTGTCTCTGTCAGGTATCCACGTGTGGGACGTGGAGGGGAACCGTTATTATGACTTCCTGAGCGCGTACAGCGCAGTGAACCAGGGCCACTGTCACCCAAAGATCGTGTCCGCTCTGACGGCTCAGGCCTCCAGACTCGCCCTCACCTCCAGAGCCTTTTACAACGACGTCCTGGGAGCCTACGAGGAGTTCATCACCAGGCTCTTCGGATACGACAAAGTACTGCCCATGAACACAGGTCAGTATCGAGGGAAACGCCCGTTTCCTCTGAGCGGGCCAAGATTTTAAAACGGGTTATTCAGATTTATTATCTACTTACTAGTTCTGAGACGGCTTCATTCTAGTCTAGAGGGAGTTTATTTTAAGAGAACTTGTCACGTACAGTGATCTTGTTGTAGTGATGGATTGGTGAGGCGTCATGAAGCGTTCCAACACTTGGCCAAACTGTATTGATTCTGTATCGATTCTGTTACTGAACACTGATCTTAAAAATTCTCCAGGCTCAGACTCACCTGACACTGATCCAATGACCTAAATACAATAATATAATTTAAGTCATTGTACAGTGGTACCTCACCTTACGAAAAACCCTACATACGAAAAATCCAAGTTACGAAACGCTTTCATGTTAAATTTTGGTCTCTAGATACGAAAGAAAATTCAAGTTACGAAATGCGAAATCTCAAAAATTCGAATAATGCACGCTCAGATGCGCGCCCCGCTGTTATCCCCGCTCAAAGAGCACCTTTCTCGGCCTCTTAGCTCACAGTGTCAGCCCCCCGGCTCTGGAAGTCAGATAGAACCAGAGCCAGCCCCGGGGAAAACCCTGCGGTCGTGCCCGCACAAAGAGCACCTTTCTCGGCCTCTTAGCTCTAGCGCCGAACACGCAAGGAGCGCGGAGACAGGAGCACCGCGAGCACGAGACAGAACCGCGAGCCACAAACCGAACACGCACAAACGAACGCAAAAGCTGCACGAAACCCGCAAAGAGCCACGTGGGGTGATTTAATCCTGGTCTAGTCCCGGTTTAGTCCAGGTCTAGACCTGGTCCAGTCCTGGTTTAGTCCAGGACCAGTCCAGGTTTAGACCTGGTTTAGTTCTGGTCTAGACCTGGTTTATTCCACTTTTAGTCCTGGTCTAGTCTCTTAGCCAATCAGGACGCAGAACACAAAGTTACGCTATAAAAAAAACCCCTTGGAACGGATCAGGCCTTTTCCATTGAAATAGCTACTCAACTTACGAAAAATTCACGTTACGAAACCACTTCTGAAACGAATTAATTTCGTAAGGTGAGGTACCACTGTATATTGTATTATTTCGTTTCACTTCATTTAAATTTAAAACGTCTTTGATATTTTTAGATGCAGTCAGTAAATAATGTGAAGATGTATCAGAACGTAAAGAGAACGTCTTGTGAATGAGGATGCTTGGGAACTGGGATTTTTTACAAATTTTTATTTAAAAAAATACATTTTTCCAACGTTTTGAAATTGAATCTTCTGTTTGGCTTTTTTTTTTTTACTTCTCCAGCTGTAGAAAAATCGCTCACACGGCACAGATGAGACTGGAGTGAGTCACTTTGAAATGAATTCAGATCAAGTGTAAACTCTGAGAGGAACAGGATGAAACAACAAGGAAATGAAAACAAAAACCTTATTTTCCGGTGTGAGATCAAAATGGTCCCACAGGGTGAAACCTTTAGCCTGAGGCGGCTCCATAGTCCTGATGAATTTGATGATGAACCACAAAAGATCAGAGATTCTTTTGGCTGCAGATGCTCTTCCTCATAAACACAGTTTGGCGTCAGTGTCGTTCGATCAGGTCCTGTGTCGCTCCTGTCTCGCTCCTGTCTCGCTCCTGTCTCGCTCCTGTGACGCTCCTGTCTCGCTCCTGTGACGCTCCTGTCTCGGTCCTGTCTTGCTCCTGTCTCGGTCCTGTCTTGCTCCTGTCTCGGTCCTGTCTTGCTCCTGTCTCGGTCCTGTCTTGCTCCTGTCTCGGTCCTGTCTTGCTCCTGTCTCGGTCCTGTCTCGCTCCTGTGATGCTCCTGTGATGCTCCTGTCTCGGTCCTGTCTCGCTCCTGTCTCGCTCCTGTCTCGCTCCTGTCTCGCTCCTGTGTCGCTCCTGTGTCGCTCCTGTGTCGCTCCTGTGTCGCTCCTGTGTCGCTCCTGTGTCGCTCCTGTGTCGCTCCTGTCTCGGTCCTGTCTCGCTCCTGTGTCGGTCCTGTCTCGCTCCTGTCTCGCTCCTGTCTCGCTCCTGTCTCGGTCCTGTCTCGCTCCTGTGTCGGTCCTGTCTCGCACCTGTGACGCTCCTGTCTCGCTCCTGTGACGCTCCTGTCTCGCTCCTGTGACGCTCCTGTCTCGCTCCTGTCTCATTCATGTATCGCTCCTGTATTGGTCACGTGACTTTAACAAACCGACGCACGCACCGACAGAGGACACTGTCAGGGGCAGAACCGGGGCAGAACTCGGCTCAGAGGACACTGTCAGGGGCAGGACCGGGGCAGAACTCGGCTCAGAGGACACTGTCAGGGGCAGAACCGGGGCAGAACTCGGCTCAGAGGACACTGTCAGGGGCAGAACCGGGGCAGAACTCGGCTCAGAGGACACTGTCAGGGGCAGAACCGGGGCAGAACTCTGCTCAGAGGACACTGTCAGGGGTAAGTCAGTGTTAATGCACGACACTGCTGAAGGGGGCGCCGTACAGATTCACATTAAAAAAAACAAAACGAACTATCCCTTTAAGTAGCAAAACTGAGTACTTCCTCCACCACTGATTTTCAGATGTTTTTTAATTTCTATCTGTGGTGTTTTGTTTCAGGGGTGGAAGCTGGAGAAACGGCCTGTAAACTGGCTCGTAAATGGGCCTACACCGTGAAGGGAGTCCCCAAGAACCAGGCCAAGATCATATTTGCAAGTAAGAACCACATTTCACCCCACATATTATACTCCAGTGCTGAAATCCAGTTGGTTTGAACCTAAAAACGTCTCTCTGATCTGAATGGTCTTTACCTAAACCCCAGGACCTGCTCCAGTCCAGAGTCAGTGCTAGTGCAGCCTCTGCAGCTCAGGGAGGGAACTCTGGAGGTTCTGAGCTTCACATGAGCCTGTCCAGAACCTGAGACTGACACAAACCCAGGACGTGTCTCTGTCTCTCAGGACGTGTCTCTGTCTCTCAGGACGTGTCTCTGTCTCTCAGGACGAGTCTCTGTCTCTCAGGACGAGTCTCCGTCTCTCAGGACGTGTCTCTGTCTCCGTCTCTCAGGACGTGTCTCTGTCTCTCGGGACGAGTCTCTGTCTCTCAGGACGAGTCTCTGTCTCTCAGGACGTGTCTCTGTCTCTGTCTCTCAGGACGTGTCTCTGTCTCTCAGGACGTGTCTCTGTCTCTCAGGACGTGTCTCTGTCTCTCAGGACGTGTCTCTGTCTCTCAGGACGTGTCTCTGTCTCTCAGGACGTGTCTCTGTCTCTCAGGACGAGTCTCTGTCTCTCAGGACGAGTCTCTGTCTCTCAGGACATGTCTCTGTCTCTCAGGACGTGTCTCTGTCTCTCAGGACGTGTCTCCGTCTCTCAGGACGAGTCTCTGTCTCTCAGGACATGTCTCTGTCTCTGTCTCTCAGGACGTGTCTCTGTCTCTCAGGACGTGTCTCTGTCTCTGTCTCTCAGGACGTGTCTCTGTCTCTCAGGACGTGTCTCTGTCTCTCAGGACGTGTCTCTGTCTCGAGTCTCTGTCTCTCAGGACGAGTCTCTGTCTCTCAGGACGTGTCTCTGTCTCTGTCTCTCAGGACGAGTCTCTGTCTCTCAGGACGTGTCTCTGTCTCTCAGGACGTGTCTCTGTCTCTCAGGACGTGTCTCTGTCTCTCAGGACGTGTCTCTGTCTCTCAGGACGTGTCTCTGTCTCTCAGGACGTGTCTCTGTCTCGAGTCTCTGTCTCTCAGGACGAGTCTCTGTCTCTCAGGACGTGTCTCTGTCTCTGTCTCTCAGGACGTGTCTCTGTCTCTCGGGACGAGTCTCCGTCTCTCAGGACGAGTCTCTGTCTCCGTCTCTCAGGACCTGTCTCTGTCTCTCAGGACGTGTCTCTGTCTCTCAGGACGAGTCTCTGTCTCTGTCTCTCAGGACGAGTCTCTGTCTCTGTCTCTCAGGACGTGTCTCTGTCTCTCAGGACGAGTCTCCGTCTCTCAGGACGAGTCTCTGTCTCCGTCTCTCAGGACGTGTCTCCGTCTCTCAGGACGAGTCTCCGTCTCTCAGGACGTGTCTCTGTCTCTCAGGACGTGTCTCTGTCTCTCAGGACGAGTCTCTGTCTCTCAGGACGAGTCTCTGTCTCTCAGGACGAGTCTCTGTCTCTCAGGACGAGTCTCTGTCTCTCAGGACGAGTCTCTGTCTCTCAGGACGTGTCTCTGTCTCTCAGGACGTGTCTCTGTCTCTCAGGACGTGTCTCTGTCTCGAGTCTCTGTCTCTCAGGACGAGTCTCTGTCTCTCAGGACGTGTCTCTGTCTCTGTCTCTCAGGACGTGTCTCTGTCTCTCAGGACGTGTCTCCGTCTCTCAGGACGAGTCTCCGTCTCTCAGGACGAGTCTCCGTCTCTCAGGACGAGTCTCCGTCTCTCAGGACGAGTCTCCGTCTCCGTCTCTCAGGACGAGTCTCCGTCTCCGTCTCTCAGGACGTGTCTCCGTCTCCGTCTCTCAGGACGAGTCTCTGTCTCCGTCTCTCAGGACGTGTCTCTGTCTCTCAGGACGAGTCTCTGTCTCCGTCTCTCAGGACGAGTCTCTGTCTCTCAGGACGAGTCTCTGTCTCTCAGGACGAGTCTCTGTCTCTCAGGACGAGTCTCTGTCTCTCAGGACGTGTCTCTGTCTCTCAGGACGAGTCTCTGTCTCCGTCTCTCAGGACGAGTCTCTGTCTCCGTCTCTCAGGACGAGTCTCTGTCTCTCAGGACGTGTCTCTGTCTCTCAGGACGTGTCTCTGTCTCTCAGGACGAGTCTCTGTCTCTCAGGACGAGTCTCTGTCTCTCAGGACGTGTCTCTGTCTCCGTCTCTCAGGACGTGTCTCTGTCTCTCGGGACGAGTCTCTGTCTCTCGGGACGAGTCTCTGTCTCTCAGGACGAGTCTCTGTCTCTGTCTCTCAGGACGTGTCTCTGTCTCTCAGGACGTGTCTCTGTCTCTCAGGACGTGTCTCTGTCTCTCAGGACGTGTCTCTGTCTCTCAGGACGTGTCTCTGTCTCTCAGGACGTGTCTCTGTCTCTCAGGACGAGTCTCTGTCTCTCAGGACGAGTCTCTGTCTCTCAGGACGAGTCTCTGTCTCTCAGGACATGTCTCTGTCTCTCAGGACGTGTCTCTGTCTCTCAGGACGTGTCTCCGTCTCTCAGGACGAGTCTCTGTCTCTCAGGACATGTCTCTGTCTCTGTCTCTCAGGACGTGTCTCTGTCTCTCAGGACGTGTCTCTGTCTCTGTCTCTCAGGACGTGTCTCTGTCTCTCAGGACGTGTCTCTGTCTCTCAGGACGTGTCTCTGTCTCGAGTCTCTGTCTCTCAGGACGAGTCTCTGTCTCTCAGGACGTGTCTCTGTCTCTGTCTCTCAGGACGAGTCTCTGTCTCTCAGGACGTGTCTCTGTCTCTCAGGACGTGTCTCTGTCTCTCAGGACGTGTCTCTGTCTCTCAGGACGTGTCTCTGTCTCTGTCTCTCAGGACGTGTCTCTGTCTCTGTCTCTCAGGACGTGTCTCTGTCTCTGTCTCTCAGGACGTGTCTCTGTCTCTCAGGACGTGTCTCTGTCTCGAGTCTCTGTCTCTCAGGACGAGTCTCTGTCTCTCAGGACGTGTCTCTGTCTCTGTCTCTCAGGACGAGTCTCCGTCTCTCAGGACGAGTCTCTGTCTCCGTCTCTCAGGACCTGTCTCTGTCTCTCAGGACGTGTCTCTGTCTCTCAGGACGAGTCTCTGTCTCTGTCTCTCAGGACGAGTCTCTGTCTCTGTCTCTCAGGACGTGTCTCTGTCTCTCAGGACGAGTCTCCGTCTCTCAGGACGAGTCTCTGTCTCCGTCTCTCAGGACGTGTCTCCGTCTCTCAGGACGAGTCTCCGTCTCTCAGGACGTGTCTCTGTCTCTCAGGACGTGTCTCTGTCTCTCAGGACGAGTCTCTGTCTCTCAGGACGAGTCTCTGTCTCTCAGGACGAGTCTCTGTCTCTCAGGACGTGTCTCTGTCTCTCAGGACGTGTCTCTGTCTCTCAGGACGTGTCTCTGTCTCGAGTCTCTGTCTCTCAGGACGAGTCTCTGTCTCTCAGGACGTGTCTCTGTCTCTGTCTCTCAGGACGTGTCTCTGTCTCTCAGGACGAGTCTCCGTCTCTCAGGACGAGTCTCTGTCTCCGTCTCTCAGGACCTGTCTCTGTCTCTCAGGACGTGTCTCTGTCTCTCAGGACGAGTCTCTGTCTCTGTCTCTCAGGACGAGTCTCTGTCTCTGTCTCTCAGGACGTGTCTCTGTCTCTCAGGACGAGTCTCCGTCTCTCAGGACGAGTCTCTGTCTCCGTCTCTCAGGACGTGTCTCCGTCTCTCAGGACGAGTCTCCGTCTCTCAGGACGTGTCTCTGTCTCTCAGGACGTGTCTCTGTCTCTCAGGACGAGTCTCTGTCTCTCAGGACGAGTCTCTGTCTCTCAGGACGAGTCTCTGTCTCTCAGGACGAGTCTCTGTCTCTCAGGACGAGTCTCTGTCTCCGTCTCTCAGGACGAGTCTCTGTCTCTCAGGACGAGTCTCTGTCTCTCAGGACGTGTCTCTGTCTCTCAGGACGAGTCTCTGTCTCTCAGGACGAGTCTCTGTCTCTCAGGACGAGTCTCTGTGTCTCAGGACGAGTCTGTCTCTGTGTCTCAGGACGAGTCTGTCTCTGTGTCTCAGGACGAGTCTGTCTCTGTGTCTCAGGACGAGTCTGTCTCTCAGGACGAGTCTCTGTCTCTCAGGACGAGTCTCTGTCTCTCAGGACGAGTCTGTCTCTGTCTCTCAGGACGAGTCTGTCTCTGTCTCTCAGGACGTGTCTCTGCAGGTTAAAGCTCTGGAGACTCGGGGTCAGATGTTATAACTTTTTTTTAAACCGTAAGAGTTCAGGCTGCAGTTCCTTTATTTTTATTATTTACTTATAACTTTATTTAAACCGGGAAATCCCGTTGAGATTAAACCTCTTTTTTCACGGCAGCAAAAGAGACGATTACAACACAATAAAAATGACAGGTTCAATACAACTGATCATTCCAACGCAAACCATGACGATCAATACTTGAACACATGAGGAGTCCGAGCACGGCCTTGGACATAAGAGTCAGGGATGCACCGACGTGAACATTTTAGCCGATACCGATATCCGATATTAATGTTACCGTTATCGGCCGATACCGATATTTATTTATTTTTAATTCTGAGATAACATTTCATACAGACTGAAAATCATGCCAAATGAATTTTTGAATGTCTTATTTTCAAAACATGTTTTGACTCCTGATATTCTTTTTTTTTTTTTAAGATGCGTGAAGAGTCCCTCAGTCGTCCAGGTAGAATCCATGATAAAAGAAGAAATTCAATTTGTCAACTGGACAAAGTTTGTTTGGTCGAAAACGTTTCGCCGCTCATCCGAGAGGCTTCGTCAGTTCTGGTTAGAGTGCTGGTAAGACACTTGCTTATATCTCGGTTCAGGGAGGAGCTAACTAGCTAACCGCTTTCCGAAACTATCTCGCCTATTGGTTTCTGTCTTGTTTCTCTGACGTCTAGTTTAGCATACCTATTCATCCCTACACGACTGTTTTTCACACCTCTGGCCCTGACCTGGCTAGCCCTATTGTTTCTTTTGTTTGTTTTGATCTAGGTTTAAGAATGGAATTATAGATGGGAGACAAATTATGTCTGACTCCACCATTTCTGTCTCCCATCTATAATTCCATTCTTAAACCTAGATCAAAACAAACAAAAGAAACAATAGGGCTAGCCAGGTCAGGGCCAGAGGTGTGAAAAACAGTCGTGTAGGGATGAATAGGTATGCTAAACTAGACGTCAGAGAAACAAGACAGAAACCAATAGGCGAGATAGTTTCGGAAAGCGGTTAGCTAGTTAGCTCCTCCCTGCAGCGAGATATAAGCAAGTGTCTTACCAGCACTAGAACCAGAACTGACGAAGCCTCTCGGATGAGCGGCGAAACGTTTTCGACCAAACAAACTTTGTCCTGTTGACAAATTGAATTTCTTTTTATCATTTTTTTTTTTTTTTTTTAAATAGTGTAACATTGTGTTCTGCGTCCTGATTGGCTAAGGGACCTTTGCCGATTGATGTTATAGATGGGGGACGCGTGGGGGACCAGACTGGAACTAAACCAGACCAGGACTAAACGCGGACTAAACCAGGTCTAGACCAGGTCTAAACAAGGTCTAACCCCTCCCCCACGCTTCACTATTAATACATTTTTTGTTGAAAATCTACGAGAGTGTTTAAACGAGAGAGAAATGTGAGAAAAGGTTAATTTGAGGGATTACTGTACTGACAAATATCGGTCAAGTAAATTTCTCCTGCGTGAGATCAATAAAGTCTTATCTTATTGATTTTCTGTTCCCCTCTGTTATATATTATACTTGATTATTGATTATTGATCTACTGTACCCAGATAATTTCCCTTGCGGATCAATAAAGTTTGTTTAAATGGTTTCAGTTTTGAGCCTTAGATGTTGTCGCGTTTGTGAGTCTGCACTTTCAGATCTCAGACGGAGAAACACTAAAAACATTTGTTTGTGTTTGAAGACGGAAACTTCTGGGGCCGGACGATGGCGGCGATCTCCAGCTCCACCGACCCGAGCAGCTACGAGGGCTTCGGTCCGTACATGCCCGGGTTCCAGCTCGTCCCGTACAACGACGTCGCCGCTCTCGAGGTAACGCCCGACTCTGCGTTTACGATACACGCTTCGCTTTCCGCTCTGCCTGGAATGTTCCACAGTGTGACATTAAACAGCTCGGGATGCACCGATGTGAACATTTACCCATATCTGATATTAATGTTGCTGTTATTGACAGATACCGATATTTATTTATTTTTAATTCTGAGAAAAGATTTGATACAGACTGAAAATCATGAAAAAAAGAATTTTTGAATGAAGAAGAGAATGAAGAGAAACAAGAGAAGAGAAACAAGAGAAGAGAAGAGAAACGAGAGAAGAGAAACGAGAGAAGAGAAACGAGAGAATAGAAACGAGAGAATAGAAACGAGAGAATAGAAACGAGAGAATAGAAACGAGAGAATAGAAACGAGAGAATAGAAACGAGAGAAGAGAAACGAGAGAAGAGAAACGAGAGAAGAGAAACGAGAGAAGAGAAACGAGAGAAGAGAGACGAGAGAAGAGGAGAGGGAGAGAAGGAAGAGAAGAGAAGGAAGAGGAGAGAGAGAAGGAAGAGGAGAGAGAGAAGAGAAGAGAGAGAGAGAGAGAGAAGGAAGAGGAGAGAGAGAGAGAAGGAAGAGGAGAGAGAGAGAGAAGGAAGAGGAGAGAGAGAGAGAAGAGAAACGAGAGAAGAGAGACGAGAGAAGAGAAACGAGAGAAGAGAAACGAGAGAAGAGAAACGAGAGAAGAGAAACGAGAGAAGAGAGAGAGAGAGAGAGAGAGAAGGAAGAGGAGAGAGAGAGAAGGAAGAGGAGAGAGAGAGAAGGAAGAGGAGAGAGAGAGAAGGAAGAGGAGAGAGAGAGAAGGAAGAGGAGAGAGAGAGAGAGAAGGAAGAGGAGAGGGAGAGAGAGAAAGAGACGAGAGAAGCGAGACGAGAGAAAGCGACAAAGCGAGAGAAGAGAAAGCGACAAAGCGAGAGAGAAGAGAAAGCGACAAAGCGAGAGAAGAAAAAGCGAGAAGAGAAAGCGAAAAAGCGAGAGAAGAGAGACAAGAGAAAAAGAAAATAGCGAGAGAGAAGAGAAAAAGAAACGAGAAAAAGCGAGAGAGAAGAGAAAAAGAAACAAGAGAAAAGAAAAGCGAGAGAGAAGATAAAAAGAAACAAGAGAAAAAGAGAGAGGAGATAAAAAGAAACAAGAGAAAAGAAAAGAGAGAGAGAAGAGAAAAAGAAACAAGAGAAAAAGAAAAGAGAGAAGAGAAAGAGACAAGTGAAAATGAAAATAGCGAGAGAGAAGATAAAAAGAAACAAGAGAAAAAGAAAAGAGAGAGAGAAGATAAAAAGAAACAAGAGAAAAAGAAAAGAGAGAGAGAAGAGAAAAAGAAACAAGAGAAAAAGAAAAGAGAGAAAAGAAGAAAAATACATTCTGACTGAGCGGGGTCGCCTCTCCACAGATCAGACCTGTAACTTGGTCAGGTTTGGTCTCCATGACGATAGAAAGGTTTAATGCCATACTGTGGAACATTCCAGACAAAGTAATAACATCTCCATGGAGAAAAGCATCTGACAGAGACTCCACCAGAAAAGTTACACAGTGCAGCTTTAATTGATCGAGGAGGGAGACGATATAATTTACATTATACTCTGATTAAAGCTGCACTGTGTAACTTTTCTGGTGGAGGATCCGTCCAAACACTTTTGTTCATGGCGATGTTTTTGCTCTGTCTGGAACGTTCCACTGTACGGGATTAGAGGTGGACTGAGGCTACGTTTATACGACGACGGTCCCAACAGAAGACGTCTTCACTTTTTATTCTGCGTTTAGACGAGGAACTCTGCGTGCATACGGTGATACAAAAGTGCGGCACTGGATTAGGTATGCACCATGTATCGACACTAACATAGGTATCGGCCAATATTGCCAAAGTTGTAACATATGGGTATCTGCCCGATGTGTAAAAGTGTGCCGATATTAACAACTGATATTTGTCAGTACAGTAATCCCTCCAATTAACATTTTCTCACATTTCTCTCTTCTCTCTCTTTCTCTTTTCTCTTCTCTCTCTTTTCTCTTCTTTCTCTCCTTTCTCTTTCTTTTCTTTTTCTCTTCTCTCTCGCTTTCTCTCTTCTCTCTCTTTCTTGTCTCTTTTCTCTTCTCTCTCTTCTTTCTTTTCTCTTCTCTCTTCTCTCTCTTTTCTTTTCTCTTCTTTCTCTTCTCTTTCTCTTTTCTCTTCTTTCTCTCCTTTCTCTTTCTTTTCTTTTTCTCTTCTCTCTCGCTTTCTCTCTTCTCTCTCTTGTCTCTTTTCTCTTCTCTCCTCTTTCTTTTCTCTTCTCTCTTTTCTCTTCTTTCTCTCCTTTTCTTTCTCTCTTTTCTCTTCTTTCTCTCTCTCCCTTTTCTCTTTTCTCCCCCTCTTTTCTCTTCTCTTTTATTTTTTCTCTCTTCTCTTTCTCTTTTTCTCTCTCTCTTCTCTTTCTCTCTCTTCTGTCTCTTTCTCTCCCTTTTTCTTGTCTTTCTTTTTCTCTTCTCTCTCGCTTTCTCTTCTTTCTCTCTTCTCTCTTGTCTCTCCTCTCTCTTTCTTGTCTCTCTTTTCTCTCTTTTCTCTTTCTCTCTTTTCTCTTTTCTCCCTCTTTTCGCTTCTCTCTCTTTTCTCTTTTTTCTTCTTTCTTTTCTCTTTTCTTCTTTCTCTTTTCTCTTCTCTCTTTTCTCTTCTCTCTTTTCTTCTTTCTCTCTCTTCTCTTTCTCTTTTTTCTTCTTTCTCTCTCTCTGCTCTTCTCTCTCTCTCTTCTGTCTCTTTCTCTCCTTTCTCTCCCTTTTTCTTGTCTTTCTTTTTCTCTTCTCTCTCTTCTTTCTCTCTCTTGTCTCTCTTTTCTCTCTTCATTCAAAAATTAATTTTCATGATTTTCAGTCTGTATAAAATCTTTTCTCAGAATTAAAAATAAATATCAGTATCGGCCAATATCCGCATCATTAATGTCGGATATGTGTATGGACTAAAATGTTCACATCGGTGCATCCCGAGTATGCATGTTAGGCGGTCTGCGCATGGTGGAGCGTTTGTCCACAGATCCAGAGGTTGGTGGTTCAAATCCCGCTCTTGACATAAGAAACGTCAGTGGTTGAGCGGTCAGATCCACTGACCCTCATGTTGGCGTCCCACAGGTCAATGCTGCCGTTGTGTCCTTGGGCAAAACACTTAAAGGATTATTATCGTTTTTTACAATCTGAACCTTTTTTCTGTAATAAAAACAAGTTGTTTTACTCACCCATAGCACTTAGGTGTCATTTGGAGCAGTTTCGTAGATGTTTTAGATTAGCGATATCCGTTAACGTGAGTGGTTGGGGCACTGTCCTCCTCATCTACTCCAAACTATGGATAAATCTCGGATTAGAGGCACTTTTGACTCAAACTAAAGTGTAGACTAAGACATTGAGCTTCTATGATTTGAAAAGTGCTAAAGTTTGTGTTATTTTGGTGACTGCAACGTCGTGCCCCGACCACTCACGTTAACGGATATCGCTAATCTAAAACCTCTCCGGAAATGCTCCAAATGACACCAAAGTGCTATGGGTGAGTAAAACAACTTGTTTCATTACCGAAATAAGGCTCAGATTGTAAAAAAAGTTACTTCTCCTTATAAGCCCCCAAAACGCCGTCACCGTCTAAACGAAAGGTACTTCCGGTAAAATATTTTGTCGTTTTTACTCGTAAGCGTTCTCGTGTAAACAAGCCCGTAATTACTTTTTGTTTTTTGGGGACCGTCACCTGCTTGTTTCTATGGCTACGTCATTGATCTGTCTGGAATGTTCCATTAAACAGCTCTACTTTACATGTATTCAATTCCAGGTGGTTTTAGAGTTAAAAAATACCTCGAAAAACAGACATTCTGACTGTGAGCGCTGTCGCCTCTCCACAGATGGAAAGGTTTAATGCCATACTGTGGAACATTCCAGACAAAGCAATAACATCTCTATGGAGAAAAGCATCTGATAGAACCTCCACCAGAAAAGTTACACAATGCAGCTTTAAATCTTTGCACAAGTTACGGTTCGCTAAAGAAGTCCGTTTGTGTTTTGTGGAACTAAACACGAAATCCACCCTGATGGTGTTTCTGACGCAAACACCTGGTGGCAGGGGCGGAGTTTGAAGCGGCGACACCTGTTCGACCAATCACAATGTTCCTTATACCCCCAGACCCCGCCCCCTCACGCTCCTTTAGTCCTCCACATGCGATAATCGTATGACTGTCTCTCCTGTCTCTCAGAACGCCCTCCAGGACCCAAACGTGGCGGCGTTTATGGTGGAGCCGATCCAGGGAGAGGCCGGAGTCGTGGTACCAGACCCGGGGTACCTCACCAAAGTCCGAGAGCTCTGCACCAAACACAACGTGAGTCTGAACTTCAAAATAAAACTATATAATAACAGGCTTTTATTCTGGAAAAAACCCACCAAAGTCCGAGAGCTCTGCACCAAACACAACGTGAGTCTGAACTTCAAAATAAAACTATATAATAACCGGCTTTTATTCTGGAAAAAAAACCACCAAAGTCCGAGAGCTCTGCACCAAACACAACGTGAGTCTGAACTTCAAAATTAAACTATATAATAACAGGCTTTTATTCTGAAAAAAAAAAAAACACCAAAGTCCGAGAGCTCTGCACCAAACACAACGTGAGTCTGAACTTCAAAATTAAACTATATAATAACAGGCTTTTATTCTGAAAAAAAAAAAAACACCAAAGTCCGAGAGCTCTGCACCAAACACAACGTGAGTCTGAACTTCAAAATAAAACTATATAATAACAGGCTTTTATTCTGGAAAAAACCCACCAAAGTCCGAGAGCTCTGCACCAAACACAACGTGAGTCTGAACTTCAAAATAAAACTATATAATAACAGGCTTTTATTCTGGAAAAAAACCACCAAAGTCCGAGAGCTCTGCACCAAACACGTGAGTCTGAACTTCAAAATAAAACTATATAATAACAGGCTTTTATTCTGAAAAAAACCACCACCAAAGTCCGAGAGCTCTGCACCAAACACAACGTGAGTCTGAACTTCAAAATAAAACTATAATAACAGGCTTTTATTCTGAAAAACACCAAGCAGGTGAGTCTCGACTACAAAATAAAACTATAAATATAGCTGCAAGCAGCAATGTGGGGCCAAGCACCGAAGGTGACCTTACTCCCGAGATATGAGCTCACTTCGGCTAGATCAAAGACACATCAAAGACGGATCAAAGGTACAATCCTGGAAATTCCTGAAAATTCCTGCAACTTTGACCTGCTGGTGGCACTAGACTGTTGGGGCTGGGGGCCTATAAATCGCTGTGGGTAATGAGGAGACTGGCTGGAATGTGCATGCCAAATTTCACAACTTTTTACCAGACGGTTCTAGGGGTTGCCATAGACCTATGGGAATAGGTCGAAGAATAATGTATAATAATAATAAGAAGAAGAATCAGTAGAAACACAGGCTTTTATTCTGAAAAACACCAAACACAATGAGTCTGAGCTTCAAAATAAAATGGTAATAACACGGGCTTTAATTCTGAAAAAAAGTACAGCGTGAGTCTGAACTACAAAATAAAACAATCATTTTGAAAACCATCAAGCAGGTGAGTCTGAACTTCAAAATAAAACGTGTAAAAACTCAAGCGTTTATATAAAAGGATAACAAAGGCTTTTATTCTGAAAACCACCAAAGGCAACGTGAGTCTGAACTACAAAATAACAAACATGACACAGGCTTTTCTTCTGAAAAACACGAAACACAACGTGAAACGGAACTTCATAATAAAGCATATGTGAAAACTCGGGCTTTTATATAAAATGACAATAATACAGGCTTTTATTCTGGAAAAACACCAAACATATCGTGCGTCTGAACTTCAAAATAAAACAATAATATCACAGGCTTTTATTCTGAAAAACACAGTAAGAGCCTGAACCACAAACACATGTCACTGCAAGGTATAAATACGTGATCCGAGCGCTTTTACTCGCTCCGCAGACTGTGTAGATCGGCCCAAGGTCAAAATGTGATCACTCAGGTGCAGTCTGGAGCAATTACACAAACTGATGTTATGCAACTCAGCCAAGACAGGTTTAAACAGGAACAGAGGATCAGATTGGATAAAGACACCACGTTTTGAAGATGGTGTTAAAAAATGTGACAGAAGACCAGTGCCAGTGTTCCATGTGGATCGGCAAAAAACCAGGTCGACAAATCTGCATCTGACAGTTAAACGGCAAACTCCACCTGAGAATTGTGACTTGTCTCCAGTCTAACCTGTGCATTTCCCTGTGCGTTTGTGTTGTATAAATGTTTTTCCTGTGTAGAGAGTAACGCTATGTGTCTGTCTCAGGTTTTGTGGATCGCAGACGAGGTGCAGACCGGTTTGGCTCGGACCGGGCGGCGTTTGGCGGTGGACCACGAGAATGTTCGTCCGGATATCGTCACTCTGGGGAAGGCTCTGTCCGGAGGAGTGTACCCTGTGAGAACGCCCTCGTGTTCACACTTAAATACAGTTTAATATAGACGGCTCACAACACACCGTCACCTGGACTAAACTCGGACTAGACCTGTCTGAGCAGCCAGTCCCTTCTACATCAAAGTTCAAAGTCAGCTTTATTGTCAAAAACTATATGTACAGGTCAGACACACAGGATTTGAAATTGCAGCGCCCCCTAGGCCCACAGTGAACATAAAACATGTGATAAACAAGACAATAAACACCAGGACTAAAACATCACATATACCCGTAGAAAAAGTACAAGTGGTCCCTCGCTATATCGCGGTTCACTTTTCGCGGCCTCGCTGTTTCGCAGTTTATTTGTTTTTTTTTTTCAATGGTGTATCAACATTGTGTTCTGCGTCCTGATTGGCTAAGGGAATGTAGACCTTTGTCGATTTGTTTGCCAGATTTATATAGGGACTAGACCTGGACTAGACCGGGACTAGACCGGGACTAAACCTGGACTAAACCTGGACTAGACCAGGTCTAAACCTGGACTAGACCTGGACTAGACCTGGACTAGACCTGGACTAGACCTGGACTAGACCACCGCGTGCGGCTCTTTGCCTGGTTTCGTGCGGCTCTTGCGTTCGTGTCGAGGTTTGTGCGTGTTCACTTCGTGGCTCGGACTGCGTCGTTGGCCGTGGACACGGTCCCAAGAGGGAGGCACGGTCCGGACACTGCCTCGGTCTCGTGCTCGCAGCCCCGGGTGGGACGCCGGTCATGCAACTCGATCACGGATTTGACCACACTTCACTATTAATACATTTTGTTGAAAATCTACAAAAGTTTGAGTGTTTAAACAAGAGAGAAATGTGAGAAAATGTTAATTCCAGTCTGAGAAAAGTGTAGAATGTGTGTGGTGAGGCATTTACAGCCTTAAAACATGTAGAATAATTGTAAAATATAAGTTGTCCTACTTCGTGGATTTCGCTTATTGCGGGTTATTTTTAGAACGTAACCCCCCGCGATAAACGAGAGATCACTGTAATACAAATAAGTAAAACTCGATGTGGAGCATAATAAATCTCAAATGTGTCATTTAAGCAGCAGTGTTGGTGTCATTTAAGTGTCACCATCCTGTTTGAATACAGAAGGGTCTGGAATTGGACCACAGAACATGAAAAACCTCTGTCCAAACCTGAGCCTCTAATTTGAAGAAGTGTGCTCTTTAACCAAAATGTTTTTGAATGTTGTTGATTTCTTAATTTTTTTTAAATTAATTAATTTTTTTTTTTTTTTTTTAATTAAACAGACAACATGCTTAAAATAGCCCCTCAGACATTTCAGGTGGCTTGAAACTGTAAAGAAAAAGACTTAAATTTGTAAAAAGTACAGATCCCTGCTCTCTCGTGTAGTAAAGTTAAAGTATCCATTGTAAAAATTTGAATGTCATTTATTTTAGATAAAATTGTGCTCAGGTACTGTACTTTTACTGTAGCACCACTGAGGACGAGCAGTAACGGGGGTGAGTGTTCTGGTCAGCATACTGCTGCTGTGTCCTTGGGCAAGACAGAAGTTACATATTGCTTTTTTTAAAGGTTAAAAATCCACTGGAGCTCCGTAAACCTCAGATGGTTCGTCCTGGCTGAGCAGCAGTTGTTCAGTCGGTGATCTTCCATAGACTCACTGCCCCTGGCCTCTCTGTCTCCCCCTGCAGGTGTCTGCGGTGCTGTGCGATGACGAGATCATGTTGACCATTAAACCCGGAGAACACGGCTCCACGTTCGGAGGAAACCCTGTGGCCTGCCGGGTCGCCATCGCCGCCCTGGAGGTGAGTCAAATCAACTACGCTCACCTTCTGATCAGGACTTTGTGGCGGCAGTGGCTCAGTTGGTAGAGTGTTTGTCCACTGATCCAGAGGTTGGCGGTTCAATTCCCGCTCTTGATATAAGAAACATCAGTGGTTGAGCGGTCAGATCCACTGACCCACAGGTTGGCTGGTGTGATTCCAGCTCCCACAGATGAGTGCTGCCGTTGTGTCCTGGGGCAAGACACTTAACCCACCTCACCCCCAGTGTCTGCGTACACTGGTGTGTGAATGAGTGAGTGGTTCCTTGTTGTAAAGCACTTTGGGTGCCTTGAAGGTGGAAAAGCGCTGTATAAAGATGTGACCATTTACTTTGTTTTACCACAATCTAATCATAAAGAACTGATTTATCTGGAAAATTTACGTTTTTACAATCCTTATTTCGGTGATAAAACAACGTCATTTACTCACCCGTTGTACTTTGGTGTCATTTGGAGCGTTTCCGGAGATTTTGGAGTGTAGCGATATCCGTTTAACGTGAGTTGTTGGGGCAGACTGTTGCAGTCACCAATAACACAAACTTTAGGACTTTTCAAATGACAAAAGTTCAATGTGTTGGTCTACACCAGGGGTGTCAAACGTGCGGCCCGGGGGCCTGAGCCGGCCCTCCAAGACCTTTAATCTGGCCCTCAGCTGATTTTCTATTCTAATATTTGAATTATATTTTAATTTTCTATTAAAATATTGGTAATTTTCTGCGCCTCATCTTAGCATAGCAGCATCTCCAGCGCCTCCTGTGCGTGGCCCCTCCCACCACAGCATGTTCAGGACTGCCTTTGCGAGCAGGTTTTCTCCGTAATGAATCTAAATTATCCAGGAGCATTGCAGTATTGGCAAAAGCAAGACCAGAGCTACATAAAAAGTCTCTTCAGCAACTATACTATTCACTCATTTACCCTTGAGCTATTGTGCAGAAGTTTGGGGAAATAATTATAAACTCGACTCTGTTTCCGTTGCGCAGGTTTTGGAGGAGGAGCGTCTGGCGGAGAACTCGGAGAGGATGGGTCAGATCCTGAGGTCAGAGCTGAGCAAACTGCCAAAGGATATTGTGACGACGGTGAGGGGGAAAGGTCTGCTCAACGCCATCGTCATCAAGGAGACCAAAGGTGAACTCAAATCAGCTTTTAATAGAAAATAAAAATAACTGTAGGTTCAGAAGGTGGAGCCGCTATTCCAAAGACGTGATTTACTGCGTGCACATGGACGGATTGGGATCGTATCGGATTCATGTGCACAGGCTAAGGATCGTATAGGGATTGGTTTCCCGAATCCGATTGGAACCCCTGGCTTAGGCCGATAGTAATCCACTTGGCGTCGCCTTGTGCACGATATCGGATCAGATTGGCGTACTGCGCACGTGCGGGAATTTTCACCAGGGATTTCACCCGGAAGCGGCAGGAGGCGCCGACGCCTGTCATAAGTAGCGATTGTTGCCGGAAAAGTCAGACGAAATCATGGCTGCGAAGAAAGAATGCACAACACGTACACCAATGCTGCTCCGGCAAACTCCTCGAGTGCCATCTTTGTACACCGCCACATAGTTTGTTGTGTTTTTATTGAAGTAGTTGGACGACAACGCCACAGTGTAGCGGAGCCGGCCAGGTCGCTGACCATTATCCGATTACACGAGCTTCATGAGCACTTGGATTATAGGACAGACCGCCCGCCGAGTAACGGGATCGGATTTGGAGAAATCCAATCTGATCCTACCATGTGAGTGAGGTCAGTTGAAACGAGTTTGAAGGTCCGTCAGATGCTTTTCTTCACGAAGATCTCACTGCTTTGTCTGGAATTCTGTCTTCATGGAGACCAAACCAGACCAAGTAACAGGTCAGCTCTGTGGAGAGGCGACCCCGCTCACAGTCAGAATGCCTGTTTTTCTAGGTATTTTTGAGCGATAAAACCTCCTTTAATTGAATAAATGTAAAGTAGAGCTATTTAATGTCACACTGTGGAACATTCCAGGCAGAGCAGTGACGTATCCATGGAAACAAGCAGGTGACGGACCCCCAACCAAAAAGTTACACAGTCCAGCTTTATGCCGTAAGATTATTGTGGCAGGTTTGTGGAGCAGATCCCAAACAAATGAGGAAGGTCCAACTTTTGAGGATCATTTTTGTGTAACTCCTCGGTTGTGAAAAGCTCTTCTAAACTCATCTTGGTGAGTAATTAGGATGGCAATTAGGATGCTCTGAATGCAGAAGGTCAGTGAGGAATAACGAGGAGGAACTAGGAGGAACAGTTTTTCACGTTTTTAAGACGGTAAACATCAGCCCCGGCACCTTCAACTTGTCCAATTTGCGTTTTTTTTTTTTTTTTCCCCTTCAATCGAATAAAATGTTCCTTATACTAACCATAACCTCTGGCGTTTTCAGATTACGACGCGTGGAAGGTGTGTCTCCGTCTCCGCGACAACGGCCTCCTGGCCAAACCCACCCACGGCGACATCATCCGCTTCGCCCCGCCCCTCATCATTTCCGAGTCGGAGATGCGGAACTGCGTGGACATCATCACCAGGACCGTCATGTCGTTTTAGTTCCTCAACTGTTGCTGTGTTTACGCATACGCTCGCAACCGTATACACTGAATATTTTGACTTACGAGTACTGCGTTTGACTTACGAGTACTGCGTTTGACTTACGAGTACTGCGTTTGACTTACGAGTACTGCGGTTGACTTACGAGTACTGCGTTTTCAGTTACCAGTACTGCATTTGACCTGAATCTACAATACTAGTCCAGTTTTGGGTAAGTCTGATCAGTTAAGATGCTTTTAAAAGGGTCAAATTTGATCATTGGACTTGTTTTAATACATTGTTTTTAATTTAAACATCCTATATTACGCAAAATGGACTCTTGTAAACTTTAAGATGGACTAATCCTGGTCTAATCCTGGTCTGGTCTTGGTCCAGTCCTGGTCTAGTCCCAGTTTGGTCCCAAATTTGCGGTGGGTGGTGCCGTTTTAGTCATAATTTAGTGGGTTTGTGGGTTTTCATTTAGTTTTAGGCAACAAAATATGACACTGACGAAAAACGAGACGAGTATTTTTAAAATGTGTCGTTAATCGGGAGACACTGAAGGACGGATCAAATTAAGTCCACCTTAAACGTAAACTTTTTAGAAACGTCTTGTAACAAGTCCCGTAATCCATCGGTTATAGGTCAAAAAAAGGAACTGCATCTTAACTCGTCAGACTTACTCAAATCCAGATTAATATTCTGCATTCATGTCGTTTTAACTTAAAGCTGCAATATGTAACTTTTTTCTACTGTTATGAGTACAGATTTAAGACAGTCCAACGGGGTTCATTTGGTCTTCCGAAAATTTATGTCTTTAGGTCCTGGTCTAATCGTGGTCTAGTCTTGGTCCGGTCCTTGGTCCGGTCCTGGCCTGGCCCTGGCCTAGTCCTTGGTCCAGTCCTTGTTCGAGTCCTGGGTCCAGTCCCGGTCGAGTCCTTGGCCAAGAGCTGGTCTAATTGTGTTCTAGTCCTGGCCCAGTCCTTGGTCCAGTCCATGGTCCAGTCCATGGTCCAGTCCTGGGTCCAGTCCTTGGTCCAGTCCTTGGTCCAGTCCTTGGTCAAGTCCTTGGTCCAGTCCTTGGTCCAGTCCTTGGCCCAGTCCTTGGCCCAGTCCTTGGCCCAGTCCTGGTCCAGTCCTGGTCCAGTCCTTGGTCCACTCCTGGTCCAGTCCTTGGTGTTATTGCTTTGCCTGGAATGTTTCACGGTGTGCCGTATGGAGAAAAGCAGGTCCTGTTACGGGTCAGATTCAAGATTCAAGTATTTATTGTCATTGCACAAGGGAGGGGGACAATTGTGGCGGCCTTGAAGCAGGCTGGGACCAGAGTCCAGTGAGTCCAATGTCGGTGAATACGTCTGCCAGCTCCGCAGCACAGTCTTTAAGTACCCGGCCCAGCACTCGTCTGGTCTGGGGAAAGGCTGCCATGCTCACTGTAAGAATCCAGGTTTTCAAAGACATTGATGAGGACATGAGTAATTGATTAAGTAAGACAGATTTAAGACAGTCCAACGAGGTTCATTTAGTCTTCCGATAGTTTATCTTCTTTTTAGGTCCTTTTTTCAGACCAAGAGTTCGTTTTCATCCTGACAGTTTGGACTGCTCCCTTCAGACTTCCTCAGGGTCACGCGACGTTGCCGTGACGTGTCCGATCAGCTGATTTAAACGGGTTTCGGCGCCGTCTTCCTACCGGTGGAGGCAGAACGACGGTGCTGCCTGCAGTCCGACTTCCTCAGGACACTATCCCAGGTGTGTGAGAGTAAAAAAGCCCCTCGTCCCGGTTTATCGTCACATTTCCATATTTCAATTTCCCCACGTTTTTCCCCCATGTATTTAAGCAAAATCTGTCTCTTGAGGTCAAAATAAGTCTGCTGTCTACTTTCGGCATCTGATTGTAAAGCTTTTTTATTGTCTGTAAGTGCGGTTAGCATGCTAGTTGTCGTTACCATGATGGCAAAACTCCACTTTGGCTTCCGAAAGTTGTGAAAAACTCTTATAAACTCTTCTTGGAGAATAATTGGAACTCTCTGAATGCAGAAGGGAAGTGAGAAAGAACTTTGGACGGCTGCAAACCGCCACAGAGAAAAGTTACAGCTCAGATCTGGGGAAAGGCGAGCATGCTCACGGCGAGAATACGTTAAAAATACATCCCTCGTCCCGGTTTATGGTCCCGTGGGCATGTTTCCGTAATTCGATTGCAGTGAGGAGTTGAAACTGTATGAAAACAAACTTGGTCTGAAAACACAGATTTAAGACCGTTTTAATGTCATACTACGGAACATTCCAAGCAAAGCAACAGTATCTCCATGGAGACCATCTACCACAGCAGTTACATAGTGCAGCTTTATCTAGCACCAAAACCTGTATTTAATCTGAAGAGAAAAGGCGTCGGAAAGAAGTTCTTTTTGTACAGATCAAAAGAACGTTTAGCACATTTTGTATTAAAAAAAAAAAACACGGATATTTAATTTGAGTTTGAAGTGAAGCTTTTTACCACTTTTCAGTATTTAAAGTTTTAGTTTACCGTTTTATAAGGACGAGATACAGTTTCCACAAGATGAGACGAGATCCTTGCTCCAGTCCTTGCTCCAGTCCTTGGTCTAATCATGGTCCAGTCTTGGTCCAGTCCTGATCAAGGTCCTGGTCCAGTCCTTGGTCCAGTCCTTGGTCCAGTCCTTGGTCAAGTCCTGGTCTAATCGTGGTCCAGTCTTGGTCTGGTCCTGATCATGTTCTTGGTCCAGTCCTGGTCCAGTCCTTGGTCAATCCTGGTCCAATCGTGGTCCAGTCCTTGGTCTAGTCCTTGGTCCAGTCCTTGGTCAATCGTGGTCTAATCGTGGTCTAATCGTGGTCCAGTCCTTGGTCCAGTCCTTGGTCTAGTCCTTGGTCTAGTCCTTGGTCCAGTCCTTGGTCCAGTCCTTGGTCAAGTCCTGGTCTAATCGTGGTCCAGTCTTGGTCTGGTCCTGATCATGTTCTTGGTCCAGTCCTGGTCCAGTCCTTGGTCAATCCTGGTCCAATCGTGGTCCAGTCCTTGGTCTAGTCCTTGGTCCAGTCCTTGGTCAATCGTGGTCTAATCGTGGTCTAATCGTGGTCCAGTCCTTGGTCCAGTCCTTGGTCTAGTCCTTGGTCTAGTCCTTGGTCCAGTCCTTGGTCAAGTCCTGGTCTAATCGTGGTCCAGTCTTGGTCTGGTCCTGATCATGTTCTTGGTCCAGTCCTGGTCCAGTCCTTGGTCAATCCTGGTCTAATCGTGGTCCAGTCCTTGGTCAAGTCCTTGGTCCAGTCCTTGGTCAAGTCCTGGTCTAATCGTGGTCCAGTCCTTGGTCAAGTCCTGGTCTAATCGTGGTCCAGTCTTGGTCTGGTCCTGATCATGTTCTTGGTCCAGTCCTTGGTCAATCCTGGTCTAATCGTGGTCCAGTCCTTGGTCTAGTCCTTGGTCTAGTCCTTGGTCTAATCATGGTCCAGTCTTTTCAGTATTTAAAGTTTTAGTTTACCGTTTTATAAGGACGAGATACAGTTTCCACAAGATGAGACGAGATCCTTGCTCCAGTCCTTGCTCCAGTCCTTGCTCCAGTCCTTGCTCCAGTCCTTGGTCTAATCATGGTCCAGTCTTGGTCCAGTCCTGATTAAGGTCCTGGTCCAGTCCTGGTCCAGTCCTGGTCCAGTCCTTGGTCTAGTCCTTGGTCCAGTCCTTGGTCAATCCTGGTCTAATCGTGGTCCAGTCCTTGGTCTAGTCCTTGGTCCAGTCCTTGGTCAATCGTGGTCTAATCGTGGTCCAGTCCTTGGTCCAGTCCTTGGTCTAGTCCTTGGTCTAGTCCTTGGTCCAGTCCTTGGTCCAGTCCTTGGTCAAGTCCTGGTCTAATCGTGGTCCAGTCTTGGTCTGGTCCTGATCATGTTCTTGGTCCAGTCCTGGTCCAGTCCTTGGTCAATCCTGGTCTAATCGTGGTCCAGTCCTTGGTCTAGTCCTTGGTCAAGTCCTTGGTCAAGTCCTTGGTCAAGTCCTTGGTCAAGTCCTTGGTCAAGTCCTTGGTCCAGTCCTTGGTCAAGTCCTGGTCTAATCGTGGTCCAGTCCTTGGTCAAGTCCTGGTCTAATCGTGGTCCAGTCTTGGTCTGGTCCTGATCATGTTCTTGGTCCATTCCTTGGTCAATCCTGGTCTAATCGTGGTCCAGTCCTTGGTCTAGTCCTTGGTCCAGTCCTTGGTCCAGTCCTTGGTCCAGTCCTTGGTCAAGTCCTGGTCTAATCGTGGTCCAGTCCTTGGTCTAGTCCTTGGTCCAGTCCTTGGTCAAGTCCGGGTCTAATCGTGGTCCAGTCTTGGTCTGGTCCTGATCATGTTCTTGGTCCAGTCCTTGGTCAATCCTGGTCTAATCGTGGTCCAGTCCTTGGTCCAGTCCTTGGTCCAGTCCTTGGTCCAGTCCTTGGTCCAGTCCTTGGTCCAGTCCTGGTCCAGTCTTGGTCTGGTCCTGATCAAGTACTAGTCTACTTCTGGTCCTGTCCTTGATCCAGTCCTTTATCTAGTCCTGGTCTAGTTCCAGTTTAGTCCCAAATTTGAGAGATTTGTGTCCGCGAGAACGAGACGAGATTTTAATATAATTCCTAAATATATAAACTTAGCGATTCAGTTTCCAGTTTATTTATTTCGTTGGTTTTGTTTTCATTCTAGTGGAGCTTTTTGGAAGTGCAAGAGATGTAACTCGCCAATCCAAACGTAAACGCTCACGAGATCTTCCCAAACCCCATTTTATCAATATTTATAATTCAATAGCAAATACAGGTCAGAATTATGATTTTGATTTCGCTCATATTTGTTTTCTGTTGCACTTTACTGCTGTAGAATAAGGGAAGTACTACGCCGGTACTACGGTGCTACAGAAGCCGGTGTATTCGCTCGCTGAAAATTAACGAAAAGTAGTCATTCAAACATACGTAAATGATTTTCCTGAAATGACCAAAACGGCTAACGTAATCTAAAAAATACGGCGCGTATTTTGGTATTTGGAATTATCTGAAGGAGCACTTGAAAGAAGAGGAAGCACGACTTTTACCAGGAACGTTTAGCAATAACTGAAATATCGTGAAATCGTATCGTCGGAGGTCTCGCAATAACATCGCGGGCCATCAAAATATACTCAACAAAAATATAAACGCAACACTTTTGTTTTTGCTCCCATTTTTCCTGAGATGGACCCAAAGATCCAAAATTCACTCCAGATACACAACACTACCATTTCTCTCAAACATTGTTCACAAATCTGTCCAAATGTGTGACAGCGAGCACCTCTGCCCCGCCGAGACAATCCACCCCACCTCACAGGTGCGCCACATCAAGATGCCGATCCGACATCATGACCAGTGCACAGGTGCGCCCCAGACTGCCCACAATAAAAGGCCACCCCGAAATGTGCATTTTTTTTGCTTTATTGGGGGTCTGGGGACTCGGAACCAGTCAGTATCTGGTGTGACCACCATTTGCCTCATGCAGTGCAACACATCTTCTTCGCATAGAGTTTATCAGATTGTCAATTGTGGCCTGTGGAATGTTGGTCCACTCCTCTTCAAAGGCTGTGCGAAGTTGCTGGATATTAGTGGGAGCTGGTACACGCTGTCGTATACGCCGGTCAAGCACATCCCAAACATGCTCAATGGGTGACATGATCGGTGAGTATGCTGGCCATGCAAGAACTGGGACATTTTCAGCTTCCAAGAATTGTGTACAGATCCTTGCAACATGGGGCCGTGCATTATCTTGCTGAAACATGAGGTGATGTTCATGGATGTATGGCACAACAATGGGCCTCAGGATCTCATCACGGTATCTCTGTGCATTCAAAATGCCATCAATAAAATACACCTGTGTTCTTCGTCCATAACAGCCTTTGAAGAGCAGTGGACCAACATTCCACAGGCCACAACTGACACTCTGATAAACTCTATGCGAAGAAGATATGTTGCACTGCATGAGGCAAATGGTGGTCACACCAGATACTGACTGGTTCTGACTCCCCAGACCCCCAATAAAGCAAAAAAAAATGCACATTTCGGGGTGGCCTTTTATTGTGGGCAGTCTGGGGCACACCTGTGCACTGGTCATGATGTCGGATCGGCATCTTGATGTGGCGCACCTGTGAGGTGGGGTGGATTGTCTCGGCGGGGCAGAGGTGCTCGCTGTCACACATTTGGACAGATTTGTGAACAATGTTTGAGAGAAATGGTAGTGTTGTGTGTCTGGAGTGAATTTTGGATCTTTGGGTCCATCTCAGGAAAAATGGGAGCAAAAACAAAAGTGTTGCGTTTATATTTTTGTTGAGTGTATATCGAATTACGCGTCCCTTTGCTTAAATTAGCAGCGAAAACAGGGAACTACACAGACCATGATCCTTTGCGCCGTTTCAGTGCAGACGACGTGAAGAAATAACGGTTCTGAGCGCTTCGTTCTTGGGGTTAAGTCTTGTCGAGGCGTTTCAAGAGGAAAAAGTAGCGTAGAACACAAAATATTGCAGTAAAAATCGTACCGCGAGATGCAAATTGTGAAAATATCGTACTGAGATTTGGTACATCGCTCGCTATTAAAGAAGTATAAGAACTGTTACACTGTACAATAAATTACTCAACTAAGGATGTCAAAAAATAGCTCTTAAAAGTCCTTAAAAGTAAAAAAAAATAAAAAAATAAATTGATATGCACCTGTGGCTAGTTCATATACAGAAACTAGAAAACTTGATTTTGATTTATGCTTTATAAACTTGAATTCAACCAAAGTAAAACCATTTAAAAAAATGTAAAAAACAAACAAACCTCAATTTAAACTCAATTTCTTTTTCAATTTATTTTTGTCAGAAATGATCACAAAAAATCAGGAAGGAGATAATTTTTCTTAAATACTGTCACGAAAAAAATACTGATATGCACCTCTGGCAAGTTCATATAAAGAAACTAGAAAACAAGTCATTTTGATTGCTTTATAAACTTGAATTCAACCAAACAAAAACCACAATTTAAAAAAACAAACAAACATACATTTAAATTTAAATTTCATTTTCACTTTTATTTTGTCAGAAATGATCACAAAAAATCAAAAAAGAGAATTTTCCTTAAATACTGCTACAATTAAAACGTATTGATATGCACCTGTGGCTAGTTCATATACAGAAACTAGAAAACTTAATTTTGATTGCTTTATAAATTTGAATTCAACCAAAGTAAACCACAAAAAATTTCTTATTCACTTTTATTTGTCAGAACTTATCACAAAAAATCAAATAGGAGATATTTTTTCTTAAACGCTGCCACAATGAAGTGATTTGACAGGGGCGATGTGGGTGAAATAAAGTGTCTTGCTCAAGGACACAACTTAACTCTAGCTGTTTGGGGGGGTCGAACCGCAGACCCTCACGTTAATGGGTACACACTTGACTCACCGCGCCCTCGTCGCTGCACTCGGAGAAACCGTTAAAAAAAAAGGGGGGGGCTACGATTTAAAAGTTCAAATCAGGTTAAAAACGCTCTTATTTCTACGCAACTTTGTGCCTTAAATTTTCACAAAAAATTTGAATGTTTCACCGGAGTTTGTACACTCTGTTACAGCCGAAAATACGTAATGTAATTTCCATTTCAAAACGCTCAAATGGGAAGTGATTAAAAAAGAAAAAGCATAAATAAAAGCATAAATCCATGGTTTTAGTCTTGCTGTAAAGCTGCTGACCTTCTGTTACCTGTGACATGTAGTTTGAAGAGTTTAAAGTTGTACAGTGTTTTGTTTCTCTGTGAAAATGTTAAATTAAATGTAAAATTAAATGTCTTTCCAAAGGCACTTGTTCAAATAAATGACTGTAGCTGGAGAAACGTTGGTGTATGTTTTTATTTTTTTTTTATGTTGTGGGTTTACAGTGACATCAAGTGGCGCCAAAAACAGAGTGGAGTTGTTTTTTTTTGTTTCATTCACACATTTTTAACACCTAAACCTGCAAATTCAGGCTGAGTCCTTCTCTCAAACTGAAAACGCTCTGTTCCACCTTGCGACGTCATCATGTTGTAACACAGGACGCGCTCCACTGTGTTTTTAAACTCCATAAACGCCTTCTTTAAAATCAACGAAATTGCTTCAACCCTGGAATCGCTGATCTCCACTGAACTAAAGGTAAAGGGAGCTGTTCACTGGAAAACTACCACTTCATGACATCACAAGGTGCCGCAGAGTGTTTGGAGCTTTGGAGATGTAAACAGACTAACAAAGCTAAAACAAAAATAAAAGCGGTGTGTTTGTGTGTGTTTATTGTGTCCTTGCTGTGAACGAGCTTGCATCGACACAAACCTGATTCTTACCTGGTCGTTTCCATGGAAATATTGTTCCTTGGGCTCTAATATTCCCTAATAAGGCATTAAACTGATCTCTGGTTTTAACTTATCAGAGGCACCATAGAGAGCATCCTCGCCAAACACACATTTTTGATTATGTCATTTTATTGCAGGTTGTAGGCAAAAGAAATGCATTTTTAAAAATTTAATTCATAAAGTAAAAAGACATCAAACATTATTTATAAAGTGCTTTTCATAGAAAAATGTAACACAAAGCGTCTTACAGTGGTTATGGATTAGAAGATTGACTTTTATTGATCTCACACAGGAGAAGTTGTTTCTACATTTGACCCGGGACCATCCCCATGATTTTGTTATTTAGTCTTGTTCAGGACCTCAGCTGGAGGATTTTACCTGGAGCATGTTTAGGTTGATGAGGGAAACTGGAGAAACCCACCAGACACAGGGAGAACATGCAAACTCCACACAGAAAGGCCCAGGCGACCTGAACCTACTACTACTACTACTACCACCACTACTACCACCACTACTACCACAACCACCACTACTACTACCACCACAACCACCACTACTACTACTACTACTACAACCACCACTACTACTACAACCACCACTACTACTACTACTACAACCACCACTACTACTACTACTACAACCACCACTACTACTACTACTACAACCACCACTACTACTACTACTACAACCACCACTACTACTACTACAACACTACTACTACTACAACCACCACTACTACTACTATCAATCAATCAATCAAACATTTATAAGGCGCTTTTCATACAAAATTGTAGCACAAAGCGCCTTACAGTGGTCAAGGATTAGAAGATTGACCTTTATTGATCTCGCACAGGAGAAGTTGTTTCTATATTTGACCCGGGGACCATCCCCATGATTTTGTTTTGTTATTTATGCTTTGGTCAGGCCCTAAGCTGGATTTTACCTATGGCGCATGTTTAGGTTGGTGGGGGAAACCGGAGTGCCCGGAGGAAACCCACCCAAACACGGGGAGAACATGCAGTCTTCACACAGAAAGGCCTGGCCAACCCGAACCTTCTTGCTGTGAAGCATGAGTGCTAGCCACTCAGCCACCGTGCCGCCAGGGGAAAACAAAAAACAAAAAAAAAACAGGAACAGCAGCAACAACAGCAACAACAGCAACAACAGCAGCAACAGCATCAACAACAGCAACAACAGCAGCAGCAGCAACAACAACGGCAACAACAACAGAACAACAGCAACAACAACAACAGCAAGAACAACAGCAACCACAACAACAGCAACCACAACAACAGCAACAACAACAGCAGCAACAACAACAGCAGCAACAACAACAGCAGCAGCAACAGGAACAGCAGCAACAACAACGACAACAGGAACATCAGCAACAACAACAGCAGAAGCAGCAGCAACAACAGCAGCAACAATGACAGAAACAACAGCAACAACAACAGCAACAACAACAGCAGCAGCAACAACAACAACAGCAGCAACAACAACAGCAGCAACAACAACAGCAACAACAAGAACAACAGCAGCAACAGGAACAGCAGCAGCAACAGCAGCAACAGCAGCAGCAACAGGAGCAACAGGAGCAACAGGAGCAGCAGCAACAACGGCAATAGCAACAACAGTAACTATCCAAGATGGCGGCGCGTGAAGACGCAGCGGCCCCTCTTCCGGCCAATAGCGTAGTGTTTTCACCGTCTTTGTCTAGTCTATCTTGTTCGTCTTCAGTGTTTTTTAACAAGTACAGTAGGCAGTTCTTGCTGGACATAGGCAGAACTGGCCAGCACAACTCCCTGGACACTGTACTAGAGGAGAAGCTGGCGCGCTTCGGACTACTCCGCCGGCCTGCTGCTAATGCTGCTAACGCTGCTACACCGGACTCGCCTGCCGCCCCCCGCCCGGAGAGGAGACGCCGCAAGCGGTGTGAGAGGAAGCAGAAGCGAGGCAAGCGTGGCGGTATCAGAGCTAGGCTAACGGCTAGCCCGCACCGGCCGGCCATTCCATCCATTCTCCTCGCCAACGTGCAGTCTCTGGACAATAAAATGGACTACATCAGACTGAGGGCTGCCCAGCGCGACGTGAGGGAGTGCTGTGTTTTTGTTTTTACGGAAACATGGCTCCATGACAACATCCCGGACTCAGCGTTGCGCCTGGACGAGCTAACATGCTACCGCTCGGACCGAGCTAGCGGTGTCCCCGGAGTTAAATCCCGCGGAGGGGGTTAAATAATTTTTCTTCGGGACACTTATTGTCGGGACGCTGTGGTGGTATGTAGACACTGTTCACCCCTAGTGGAGTTTATGATTCTGAAGTGCCGGCCTTTTTATCTCCCGCGTGAAATCACGGCAATATTGCTAGTGGTAGTTTACGTCCCCCCATCACCGAACAGCGCTGATAGAAGGGAGGCACTGTATGAGCTGTATAACTCTATTAGCGAGCAACAGACTGCTCACCCGGACGGATTTTTTATCCTTGCCGGGGATTTCAACCATGCAGACCTCAAAACTGTCATGCCACAAATGCATCAGCATGTTGATTTCCCAACCAGGGGAAACAACATTTTGGACATGGTTTACACTACACATAAGGGAGCATACAAGGCTTACCCCCTCCCCCACATAGGCCTCTCTGACCACATCTCTGTTGTGCTCAGACCGGCATACAGACCCCGTGTGAGGGTCTCCAGGCCGGCTCGGAAGCAGATCCAGGTGTGGCCAGAGGGGGCCTCGTCTGCACTACAGCACTGCCTCGGTACAACAGACTGGGCAGTGTTCAAACAGGCCGCCACATACAACAATCACACTGACATTGAGGAGTACGCAGACACTGTGACCTCCTACATCACCAAATGCATTGGTGATGTCACACACACAAAAACCATCACCACCAGGGCTAACCAGAAGCCATGGCTGACAGGGGAGGTTCACAGGCTGTTGAGAGCCAGGAACGCTGCCTTCAGAGCTGGGGATGTCCCCCATCTGAGGGCAGCAAGAGCCAACCTGTCCCGTGGCATCAGGAAAGCCAAACACAAATACACACAGAAAATAACCGGACACTTTAGAGACAGCAGGGACACACGGAGTCTGTGGCAGGGCATCCAGAACATCACGGACTACAAACCCTTGCCACAGACCTGTGACAACAATATCACCCTGCTCAATGACCTCAACAGCTTCTTTGCACGGTTTGAGGCAGGAAATCACACCCGGCCCCAAAAAACTCCACCACCTCCCCACGACCAGCCCCTGTGTGTGTCTGCAGCCAGCGTGAAGAGGACACTCTCCAGGATCAACACCCGCAAGGCTGCAGGCCCGGACAACATTCCTGGTCGTGTGTTGAAAGACTGTGCAGAGGAGCTCAAGGATGTCTTCACAGACATCTTTAATGCTTCTCTGAGCCAGGCTGTCGTTCCCTCCTGCTTCAAAACCACTACCATCGTTCCCGTGCCAAAGAAGCCCACTCCGGCCACTTTTAATGACTATCGCCCTGTTGCACTGACCCCCATCATCATGAAGTGCTTTGAACGGCCAGTCATGGCACACATTAAATCCACCCCCCCCACCCTAGACCCATACCAGTTTGCATACCGGGCCAACCGCTCTACCGAGGATGCAATCTGTTCTGCACTTCACCCGGCTCTCACCCACCTGGACAATAAAGACTCATATGTGAGAATGCTGTTCATAGATTTCAGTTCAGCATTCAACACTATAATCCCACAGCAGCTCATTATCAAACTGGACCACCTGGGGCTTCAGACCTCACTGTGTAATTGGCTGCTGGACTTCCTCAGTGAGAGGCCACAGGCAGTGCGGGTCGGCAGAAACACCTCAAGCTGCATTAGACTGAGCACAGGAGCCCCCAGGGCTGTGTGCTCAGTCCGATGCTCTTCACTCTGCTGACCCACGACTGCTCACCAGCGTTCAGCACCAATCACATTGTGAAGTTTGCGGACGATACGACTGTGGTGGGTCTCATCTCTAATAACGATGAGACAAACTACAGGAGTGAGGTGAGCCTTCTGACCCAGTGGTGCAGCAATAACAATCTCCTTCTTAATGTTGAAAAGACCAAGGAGATTGTTATTGACTTCCGGAGAGGCCCCACCCAGCACCCCCCACTGTCCATCAATGGTGCTGCTGTAGAGAGGGTGAGCAGCACCAAATTCCTGGGGGTGCACATCAGTGAGGACCTCTCCTGGACAGTGAATACTGTATCACTGGCAAAGAGGGCTCAGAAGCGCCTCTATTTCCTCCGCAAACTGAGGAGAGCTGGAGCCCCTCCACCCATTATGACCACCTTCTACCGAGGCACCATTGAGAGCATCCTGACCAGCTGCATCACTGTGTGGTACGGGAGCTGCACTGAACAGAACAGGAAAGCCCTGCAGCGCATAGTGAATGCAGCTGGGAGGATCGCTGGTGTCTCTCTCCCCTCCCTCCTAGACATTTTTAACACCCGGCTCACCCGCAGAGCGTCCAGCATTGTGGGTGACCCGAGCCACCCCGCACATAGCCTGTTCAGCCTCCTGCCCTCGGGGAGAAGGTACCGGAGTCTCCGGGCCCACTCCACCAGACTGTCAAACAGCAGCAACAACAACAGCAGCAACAACGACAGAAACAACAGCAACAACAGCAGCAGCAGCAACAACACCAGCAGCAACAACAGCAACACCAACATCAACAGCAACAACATCAACAACAGCAACAACAACAGCAACAACGGCAACAACAGCAACACCGACAGCAACAGCAACGACAGCAACAACAACAGCAACAACAACAACGGCAACAACGGCAACAACAGCAACAACAACAGCAACAACAGGAACAGCAACAACAACAAAAGCAGCAACAACAACAGGAACAGCAACAACAACAACAGAACCACAGCGACAACAAAACAATAACAGCAATAACAGGAACAACAAGAACAACAACAACAGCAACAACGAAAGCAACGAAAGCAACGAAAGCAACAGCTACAACAAAAGCAAGAACAACAGCAACAACAACAGCAACAACAAAACAACAACAGGAACAGCAACAACAGCAGCAGCAACAACAGGAACAGCAACAACAAACAAAAGAACAAATAAAAGACAAGCAAACAGACGACCGAAGTCAGTCAAAGGCCAAGCTAAACAGGTGAGTCTTGAGCCCACTCTTAAAAACATGAACGTTCTCTGCAGCCCTGAGGTCCTCCGGCAGGCAGTTCCATAGACGAGGGCCATAGTACTGAAAAGACGCCTCTCCGTGAGTGTGAGTCCTGACTTTGGGAATGACCTGGGGGGTATTCCACGAACGTCGCTAAACTTAGCCGCGACTAAGTGCTAAGTTCTCGCCTGGCTGAGACACAACTTAGACAAAAGCTTGAACCCGTTCCACTAACGCGTTTCAGCTGCGCCTAGTCAGAGCTAAGCTCAGTCTGGCCTAATCAGGCCGGGCCTAGACGCGTGCACGGGGAAGGTAAGAAGCCCTGAACAAGCGACTGTCGAAAACGCGATCATGTGGAAGATTCGGGCCGATTATTTCAGCGCATCAGAACAGAAGTTGCTTTTGGAACTCTACAACACATTTGCAATAACCAAGGCGAGAGACATGGCGTGACAGAAGCTCGCTGAACGCTTAAATACGCAAGTTAAGTCCTATAACAGTGCTGGACATTGAGTTTTTAAAGTCTGTTTTTCACCTTTGACGTCAACGCTTGATTTGTGGCGCATGGGTAAAGTTACCGTCTGGAGAGCGGGAGATTGTGAGTTCGATACTCATGGTAGGTAGTTGATGGCATAATTATTATATATTTGTATAGGAGTCTTGTCAGTTGAAATTTATTTTTACTATGTAAAAGTATTTGCTCCAACTAATACGTTAAATTGTGTTATCTTGTCTTTGAGCAGGAATAATGTGTAGAGGACTGTTTTGCAGGTAAAGACAAAGCATAATAACATTTTGCAGAGTGGTAAGTAGGCTAATATTAATATTATTATTCAGTGAAATTAGTAATACTGTTGAAATGGTCCCTTAATTTAATTTAAAATGAACAGTAGCTACCAAGCCACAGGAGGTGGGAGCCCCCCTCAAAACCTTTCACCTGCAGAGGAGCTGGCACTGGCCCTAAATCGGGGTCGCCCACTGGTGGAGGTAATTGAAGGAGGGACCCCATCAAAGATCCTTCCTGCGAGTTCTCCTGAAGAGTATATTCAAGTTACTGAAGATGGCGTACACTTGGACCCTCCTCAGCAGTCCTCCAGCAGTGCCTTGCCTGACCCTCAGCAGTCCTCCAGCAGTGCCTTGCCTGACCCTCAGCAGTCCTCCAGCAGTGCCTTGCCTGACCCTCAGCAGTCCTCCAGCAGTGGCCTCACACCAGAATGTTATACCTAATGTCTTTTATTGTTTTATGCCTATTGCACACTTTGGAAATCTGATAAATAGGATAGTTCATTAAAAAGGCTTGCACAGCATCTCTTAAGCAAATTTGTTGAATCATTGAAATGTTGCATCATGGAGTGTGCCTGTTATTTGGCTACATTTTGTTTTAAAAGTAAAG
>JAVJIX010000042.1:2127500-2137500 GCA_036785185.1 Paratrypauchen microcephalus
CACACACTCCCATTCACCGACCACATGCTCATCACATTCAGTCTCAAACTCACACTTGCCAAACTCCTCCTCCCTCGCACTATATCATTTCGCAAAATAAAGGACATTAACACCAATACATTTTCTTCTGATATCAATAACTTCCTCAGTACAGATCCTACTATTCCACCTGATGACCTAGTCTCTCACTACAACAACAGCCTACACACACTCCTGGACACTCATGCTCCTCTCAAAACAAGATCAGTTTCCTTCTCCCGCTCCGCACCCTGGTTCACTCCTGCACTACGACAACTCAAAGCCAAAGGCCGACAACTGGAACGACTCAAAAATAAAACTGGTCTCACAATTCACAAGGACATGTACAATAACCACATTATTCACTACAAAGACTCAATATCCACTGCTAAATCCACCTACTACTCCGGCCTGATTCACTCCAACAAACACAACTCCAAGACCCTTTTCTCACTGCTCTCTAACATAACAAAACCCCCTGACTCTCTGCCCAACCACCTGTATTCCACTGATTTTTGCAATTCTCTCATGTCTTTCTTTGTCTCCAAGATCACAACCATCCACCAACACCTGACAAATGGAGCTGCAGTCTCTGGAGTGGACACCTTCTTCCCGCACTCACCTCTGTCACCATTTTCAAGTTTTTCCCTTCCTTCTGTCCAAGTCGTCTCTGAGCTCATTCTTAACTCCAAACCCTCTACCTCCCAACTTGACCCTATCCCTACAACCCTTGTTAAATCCTGTCTCTCCTCTCTTGCCCCCATCATCACTAACATCATTCACTCTTCCCTGGTCTCTGGTACGGTTCCTTCATCTCTCAAAACTGCCTCTGTTACTCCCATTCTGAAAAAACCCGGTCTAGATCCCAACAACTTCAATAACCTCCGTCCTATTTCCAACCTGCCCTTCATTGCCAAAATTCTCGAAAAAACTGTTGCCTCTCAACTCCACACTCATCTCACCACTAACAATATCTACGAACAATTTCAATCCGGTTTCCGCCCACTCCATAGCACAGAAACTGCACTTCTCAAAATCACCAACGACCTCCTGTTAGCTTCTGATTCTGGTTTACTTTCTATCCTCATCCTCCTCGATCTGACAGCAGCCTTTGACACAATCTCCCACAACACCCTCATTCACAGACTTCAGTCCATTGGTATTTCCCACATTCCTCTCTCCTGGTTCATTTCATATCTCTCTGATCGCAGTCAATTCATCCAATTCAAATCTTGCAAATCCAACACTTTCCCTGTCACTGCTGGTGTTCCCCAAGGCTCTGTCTTAGGTCCCCTTCTTTTTATCATTTACATCCTTCCACTTGGCTTTCTGTTCCGTAAACACAACATTCTTTTTCACTGTTACGCGGATGACACCCAGCTCTACATTTCTACCAAACCTTCCTCATCTCTCCCTCCAACCTCTCTTACCCTCTGTCTACAAGAAATCCATTCCTGGTTCTCCTTCAACTTTCTCAAACTTAACAGCTCTAAAACTGAAGTCCTCCTAGTAGGCACCCCCTCCACTATCTCTAAATCCAGCAGTTTCTCTGTATCTATCCATGATTCCACTGTCCTTCCTTCCCCTCAGATCAAGAGTCTGGGTGTCATCCTTGACAGCACACTTTCTTTTCAATCCCATATTAATAACATCACCCGCTCCGCATACTTTCACCTCCGCAATATCTCTCGTCTCCGCCCCTCTCTCACTCCTCACACCACTGCCATACTCGTACACAGCTTTGTTACTTCCCGGATTGACTATTGCAACTCCCTCCTCTTTGGTCTCCCCAATAAATCCCTCCAGAAACTGCAGCTTCTCCAAAATTCCGCTGCCCACATCATCACCAGGACCCCCTCCTCCCACCACATCACCCCCGTCCTCCAACAACTACACTGGCTTCCCATAAAACAACGAATTCACTTTAAAATTCTCCTAACCACATTCAAAGCAATCCATAACCTGGCCCCACCTTACATCACTGACCTCCTCCACATCTCCATTCCTTCTCGCTCCCTCCGCTCCTCCTCCTCTCTCCAGCTCTCTGTCCCCTCTGCTCGTCTCATCACCATGGGGGGCAGATCCTTCAGCCGCTCTGCTCCCCTGCTCTGGAACTCTCTCCCTCCTGACCTCCGCAATATTGACTCTCTTCCTATTTTCAAATCCAGACTCAAAACACACCTGTTCAGACAATCCTACACCACATAACAGTCACTTTCACCATCTTCCAGTTTTTGTATCTCTGTTTTTATCTTTGTATTTTAAGTATTTTTATGTTTTAACTTTGTTTTGTACAGTGTCCTTGGGTGTCTTGAAAGGCGCTTTTAAATAAAATGTATTATTATTATTATTATTATTATATAAACCTCTTAAATTATACTGACCAGCTCTTAAATTAAACAACTTCTGGATGCTTTTAGGAATAATATTATTTTTAATAATATTTGTTAACTCTATAAAGAATCTCAAATATTTTACTGTATACCAGACCCCACAGGATTTTGTGGGCATTTTTTGTGATTGTTTCGGGCTAAAATGCCTGAATTTGCGGGAGCTTTTCCAGAAAGTTGTGATGAAAGTTGCGGTGCTTTTAAGGTTTTTGTTGCGATTTTGTTGCGTGAGGAAGTGAAAGTTGCAATAAATAGTTGCGATTTTCACTTTTTGTAATTAAAATTGAGTAATATTTTGAATACTGAGTTATTACTGACAAAGAATAATACAAAGACACAGAGATCACAGATATGGTCCTAAAACAACCTTACCAACATCGAAAATAAATGACTACTAGGAGGGGAACTGTTTCGGTCTTTTGCTGTTATTTTTGTGGGCAAATGGCGCCGCAGACATGTTTCTTTGCCATTAGAAGCCGTGTCCCAATTCCCAGAGTGCACAGTTCGGAGCGTGGCCCGAAGGGCATGTGCGTCACACATTTCGACAGAACACCGGCGCGACGACTGCTGTCCCACTTCTTTTTTGTCCCATGCGCAGTTAACACGCGGTCCGAAGACCGCAGTCGTTAAGCGGTCCGCGGACTGCAGTCGGGGCTGAGCAAGTGTGCACCGCCTTGACTGCAGTCTGAGCCCCCTTCGGGCCGCGCTCCGAGCTGTGCGCTCTGGGAACTGGGACACGGCCGCAGTTTCGTTTTGTCACACAGAAGTAAGTAAGAATGTTGCGGCTTCCAAACTCAAACCTTTTAGCCGCCGAGAATATGAGGTTGGGTCCTATGGCTCGCAGATTTGTGACGCGCAAAGAGGAGGCTATGGTGACAGATACGCTGAGATCCAGATATGCGTTTTGTGCATTTATTACAAAAAGAGCGCACACAGCTATGACAGCGCAGCAGGATGAAATGGAACTCATGAAAACCAGCAGGATGAACAGATTAACGTGAAAGATGAATGAATGGTTTGCGTTCATTAAAAAATACAGCTACACCCCAACCCTGACTCTCTCCTCTGTGTGACAGGTGAGCGCGCACTTTTACACGCACACACTTCCGTACGTGCACACACCCACACTCACGTGACCCACCGCCTCTGCCGCACACACACACACAAACGCACCGTGCACCTCATCTCAGTTATGTCTCCGACACAGAAGGAAGTTGGTCAGCGTTAAATACGTCGCCGATGATTGGTCAAAATTAGTAAAAAATTGCGGTGATTAGTCAAAATTGCAACACCGCCCTGAATTCGCGGGGATTGGCTGAAGTTGCAAAATCGCAACATCGCGAATTCCTGGAGGGTCTGGTATACAATATCCTTAAACTTTAAAGATTTCCTTCCCTCCATTTTCTTATCTGAGGCCGGGACACAGGGACTCCCAGACTTCCTTCACCCCGGACACTTCCTCCAGCTCCTCCGGGGGGACCCCAAGGTGTTCCCAGGCCAGCCGGGAGACATAGTCCCTCCAGCGTGTCCTGGGTCTTCCCTGGGGCCTCCTCCCGGGGGGACATGCCCGGAACACCTCCTGAGGGAGGCGTCCAGGAGGTGTCTGTAACAGACGCCCGAGCCTCCTCAGCTGCTGAGGAGCAGCGGCTCTACTCCGAGCTCCTCCCGTGTGACTGAGCTCCTCACTCTATCTCTAAGGGAGCGTCCAGCCACTCTGTGGAAGAAACTCATTTCGGCCGCTTGTATCGGCGATCTCGTCCTTTCGGTCATTACCCAGAGCTCATGACCACAGGTGAGGGGAGGAACGTAGATCGACGGTAAATCGAGAGCTTTGCCTTTCGGCTCAGCTCCCTCTTCACCACAACGGTCCAGTACAGCGACCGCATCACTGCCGACACTGCACTGATCCACCTGTCACTCTCACGCTCCATCCTCCCCTCACTCGAGAACAAGACCCCGACATACTGGAACTCCTCCACCTGAGGAGGACTCTCCACCCGGAGAGGGCAAGACACCTTTTTCCAATCGAGAACCATGGCCTCGGATTTGGAGGAGCTGATCCTTCCAATCCGAGGATGAGGATCAGCTCCAGCTCATTCAGTTTCACATAACTTTCTCTAGAGAAGTTCACCTCAGAACTGCCGGACCGCACAGAGCTCAAACCCACAATGAAATCTCTGACCTGAGAGCTGAGAGTTTTCTGTAATATTTCTAATTCCTCCTTGTCTTGGTCAGTGAGGGGACCTGGTAGCACCAGGATGAAGGCATGGACGCCCTCAGGAGCACAGAAGGAGAGGCAGTGGAGACACAGCTGCCTCACTGCCCACAAACCTCTCCTTCATGTTTGTCACACTGCCCTGGGCGTGCTGCAGGGAGATCTGCTCGCCCTAAGATGGACTCAGCTACTGAGGTCTTCACTGCTCCCCTCCTCCCAAACAGAACCAGGTTCAGAGAGGGTGCCTTATTTATGCTGAAGGTCAGACCTGTGTCTTCCTCCTCAACCTCTTCCAACATGTCATAGATTTTTAAAAACAACTCTTTACGTTTAAATTCATTTCTACATAGAACATTATGATCCATCCACAGATATCTGTACCCACACCTCATGATCATTTCTTTTATATGTGGCTCTCTTGTGTATCTCTCTTTGAAGAGAGATTTGACCTGTGATCTGAACATCAGCATCAGTGAATGGTGAAAGGCCTCCTCACTGAAGCTCTCCAGGACTGACTCTAGTCTGCTTTTGTGTTGTTCAGTGAAGGCTTCAGGCCTTAGAACCAGGAGGAACACATGAGGACCAGGGCCACTCAGATCTTTAGTGTCGTGTATAAACTGTTTGAGGTCTTGTTGGGAGGAGTTGTTGAACAGTTGGTCTGGAGTGTAGATCACAGTCAGTGGTTTGTCCTGAAATGTTCCACTGCTTTTCACACATTCCTGATCTTCAGTGAACTTAGTTTTTCCCAAAAGGAGGTTTCCACTGAGGTGTTCAGACTCCAGCTGTTCCCCAGAAGAACCAGCTTCAGCTCAGACACTGAAATAGAGAGAAACACAGCTGAAGGGTGCGGTGTGTAAAACATGATGAAAAACTTTCATACAAACAAATTCCACTGTTGAACACCAGAGGGAAATTGTCCATCACCATGAGGGGTCACTGTTCTGTCTCCTCCTGTATGATCATGAGGGACCCACCCCAAACCACGTGCCCATGTGCCCCCTGTGAACTGTCAGCTGTGGTAGGCCATGGGACACTGAGTATTAGCACTACAACTCATTTGGAAAATAAATAAATGCTTTGTTTACAGGCACACCACAGCCACACAAATTAAAGTGTATCATTTCTGTTCAGTTTACAGTAAGTTTCACAAAAGGCCATGAGGATGTATAACATGACTGAGCAGTTTAGGAAACATGCCTCTGACAGCGACAAACGAAAGCAAAGCTTTTTTTCACACTAGCATTTGTACTCAGTATATCAACTGTTTCCTCTGAGGTTTGAACTTCTGACCTACTGAGCTCGGGGCAGATGCTTTACCACTACACCATACAGTACATGTAGTACATGCAGTACATGCAGTACATGCAGTACATGCAGTACATGCAGTACATGCAGTACATGCAGCACATGTAGTACATGCAGTACATACAGTACATGCAGTACATGCAGCACATGCAGTACATGCAGCACATGCAGTACATGCAGTACATGCAGTATATGCAGTACATACAGTACATACAGTACATGCAGTACATGCAGCACATGCAGTACATGCAGTACATGCAGTATATGCAGTACATACAGTACATGCAGTACATGCAGTACATGCAGCACATGCAGTACATGCAGTACATGCAGTATATGCAGTACATACAGTACATGCAGTACATGCAGCACATGCAGTACATGCAGTACATGCAGTATATGCAGTACATACAGTACATGCAGTACATACAGTACATGCAGTACATGCAGTACATACAGTACATGCAGTACATGCAGTACATGCAGTACATGCAGTACATCCAGTATATGCGGTACATGCAGTACATACAGTACATGCAGTACATGCAGTACATGCAGTACATGCAGTACATACAGTACATACAGTACATGCAGTACATGCAGTACATGTAGTACATGCAGCACATGCAGTACATGCAGTACCTGCAGTACATGTAATACATGCAGTACATGCAGTACATGCAGTACATGCAGTACATGCAGTACATGCAGTACATATAGTACATGCAGTACATGCAGTACATACAGTACATGCAGTACATGCAGTACATGTAGTACATGCAGCACATGCAGTACATGCAGTACATGCAGTACATGCAGCACATGCAGTACATGTAGTACATGCAGCACATGCAGTACATGCAGTACATGCAGTACATGCAGCACATGCAGTACATGCAGTACATGCAGTACATGTAGTACATGCAGTACATGTAGTACATGCAGTACATGCAGTACATGCAGTACATGCAGTACATGCAGTACATGCAGCACATGCAGTACATGCAGTACATGCAGTACATGTAGTACATGCAGTACATGTAGTACATGCAGTACATGCAGTACATGCAGTACATGCAGTACATGTAATACATGCAGTACATGCAGTACATGCAGTACATGTAATACATGCAGTACATGCAGTACATGTAATACATGCAGTACATGCAGTACATGTAATACATGCAGTACATGCAGTACATGCAGCACATGCAGTACATGCAGTACATGCAGCACATGCAGTACATGTAATACATGCAGTACATGTAGTACATGCAGTACATGTAGTACATGTAGTACATGCAGTACATGCAGCACATGCAGTACATGCAGTACATGTAGTACATGCAGCACATGCAGTACATGCAGTACATGTAATACATGCAGTACATGCAGTACATGCAGCACATGCAGTACATGCAGTACATGTAGTACATGCAGTACATGCAGTACATGTAGTACATGTAGTACATGCAGTACATACAGTACATGCAGTACATGCAGCACATGCAGTACATGCAGTACATGTAGTACATGCAGTACATGCAGTACATGTAGTACATGCAGTACATGTAGTACATGTAGTACATGCAGTACATACAGTACATGGAGTACATGCAACACATGCAGTACATGTAATACATGCAGTACATGTAGTACATGCAGTACATGTAGTACATGTAATACATGCAGTACATGTAGTACATGCAGTACATGTAGTACATGTAGTACATGCAGTACATGTAGTACATGCAGTACATGCAGTACATGTAGTACATGCAGCACATGCAGTACATGCAGTACATGTAGTACATGCAGTACATGTAGTACATGTAGTACATGCAGTACATGCAGTACATGTAGTACATGCAGTACATACAGTACATGCAGTACATGTAGTACATGCAGTACATGTAGTACATGCAGTACATGCAGTACATGCAGTACATGTAGTACATGCAGTACATACAGTACATGCAGTACATGTAGTACATGCAGTACATGTAGTACATGCAGTACATGCAGTACATGCAGTACATGTAGTACATGCAGCACATGCAGTACATGTAGTACTTGCAGTACATGTAGTACATGCAGTACATGTAGTACATGCAGTACATGCAGTACATGCAGTACATGTAGTACATGCAGTACATGTAGTACATGCAGTACATGCAGTACATGTAGTACATGCAGCACATGCAGTACATGTAGTACATGCAGCACATGCAGTACATGTAGTACATGTAGTACATGCAGTACATGCAGTACATGTAGTACATGCAGCACATGCAGTACATGTAGTACATGCAGCACATGCAGTACATGTAGTACATGCAGTACATACAGTACTTGCAGTACATGTAGTACATGCAGTACATGTAGTACATGCAGTACATGCAATACATGCAGTACATGCAGTACATGCAGTACTTGCAGTACATGTAGTACATGCAGTACATGCAGTACATACAGTACATGCAGTACATACAGTACATACAGTACATGCAGTACATGTAGTACATGCAGTACATGCAGTACATGCAGTACATGCAGTACATGCAACACATGCAGTGCATGCAGTACATGTAATACATGTAATACATGCAGTACATGCAGTACATGCAGTACATGCAGTACATGCAGTACATGTAGTGCATACAATACATGCAGCACATGCAGTACATGCAGTACATACAGTACTTGCAGTACATGTAGTACATGCAGTACATGTAGTACATGCAGTACATGCAATACATGCAGTACATGCAGTACATGCAGTACTTGCAGTACATGTAGTACATGCAGTACATGCAGTACATGTAGTACATGCAGTACATAAAGTACATACAGTACATGCAGTACATGCAGTACATGCAGTACATGCAGTACTTGCAGTACATGTAGTACATGCAGTACATGTAGTACATGCAGTACATGCAGTACATGCAATACATGCAGTACATGCAGTACATGCAGTACTTGCAGTACATGTAGTACATGCAGTACATGCAGTACATGTAGTACATGCAGTACATAAAGTACATACAGTACATGCAGTACATGCAGTACATGCAGTACATGCAGTACATGCAGTACATACAGTACATGCAGTACAAGCAGTACATGCAGTACATGCAGTACATGCAGTACAAGCAGTACATGCAGTACATACAGTACATGTAGTACATGCAGTACATACAGTACATGCAGTACAAGCAGTACATGTAGTACATGCAGTACATGTAGTACATACAGTACATGCAGTACATGTAGTACATACAGTACATACAGTACATGTAGTACATACAGTACATGCAGTACATGTAGTACATACAGTACTTGCAGTACATGTAGTACATGCAGTATAAGACATGACTTCAGAAGTTCCACATGTGGGAGGATTTCTCATGATCAAACAGGAGGAGATAAATGACTCTTCTTCTTTCCCTTCACCTGAACAGTCAGTTTTGTGCCTTCTGAAGGAGAGTGTCGTCTGAAATGATCCAGACATGAGGAAGAGGGGCTGATAAGGCCCTGCACTGTGAGGGAGGTGTGCAAGGCCCTTAAACAGGCGTAACACCAGAGAGCAGACCACAGAATATATTTCACTTGCACATCTTTATCCGTCAAGAAATAAACAGGAAATATCTTAAGACATCAGGTGCACACAGTTTCGAGGCATCTCTCTTATGTGAAATCCAAAAATATTTGATGTTAAAACTGTAGACATATTAAATGAATGTATGTGAATGTGCAGACAGGCTTTCAGACAGAACTGCTGCTTGTAGACACACTGGACCTTCTGATAAACGACCGTTTTTGCATAAATTTCCTATTTTGACCCAATATTATATCTTGGAAACTATAGCCAATCTTTACTTTACAAACTTTTTCTTTATTAGTGACCTAAACCAAGAAAAATGTCACTACTTTTGTTCCGGAAGCATTTTGCTTGTCGACCAGTGTGTACAAGTGTAGCCACATGTGATGGAAGCGAGGCTGCCAGTCTGCAGCATCGGCCTCTCCGACCAACACTCACAACACATTCATACTTGGCAATGTTGGGGTC
>JAVJIX010000042.1:2145000-2150000 GCA_036785185.1 Paratrypauchen microcephalus
TGTCCCACACACACTTTCCCTAACACACACACACTTTCTAACACACACACACTTTCTAACACACACACACACTTTCCTAAACACACACACACACACACTTTCTAACACACACACACACACACAGAATATCCACAAGTAGCTATCCTCTTTACAAAGTAACAATAACAGCTAAAACAAATACTAACTTACAGTAAAATTAAACTGTCACATTTCTTTGCTCTTTTCTTTGCACATTTCTCTCTCTCACACTTTCCTGTCACTCACACAGTATATCCATAAGTCATTCCCCTTTTGTGAGTGAAACAAATAATAGCTAAAACAAATAGCTTATTAATAATTAAACTTTGTTACATTTCCTCCTCTCACTCACACACACACACACACACACACACACACACACACACACACACACACACACACACACACACACACTCCTCGGCGTGCGTAATGGGTCAGGCGCGCTCCTGGAGTAGCTCGTGTATTTAGACTACACCTTTGTAAGAGACTGACTTAAGAGTAAAAAGTAGTAATGAGAGTTTTGTTTTATAATTATTATTTGAACGTAGACCACTCGGTCAAGTGATCTCCTGCATACCACAAAACCAAGCCAACAACTGATCTGAGCAACGCCAAGAGACATTAACGCCACAGCCCTCCACCACAAGCGCAAACACAGCGCAACTCTCACATCTGAGGGGACGAAACCAGGACTGGACCAGGCCCACCACGGGCCACTATTTGCTGATTTTGTGCGGCTGGTTTGTGGCTGGGGCTGAGAGTACGCGGTCCGGGCGCCGCGGATCGTTTTCGTGCTCGCAGCCCCGGTGTACGCGCGGCCTCGTGCCGGTGGTGGTGCACGTGGTGCACGCGTTGCGTCCCAGGACATGGCAGTGCCGTTGAATGAGCACGAAAACATTATGTGACCACGCAAGTCATTCAAGTCATCGTGTCTCAAGTCAAGTCAAGTCCCGGGAGTCCTAGACTTCCAAGTCCGAGTCAAGTCTCAAGTATTTCTATTTTTTGTCGAGTCAAGTCTACAAGCTCATAAAAACAGCTGACTCAGGTCGACTCGGAGTCCAAGTCACTGCTGGGTCTGCTGGTCCTGCCGCTGCTCCAGCTGCTGCTGCTGCTGCCACTGCTGCTGCCACTGCTACTGCTGCTGCTGTCGCTGCTGCTGCTGCTGCTGCTGCTGCTGTCACTGCTGCTGCTGCTTCTGCTGCCATGCTGCTGTCGCTGCTGCTGCTGCTGCTGCTGCTGCTGCTGCCATGCTGCTGCTGCTGCTGCTGCTGCTGCTGCTGCTGCTGCTGCTGCTGCTGCTGCTGCTGCTGCTGCCGCTGCTGCTGCTGCTGGCTGCTGCTGCAACAGCAGCTGCTGCTGCTGCTGCTGCTGCTCGCGGCAACAACAACTGCTGCTGCTGCCGCTGCTGGCAACAACAGCAACAGCAACTGCTGGCCGCTGCTGCTGCTGCTGCTGCTGCTGCTGCTGCTGCTGCTGGTCGTCGAGTTGCCTGCAACAACAACAACAGCTGCAACAGCAACGCAGCAACAGCAACTGCTGCTGCTGATCAACAACAGCAACAGCTGCTGCCTGCTGCTGCTGCAACAGCGCAACAGCAACGACGGCAGCAGCAACGGCAACGGCTGCAACTGGCGAGTATGAAGCGGCGGCAGCGGCAACAGCAACTGCAGCAGCAGCAAGCAGCAGCTGTAGTATATATGTTAGCACTGCTCTGCTAACAACAACAACAACAACTGCTACAACAACAGCAGCAGCAGCTGCTGAGCTGCAACAACAGCTGGCTGCTGCAGCAGCAGCAACAGGTTGGCAACAGCAGCAGCTGAACAGCAACAACAGCAGCAACGATCAACAACAACAGCAGCAACAGCAGCACTCAACAGCAATAACAACAACAACAGCGGCAGCAGCAACAGCAACAGCTGCTGCAACAGCAACAGCGAAAACAACAACAGCCGCTGTATCTTTCTAACAGCAACAACAACTGGCTGCTGCCATAACAGCTTAACCCGGCAACAGCAACAACAACAGCAACGTCAAACAACAGCAACACACAGCAATCAGCAACAACAACAGCAGCAGCAGCAGCAACGTCGACAGCAGCAACGAACAGCAACAACAGCAACACGTCGACAACAACAACAGCAACAGCAGCAACAACAACAACAACAGCGGCAACAGCGGCAACAACAGCAACAGCAGCAAAAACAACAGCAACAGCAACAGCTGCACCGTAAAAACAACAGCAACAGCAACAGCAACAGCAAAACAACAACAGCAACAACAGTTGATCGGTTAAACAACAACAACAGCTGCAAAACAACAGCAGCAACAAGCAACAGCTGCTGCTACAACTGAGCAGCAAAAGCGCAACAACAGCAACAACAACAGCAACAACAATCGCTGCAGCAACAACTGCTGCAACAGCAACAGCAACAGCAACAGCAGCAACAGCAGCAAAAACAACAGCAACAGCAACAACCCAGCGGTAACGGTAGCAACAACAGCTGACGGCAACAACAACAGCAACAGCAACAGTCAGCAACAACAACCGCGAACAACAACAGCAACAGCAACAGCAACGAACAGCAACAGCAACAGCTCAACAACAGCGAAACAACAGCAGCAGCAGCAACGGCAGCAACAGCAGCAGCAGCAACAGCTGGCGAAAACCCAACAGCAACAGCAACAGCAGTACGACAGCAACAGCAACAGCAACAGCGGCGAGCAACAACAGCAACAGCAACAGCAGCAGCTGACACAACAGCGGCAATCATTAACAGCTGGCTGAAACAGCAACAGCAGCAAACTGACAACAGCAACAGCAACAGCAGCAGCAAGCAGCAACAGCAATCAGCAGCAGCAACAGCAACAGCTGCATCAGCAACAGCGGCAACAACAGCAACAGCAACAGCAACAGCAACATTACTAACACCAGCAACAACAGCAACAGCAGCAACAGCAACAGCAACAACAGCAACAAACAGCAACAACAATCAAAACAACTAACAACATTCTCAGCGACAACAGCAACAACAGCAACAACAGCAACAGCAGCAGCAACAGCAGCAACAGCGGCAACAGCAACCAGCCCAGCAACCAGCAGCAAGCAGGCTGCAGCAGCAGCAGCAGCAGCAACAGCAACAACAGCAGCTGCAACAACAACAACGCAGCAGCCAACGATCATGTAGCAGCAACAGCAGCAACAGCAGCAGCCTGCAGCTACAGCAACAACAACAACAGCGTACAGCAACAACAGCGCAACAGCAACAGCAACAGCAGCAACAGATTTGACAGCAACGGTCAGCTTAACGAACAGCAACTCAGCAGCTGAAAACAGCAACAACTGAACGGAACAGCAGCAGCGCCAGCAACGGCAACAGCAGCAGCAGCAACAGCGGCTGCTGAAACAGCAGCAGCAACAGCAGCAACAGCTGCTGCAGCAGCAACAGCTCCAGCAACAACAGCGCAACAACCCAGCAGCAACGAACGATCTAAGCGCACATCAACAACTGCCTGCTGCTGCAGCAACAGCAACAGCAACTGCAGCAACAGCAACAGCTGCTAACAGCAACAGCAACAGCCCAGCAACAGCAACAGCGCTGGCAAGCAGTACAGCAACAGCAACAACAACAGCAATAACCAGCAACAACAGCAACAACAGCGAAGCAGCAACGCAGCAACAGCAACAGCAACAGCAGCGTAAAAAACGAACAGCAGCAAACAGCAGCAACAGCAGCCAGCAGCAGCAACAGCAACAGCAGCAACAGCTGCAACAGCAGCAGCAACGTAAGCAGCAGCAACAACGATCAAGCAACAGCAGCAACGTCAGCAACAGCGGCAACAGCAACAGCAGCAACAGCAGCAGCAACAGCGGCTGCAACCAACAACAACAACAACAGCAGCAACAACAGCTGACGCAACAGCAACAACAACCTGCGGCAACAACAGCAACTGATCTGAAACAACCAACAGCTGCTCACAACAGCGGCAGCAACGTGCACCAGCAACAGCAGCAACAGCGGCAGCAGGTCAGCGGCGGCAACAGTTGGCAAGCAATACTGAACAGCAACAGCAACAGCGGCTGCAACAGCAACAGCTGACAACAGCAACAGCTGCTGCAACAGTCAGCAGCAGCAGCAACAGCTGGCAACAGCAGCAACAACAGCAACAGCAGCAACAGCAAAAGCAACAGGCAACAACAGCAACGCTAAAAAACAACAGCAACAGCAACAACAGCGTCAACAAGCAACAACAACAACAACAACAACAACGAACAACGCCTTTGCTGCCGCTCTGTAACGAACGAACAGCGAAAACGCGCGAACAACAGCAACAGCAACAACAACTCAGCAGCAACAGCGGCAGCAACAGCAACAGCAGCAGCAACAACAGCAGCAGCGCTCTTCAACTGACAGCTCGGACAGCAACAGCAGCTGGTTCAACAGCAGCGAACAACAGCAGCAACAGCAACCAGCAACAGCAGCAATAACTGTAAACAACAACAACAGCAACAGCAACTGGCCTGCCAACAGCTGCAGCAACAACAACAGCGGCAACAGTTCAACAGCAGCAACAGTTGGCAACAACAACGATTTCTCTGCCCAACCAACAACAACAACAACCCGCAGCAGCAACAACAGCAGCAACAACAACAACAACAGCAAACAACGCTGCAACAACAGCAGCAGCAACAACAACAGCAAACAACAGCAACAACCGTTCAACAACAACAGCAAACTGCAGCAACAGCTGCAGCAACCAGCAGCAACAGCAGCAACAACAACCAGCAGCAGCAACAGCAGCAGCAGCAGCAGGACAACAGCAACAGCAGCAGCAGCAAACAGCAACAACTGACAACGGTTGGCAACAGCAACAGTTCAGCAACAACCAGCGAACGCTGCTGCAGAAACAACTAACCAAAGCTGAGCAGCAACAACAACAACAGCGAAAAACAGCAACAACAACAGCAACAGCGAAGCAGC
>JAVJIX010000042.1:2155000-2165000 GCA_036785185.1 Paratrypauchen microcephalus
ACAGCAACAACAACAGCAACAGCAACAACAGCAACAGCAGCAGCAACAACAGCCGCAGCAACAGCAACAGCAGCAACAGCAACAACAGCAACAGCAACAACAGCAACAGCGGCAACAACAGCACAACAGAACGGCAACAGCGCAACAGCCTGCAACAGCAACAGCGGCAACAGCAACAGCTCAACAGCAGCAACAGCAACAACAGCAACAGCAACAGCAACAGCAACAGCAACAGCAGCAGCAACAGCGGCAACAGCAACAGCAACGGCCACAGCGCAACAGCAGCAACCAGCAACAGCAACAGCGGCTGCAGCAACAGCAGCGGCAACAGCTACAGCAGCAGCAGCAGCAACAACAGCGGCAACAGCAACAGCAACAGCAGCAACAGCGCTCAACAGCAGCAACAGCAACGCAACAGCAGCAGCAACAACAGCAACAGCGCAACAGCTGCGGCAACAGCTGCAACAGCAACAGCAGCAACAGCAACAGCTGCTGCAGCAGCAGCAGCAGCAACAGCAGCAACAGCAGCAACAGCAACAGCAGCAGCAACAGCGGCAACAGCAGCAACAGCAGCAACTGCAACAACAGCAGCAACAACAGCAACAACAGCAACAGCAACAACTGCAAAGCAGCAACAGCAACAGCAGCTGCTGCAGCAACAGCAACAACAGCGGCAACAGCAACAGCTGCACTGCTGCACTGCCACTGCTGCTGCTGCAACTGCTGCTGCTGCCGCAACAGCTGCTGCTGCTGCTGCTGCTGCTGCTGCTGCTGCTGCTGCTGCTGCTGCAGCTGCTGCTGCCGCTGCTGCTGCTGCAACAGCTGCTGCTGCTGCTGCTGCTGCTGCTGCTGCTGCTGCTGCAACAGCGCTGCTGCTGCTGCTGCTGCTGCTGCTGCTGCTGCTGCCGCGGCCTGGCAGCTGCAACAGCAGCAACTTCGCAACAACTGATAACTCAGCGCTGCAGCCTCAGCATGAGCGCACTTCCTGCCTGAGTTTATCTGTGGGGAGCACTTGTGCAAAATGAAAAAGATTTAAAGATAAGGCCGGCAGAAGCCAGCTGCTGCTGCTGCTGCTGCTGCTGCAGCTGCAGCTGCTGCTGCTGCTGCTGCTGCTGCTGCTGCAGCTGCTGCTGCTGCTGCTGCTGCTGCTGCTGCTGCTGCTGCAGCTGCTGCTGCTGCTGCAACAGCTGCTGCTGCTGCTGCTGCTGCTGCTGGTGCTGCTGCTGCAGCTGCTGCTGCTGCTGCTGCTGCCGCTGCTGCCGCTGCTGCTGCTGCTGCTGCAACAGCTGCTGCTGCTCTGCTGCTGCTGCTGCTGCTGCTGCTGCTGCTGCTGCTGCTGCTGCTGCTGCTGCTGCTGCAACAGCAGCTGCTGCGCTGCTGCTGCCTGCTGCTGCAACAGCTGCTGCTGCTGCTGCTGCTGCTGCTGCAACAGCTGCTGCAACAGCTGCTGCTGCGCAGCTGCTGCTGCTGCGCTGCTGCTGCTGGTGCTGCTGCTGCAACAGCTGCTGCTGCTGCTGCTGCTGCTGCTGCTGCTGCTGCTGCTGCTGCTGCTGCTGCTGCTGCTGCTGCTGCTGCTGCTGTCGCTGCTGCTGCTGCTGCTCAACAACAGCAACAACAGCAGCAACAGCAACAACAGCAACAGCAACGCAACAACAGCAGCAGCAACAACAACAACAGCAACAACAGCAGCAACAGCAACAGCAGCAGCAACAGCAACAGCGGCAACAGCGGCAACAGCGGCAGCAACAGCAACAGCAGCAACAGCGGCAACAACAGCAACAGCAACAGCAACAGCAGCAACAGCAGCAACAGCAACAGCAACAACAGCAGCAACAGCGGCAACAGCGGCAACAGCAGCAACAGCAGCAACAGCAACAGCAGCGGCAACAACAGCAACAGCAGCAGCAGCAGCAGCGGCAACGGCGGCGGCGGCGGCAGCGGCAGCGGCGGCGGCGGCGGCGGCAGCAGCAGCGGCGGCAGCAGCAGCAGCGGCGGCGGCGGCGGCAGCAACGGCGGCAGCGGCGGCGGCAGCGGCGGCGGCAGCGGCGGCAGCGGCGGCGGCGGCGGCGGCGGCAGCAGCGGCGGCGGCAGCAGCAGCAGCGGCGGCAGCTTGGCAACGGCAGCAGCAGCAGCAGCAGCAGCAGCGGCGCGGCGGCGGCGGCAACGGCAGCGGCAGCGGCAGCGGCAGCAGCAGCAGCAGCGGCAGCAGCAGCAGCGGCAAGCAGCAACAGCAACAGCGGCAGCAGCAGCAGCAGCAGCAGCAGCGGCAACAGCAGCAGCAGCAGCGGCAGCAGCAGCGGCGGCAGCAGCAGCAGCAGCAGCAACGCGCTAACAGCGAGCCAGCAGCAGCAGCAGGCGGCAGCAGCAACAGCAGCAGCAGCAACAGCGGCAGCAGCAGCAGCAGCGGCAGCAGCAACAGCAGCAGCAACAGCAGTTGGCAACAGCAACAGCAACAGCTGCAACAGCAACAGCAGCAGCAACAGCTGTTGGCAACAACAACAGCGGCAACAGCGGCAGGCGCGGCAACAGCAGCAGCAACAGCGGCAGCAACAGCAACAGCAACTGTTGTAACAGCGGCAACAGCAGCAACAGCAACTGACAACAGCGACGACAGCAACAGCAACAGCAGCAACAACGGTAACCAGCACCAACCCAACAACTGGACAGCAACAGCACCAGCAGCAACCGTGACAACAAACAGCAGCAGCAACACAGCAACAGCAACAGCAACAGCAACAGCGGCAGCAGCGGCAACAACAACAACAGCGGCAACAGCAGCTGTTAACAGCAGCAGCAACAGCAACAGCAGCAGCAACAACAGCACCTGCTGTTAACAGCAGCGGCAACAACAGCAACAGCAACAACAGCAACAGCAACAGCAGCGGCAACAGCGGCAACAGCAAGCAACAGCAGCGGCAGCAACAGCAGCAGCAGCAACAGCAACAGCGGCAACAGCAGCAGCAGCAGCAGCAGCAACAGCAACAGCAACAGCAACAACAGCAACAGCAGCGGCAACAGCAGCGGCAGCGGCAACAGCGGCAGCTTAACAGCTGCAGCGGCAACAACAGCAACAACAACTCTGTTAACAACAGCAACAACAACAACAACAACGACGCCAACAGCAGCAACGACAACAGCAACAGCAGCGGCAACAACAACAGTCAACAGCGGCAACAGCAACAACAGCAGCAACAGCAACAGCAACAGCAGCAGCAACAACAGCGAAACAGCTTAACAGCGGCAACTTAGCGGCAACAGCAGCAACAGCAGCGTCAGCAGCAACAGCGACAACAGCAACAGCAACTGCAGCAACAGCAGCAACAGCAGCAGCAGCAACAGCAGCAACTGCAGCGGCAACAGCAACAACAACAACAACAACAACAACAACAGCAACAACAGCAGCACAGCAGCAACAGCAACAGCAACGGCGGCAACAGCACCAGCGGCACAGCAACAGCAGCAGCAGCAACAGCAGCAACAGCAACAACAACAACAACAGCAGCAACAACAGCAACAACAGCCAGCGGCAACAGCAACAGCAAGCAGCAACAGCAACGGCAACAGCGGCAGCAACAACAGCAACAACAGCAGCGGCAACAGCAACGGCGGCAACAACAGCGGCAACAACGGCAACAACTAACAACAGCAACAGCTTAACAGCGGCAGCAGCAACAATAATGACAGCAACAACAAGCAACAGCAGCAGTTGCAGCAACTACGGCAACAGCAGCGGCAGCAACAGCGAGCAGCAACAGCAACAGCAGCAGCAACTGCATTGGCAACAACAGCAACAGCAGCAGCACCAGCAACTGCAACAGCAGCGGCAACGCTTAACAGCAACAGCAGCAGCAGCAAACAGCGGCAGCTGTTGCAGCAACAACAGCAAACAGCAACAGCGGCAACAGCGGCAACAGGTTAGCAACAGCAGCGGCAGCAACAGCAGCAGCAACTGCAGCAGCAACAGCGGCAACAGCAACAGGTTATGACGGCAACGAAAACAACAACAGCTCGCCATGACCAACAGCAGCTGGCAACAGCAGCAATATCTGTTAGCAACGGCAACAACGGTATGGCTGGCAACAGCGAAAGCAACAGCAACAGCGGCAACAGCAACAGCAGCGTTAACAACTTGGCAACAGCAACAGCGGCAGCGGCAGCAACAACAGATTTAACAGCGGCAGCAACAGCAACAGCAACAACAACAGCGGCAACAGCAGCAGCAACGGCTGCAGCAACAGCAGCAGCAGCAACAGCAACAGCAACGGCAACAGCAACAGCAACAGCAACAGCAGCGGCGAGCAGCAACAGCAACAGCTGCAACAGCAGCAACAACAGCAGCAACTAACGGCAGCAGCAACAGCAGCAACAGCGGCAACAGCGGCAACAGCAACAGCTGCAGCAGCAGCAGCAACAGCAACAGCGGCAACGGCGGCAACAGCAACTGGCGGCAGCAACAGCAACAGCGGCAGCGGCAGCAACAGCAACAGCAACAGCAGCAACGGCAGCAACAACAGCAACAGCGGCAGCGGCGGCAACAGCAACAGCAGCGGCAATGGCGGTAACGGCTTATTGATTGGCAACAGCAACAGCAACAGCGGCAACGTGACAGCAACAGCGGCAACTGGCGGCAGCTTGCTTGGCTGGTCAGCAGCAACAGCGGCAACAGCAACAGCAACAGCAGTGATTGGCAGCAGCAACAGCATCAGCAGCAACAACAACGGCAACAGCAGCAACGGCGGCAACAGCAACAGCAACCTTGGCAGCTGATTGAGCAACAACAACAACAACTGACACAGCAGCGGCGAGCTGACAGCAACAACAACGACAGCAACAGCAACAGCGGCAACAAGCAGCGGCAGCAGCAACAGCAACAGCGGCAACAGCAGGCAGCAGCAGCGGCAACAGTTGCGACAACAGCAGCAGCAACAGCGACAGCTTAACAGCGGCAGCAGCGGGCAGCGAGCAGCAGCAGACAGCGGCGAACAGCAACAAGCAACAGCGGCAGCAACAGCGCTGGCAACAAGCGGCAAGCAGCAACAGCAACAACAGCAGCAGCAGCGGCGAAACAGCAGCAACGCTGCAGCAGCAACAGCAGCAGCAGCGGCAACTGGTCGAGCAGCAGCAACAGCGGCAGCGAGCAACAGCGGCAACAGCAGCAACAGCAGCAGCAGCAGCAGCGGGCAGCAACAGCAACAACAGCGGCAGCAGCAACAGCAACAGCAGCAGCAGCGGCAGCAGCAGCAACAGCAGCAGCAACAGCGGCAACAGCAGCGGCAGCAACAGCAACAGCAGCAACAGCAACAGCGGCAAAACAGCGGCAACTGACAGCAGCAGCAACAGCAACAGCAACAGCAGCAGCAACAGCAACAGCGGCAACAGCAACAGCAACTAGCGGCAACGAGCAACAGCGGCAACAGCAACAGCAACAGCGAACAGCGAGCAACAGCAGCAGCAGCAACAACGCTTAACAACAGCGGTAACAGCAACAGCAACAGCGGCAAGCAGCAACAGCAGCGGCAGCAGCAACAGCAGCAGCGGCAGCGAGCAACAGCAACAGCAACAACAGCGGCAGCAGCAACGACAGCAGCAGCTAACTAAGCGAGCAACATGTTGCAACAGCAACAGCGGCAACAACAGCAACAGCGGCAATGGTCAGCAACAACAGCAGCAGTTTGGCAACAGTCAACAGCTTAACAACAACAGCAACCTTGCAGCAACAGCAGACAGCAGCAGCAACAGCAACAGCATTTACAGCAACAACAGCAGCAGCAGCGGCGAGCTGACAGCAGCAGCGGCAACAACGCTGCTGCAACAGCAGCGGCTGATTGGCAACAACAACCGCCAGCAGCAGCAACTGTGGTGCTGCTGCTGCTAATGCAACAGCTGCTGCTGCAACAGCAGCAACAGCAGCTGATTTAACAGCTGTTAACAACAGCAGCGGCAGCAACAGCTGCAGCTGGCTTAACAGTCAACAGCGGCAACAGCAACGACGCCTGCTGGCAGCTGCTGCTGCTGCTGCTGGAGCAACAGCAGCTGCTGCTGCTGCTGCTTAACTTGCTGCTGCTGCTGTTAACAGCAGCTGCTGCTGCTGCAACAATATGCTGCTCACTGTTAACAACAACTGCTGCTAGCTGCTGCAGCAGCTGCTGTGCTGCTGCTGCTGCTGCTGCTGCTGCTGCTGCTGCTGCTATTGCTGCTGCTGCTGCCCGGCAACGCTGCTGCTGCTGCTAGTATTTGCTGCTGCAGCTGCTGCTGCTGCTGGCTGCTGCTGCTGCTGCTGCTGTGCACTGCTGCTGCTGCTATTGTTGCTGCTGCGAAGCTGCTGCTAGCAGCAGCTGCAACGCTGCTGCTGCTGCTTACAGCTGACTGCTGCTGCTGCTGCTGCTATAGCTGCTGCTTGCTGCTGCTAATTGCTGCTGCTGCTGTAACAGCTGCAGCTGGTGGTGCAACTGGCTGCTGCTGCTGCTGCTGCTGCTGCTGCTGCTGCTGCTGCTGGCAACTTGGCTGCTGCCATGCTGCTGCTGCTGCACTGCTACTGCTGCTGCTGTAACCTTGGCTGCATGGCTGCTGCTGCTGCTGCTGCTGCCTTGCTGCTGGACTGCTGCTGGTGCTGCTGCTGCTGCTGCTGCTGCTAACCGCTGCTGCTGGTGCTGCTGCTGCTGCTGCTGCTGGTGCCTTTGCTGCTGCTGGCAACAGCAACAACTGCTGGCTGCTGCTGCTGCTGCTGTTGCTGCTGCTGCTGCTGGCCGCTGCTGCTGCTGCTGCTGTTGCTGCTGCTGCTGGCTGCTGCTGCTGCTGCTGCTGCTGCTGCTTCAGCTGCTGCTGCTGCTGCTGCAGCTGCTGCTGCTGCCTTGCTGCTGCAGCCGCAGCTGCTGCTGCTGCTGGGCTGCTGCTGCTGCTGCTGCTGCTGCTGCTGCTGCTGCTGCTGCAGGCAGCAGCTGCTGCTGGCTCAGCAACAGCTGCTGCTGCAGCTGGCTGCTGCTGCTGCTGCTGCTGCTGCTGCTGCTGGCTGCAGGCTGCTTCTGCTGCTGCAGCGGCTGCTGCTGCTGCTGCTGCTGCTGCAGCGCTGCTGCCAAGCTGCCGCTGCAACTGCTGCTGCTGCTGCTGCTACTGCTGCTGCAACTGCTGCTGCTAACCAGCTGCTGCTGCTGCTGCAGCAGCAACGGCTGCTGCAACTGCTGCTGCTGCTGCTGCTGCTGCTGCTGCTGCTGCTGCTTCTGCTGCTGCTGCTGCTGCAGCTGCTGCTGCTGCTGGCAACAGCTGCTGCTGCTGCTGCTGCTGCTGCTGCTGCTGCTGCTGCTGCTGCTGCAACAGCTGCTGCAGCTGCTGCTGCTGCTGCTGCTGCAGCACGGCAAGCCTGCTGCTGCAGCAGCAGCTGCTGCTGCTGCTGCTGCTGCGACTGCTGCTGCTGCTGCTGCTGCTGCTGCTGCTGCTGCTGCAGCTGCTGCTGCTGCTGCTGCAACAGCAACAGCGGCTGCTGCTGCTGCAGCAACAGCAACGCTGCGGCTGCTGCTGCTGCTGCTGCTGCTGCTGCTGCTAGGCAGCAGCAGGCAGCGGCAGCAGCAGCGGCGGCGGCGGCAGCAGCGGCTGAACAGCAGCAGCTGCTAGCAACAACAGCAGCGGCAACGGCAACAACAGCCAGCAACAGCAGCAGCGGCTGCGGCAGCAACAGCTGGCAGCAGCGGCAGCAGCAGCAGCTACGAAGCGGCAACAGCAAGCAGCGGCAACAGCTGGCAGCAGGCGAGCAGCAGCGGCAGCTGCTGCTGCAGCTGAACAACGGCAGCAACAGCAGCAGCGCAACAGCGGCAGCGGCAACAGCGGCAACAAGCAGCGGCGGCAGCGGCAGCTGCTGTTACTTGCAGCAACAGCTGCAACAGCGGCAGCAGCAGCAGCAGCAGCGGCAACAGCTGGCAGCTGCTGCGCAGCTGCAGCGGCAGCAGCAGCAGCAACGGCAGCGGCAACAGCAACAGCGGCAACAGGCAAGCTGCTGCTGGCAACAACTGCTGCAACAAGCAGCGGCTGCAGCGCTGCTGCTGCTGACAGCGGCAACAAGCTGCAGCTGCTGGCAACAACAGCAGCTGCTGCTGCGCTGCTAGCGGCAAACAGCAACAGCTGCTGCAACGGCGTAACGAGCAGCAGCAGCAGCAGCAGCAACAGCAATAGCAACAGCAAACGGCAACAACTGACAGCGCTGCGGCGGCTGCTGCTGCAGCTGGCTGCTGCGGCAGCGGCAACGGCTGCTGGCAACAGCGGCAGCGGCAGCGGCAGCGGCTGCAACGCAGCGGCGGCAACGGCTGCAGCATAATAACAAGCAACAGCGGCAACACCTGGCTGTGCAGCATAATAAGCAATGCTGCAACAAGCGGCAAGCAGACAGCTGCTGCGGCGGCAACGCTGGCTGCTGGCTCGGCTTGCAAAGAGCAGCAGCAGCGGCAGCGACAGCATATGCTCGGCAACAGCGGCAACAGCTGGCTGCTGCAACGGCAGGCTGCGGCATCAACAAGCGGCAGCGGCAGGCAGCAGCTGGCAACAGCGGCCCCTGGCAGCTGCAGCAGCTGCTGCAGCCTGCTGCAGCGGCAGCTTGTTGCAGCACAAGCAGCAGCAACAGCAGCAGCGGTTGCAGCGGCACAATGACAACAGCAATGCATCAGCAGCGGCAGCGGCGCTTAAGCTAGGCAGCTGGCAGCCGCTGCTGCGGCACAGCTGCTGCTGCAGCGGCAGCGGCAGCAACAGCGCTTGCCAGCGGCAGCGGCAGCGACAGCAACAGCAACGGCGTAAGCTGCTGCTGCAGACAACAAGCAGCGGCAGCGGCAGCGGCAACGCAGCAGCAACTGACAGCGAGCAACAGCGGCTTGGGCAGCGGTAACAGCGGCAGCAGCGGCTGCTGCAGCAGCAGCAGCTGCAGCGGCAGCAGCGGCAGCGGCAACGGCAGCTGGCAACAGCGGCTCAGCAGCCAGACAGCAATGCAGCTGCAGCAGCAAGCTGCAGCTGTTCGTACCTGCTGCAGCAGCGGCAAGCGCCTGCTGCAGCAGCGAGCAACACGGCAAGCAGCAAAGCAGCGTAGCAACAGCAGCGGCAGCGGCGGCAACAGCAGCGGCTGAGCACAACAGCAGCAGCAGCGGCAACGGCTGAACGCCCAGCAACAGCTGGCAGCGTTAATGGCAACGGCAGCGGCAGCAGCTGAGCTGCGAGCAACGTCTGGCAACTGACAGCAACTGACAGCAACAGCGGCAGCGGCAGCGGCAGGCTTCGGTTCGGCTGCAGCAGCTGGCAGCGGCTGCTGCTGCTGGCAGCAACAGCGGCAACAACAGCTGCTGCTGACTGCTGGCGGCAACAACGAAAGCAGCGGCGAAAACAGCTGCGGCAGCAGCAATGCTGCTTAGCAGCTGCGTACTGCTGAGCGGCAATGACAGCTGCGGCAGCCAGCTGCAGGACTAGCAGCAAACGGCAGCCGCAGCAACAACAGCGGCGGCAACAGCAGCTGGCAGCAGCGGCAGCTCAGCAGCTGGCGGCAGGCAACGCTGCTGCAACAGCTGGCGGCAGCGGCAGCAGCAGCGGCGGCAACAGCAGCAGCAGCTGCAGCAGCAGCAGCAGCAGCAGCAACGTGCTGCAGCGACAACGATTGCCCAACAGCAGCAGCGTAACAAGCGGCAACAAGCAACAGCTGGCAACAAGCAACAGCAGCAGCTGGCGGCAGCAAACGATCGGCAGCAGCTGCAGCAACAGCGGCAAGCAGCAGCGGCAACAGCAGCGGCAACGGCAACAGCGGCAGCGGCAACAGCGGCAACAGCTGGCAACAGCAGCAACTGCAGCGCAGCACCAGCTAACTACAGCGGCAACAGCGGCAACGGCAGCTGCGACAGCAGCTCAGCGAAGCTAACAACGGCAACAGCAGCAGGCAGCAGCGGCATTGTTGGCAGCAACAGCGAGCAACAGCAACAGCGGCAAAGCTAACAAGCGGCAGCAGCAGCTGCAGCAGCGGCAGCAGCAAAGCAGCGGC
>JAVJIX010000042.1:2170000-2175000 GCA_036785185.1 Paratrypauchen microcephalus
GCTGCCCCCTTGTTTCCTTTGTTTGTTTTGATTTAGGTTTGAGAATGGAATTATAGATGGGAGACAAATAGTGTCTGACCCCTCCATTCCTGTTTAAAGAAGGATTCTCTTTATTGACAAAAATAGCCTCTTTAACTCCCCTCTCAAACCAGTTCTTTTCCCTGGTTAAGATCTGAACCTCACTGTCCTCAAAAGAATGGCCCGTGGCTTCTAGGTGAAGATGTACGGCAGATGACGGTCCACTCTGGCACGCCCGTCTGTGTTGGTACATCCTCTTGTGAAGTGGCTGTTTTGTTTCTCCAAATAAACTTTGTCCAGATGACAAATTGAATTTCTCCTTTTACCATGGATTCTACCTGGACGACTGAGGGATTCTTCACCACAACTAAAGAAGGAAAAGCAGAAAAGACGATTTCTTCCCACGCTGTTTGAAAAGAGCGAGTCTTTCGTCCCGTAGTCTGGAGCAAACCCTTTAGCTCCGGCGTTGGTCTTCCTTTAATTCTAACCTCCTGCTTCGACCCAAACTGCTCCAGCTTTAATATGAAATCTTCCTCCATTTAAAAAGTCGGGCCAGACAAGAAGAAAAAAGTGAACGGATGATTAAACTTGACTTAACTCTAAACTGTATCTTGTGTCACTTATTCTAATCTGCTGCTCCAGGAGCTGCAGAAGAATCCTGGACTCACAAGTGCCTCATGAGGCCAGAGAACTACGAGCCTCACCCAGCGCCTTTTCACCGCCGCTTTAACCCGGCGCCTTTTCACCGCCGCTTTAACCCGGCGCCTTTTCACCGGCGCTTTAACCCGACGCCTTTTCACCGCCGCTTTAACCCGACGCCTTTTCACCGACGCTTTAACCCGACGCTTTTTCGCTGCCGCTTTAGCGCAGAATCTGTCACTGCGGAGCTACAGCACGGTCAGTCCATGTGAGGCACCAACACGCCCAAACACCAACATTTCAACGGGAAAAGAGAAAATTCACACATTTTGAATTAAAAAAAGAATTTAAATGGCGAAGGTAAATAGAAAATAACTGGCCACGGCGTCGCCTGATTGTCTCTAGGGGGATAGAAATGTTCCAAGGCCTACATCTCCATGGAGAAAAGCAGGTGGTAGAGGGTCGTCCAGAAAAGTTACACAGTGCGCCTTTATAAAGCACAATAAGATTTAAACTTCATATTTTGTGCGTCCGGGTTCTTGTGTGTTTATTTGTGTATTTTCAGAATGACTGCAGTGTAGTGTTTTCCACGCCCCTGAGAGCTCTGCGGTCGGACTCTGGAACAGTTCAGCTTTAGTTTGTGTGTGTTGTGTGTGTTGTGTGTGTTGTGTGTTTTGTGTGTTTTGTGTGTTGTGTGTGTTGTGTGTTTTGTGTGTGTTGTGTGTTGTGTGTGTTGTGTGTTTTGTGTGTTTTGTGTGTTGTGTGTTGTGTGTGTTTTGTGTGTTTTGTGTGTTGTGTGTTGTGTGTGTTGTGTGTTTTGTGTGTGTTGTGTGTTTTGTGTGTGTTGTGTGTTGTGTGTTGTGTGTTTTGTGTGTGTTGTGTGTGTGCCGCTGGTTCCTTGTGTTAGCGGTGCTGTGCCTGGCCCCACTTCCGCGTGTGTAAGCGCGAAGGAGGAGAGCCTTTTCAATGAAAAAAAACACATTTGTACAGAAAATAAAATTAAACCACTGCTGTTTCAGAGGTCCAGAGGGTCGGGTAAAGGACTTCCGAGCCTAGAAACACTCGCACGTGCCTCCAGGCAAATAAAAAAACGCATTTCGCATTGCGTAGCTCCTCCGCAGTCCAAACTCTCTGGGCGTGATTTCCAGACACAGGGGGTGGAGATCCAGACGATGGTGGAACTGAATTTGCATTTCTTTTTTTGATCTGACGTCAATAAGGTGCCTTGTCCAGAATCGCCCATTTGAGCTGTGTTTTTTTCAAACGCAGAAAAGAATCGCAAATGCTCAGTTTAGACATTTCACAACTTTTAACCATGGGGGGGGCTAAACAGGGTAGGGGAGCTCACATTAACGTTCAAAAACCTCAGAAAGTGAAAATTTCATGCCATGGGACCTTTAAAGGTGAGTTTAGGACTGTGTAGGATGGTGCACATTGGTGGATGGTGGGTGTTGCAATTCCGGTTCTAGCTACGGCAGACCTCAAGGGTCATAAACAGCAGTAATAAGTAGCAGAATCTCCCAGGAACCAGTAGGTGGCGATATGCGCAAGTAACGCGTAACCCGCCATTAACCCGAAAGTGAAAGTGTGTGAAATCCACGGGCCAGTACCGACAGCTATAAAGAAAACAGTGAAGGCGGAGCCCAAAATCCAGTATGTCCTTCTGAGGCTCTCGTAGTTAAAATGGACGCCGCTACATGGGGAAGATCCCCCTTTTATGCAGGTGAAATCCACTATATCTAAGTCCAACAGAATACTTTGATTTCATGATGGAAGTGAAAAGGCTTGGAAAATAATGTATTTTTGAATGGGTATCTTTAATTTCGGTAATTAACGGGTAAAAATCTTACACAGTGTACCTTTAAAGAATTATCTTATCTTATCTTATTTCGGCCACTTGTATCCGCGATCTCGTCCTTTCGGTCATTACCCAGAGCTCATGACCATAGGTGAGGGGAGGAACGGAGATCGACGGTAAATCGAGAGCTTTGCCTTTTGGCTCAGCTCCCTCTTCACCACAACGGTCCGGTACAGCGACCGCATCACTGCCGATGCTGCACCGATCCACCTGTCAATCTCACGCTCCATCCTCCCCTCACTCGAGAACAAGACCCAGAGATACTTGAACTCCTCCACCTGAGGCAACTTGAATATTTCTGTCAACCTCTGGTATGTAAATGATGGATAAATCCAAGAAAATAAAAGTTTGTGAAGAAAACAGAACGTTTAATGATACGTGGACAGATTCACGCTCCAGTACGCGCGATGAAACGATGAACAGTGAACACAGAAGCAGACGGCATTTTTGCTTCGCTGCGGGTGGATAATTTAAGTTTGAATTTTATTTCCTACGAGGAGGACTCAAACAGACATTGAGTATTTCATTTGAAAGTGAGAATCTTTTAATGTTTTAGTCTTTTATACAGAGCTCCAGGTAAAGTGTTCCAGGTGTTTTCTTTTCTGTGGGAAACGTTCCAAACAGATTTAAGGTTGCCGACCCCATTATATATAAAAACACCACCTGTTCTAACCAGGAAGTGAGCATGGATGCACTTCGGCTCCATTGACTCTGGTTCCAGTTCACTTTCTATTGAAGAATCGTCACCCCCCCTCTCTGTAACTGCTGCGGTCAGGATAATAATCCGAGTACAAAAAATAATCGAGGCAAATTTTTTGCCATTCCACCCTCAAAAAAACAGAACACAGTGCAGTGTGTGTAAAGCACCTCGCATACAATCACAGCACAGCACTTAAAGCAGAAACACCCCCACTTCACCGCTCAAAGCGGAGCTTCTGCGAGGTATGCCATATTTAAGATTTCCGATTGATCACTTGATCATTGACCACTTGAGTCTGTTAAAATATAAGGTATGTAAAGCCTAGAAAATGAGTCAGCAGTGACGAGGCAAGTCCCTCATCTGTCTCTACGGTAACACGCAAAGCTCAAGTCCCTGCTCAGCAAACAGATATTACGTATTAAACAGACACGTTTAAAAGTCTTGTCATCCATGAGGACACAGGCTCGTTCTGAGCTACTTTGGATATGTTTACAAGTCTGGCCTTCTCTCTGCGTTCATTCATCTTTTACATTTTTAAATGGCAGGAATTCATGATTGGTTTCGATAAATGAGAATGAGATTATTTTTCGCGCATTGAGCGCGTGCACAAACACGTCGGCTGCACCAACATGTTGTTTTCAGTGCACAAACAGTGCTTGTGCAAGCGCGTTCAAAACACTTTTTTCAAAAACACAATTTTTTTCAAACACAATTCTCCTCATACATTAGTTTTTTTCAGTTGTTTGCTCATTTTTAACAGACCCTTCATGTTGCATTGGCACAATTGATTTAATTGTTTGAAAAAAAAAAAGTATGATTCGTTAGAGTACTCGATTAGTCGAGTACCTGATTCCAAAAATACTCCATAGTTGCAGCTCTAAATTCTGGTCTTAAAATGTTCATATTAACCCGCTCTGCATGATCCTGGGCTTTTTATTTAGCGAGTTTGCTTCTAAATATTGAACTCTGATCCAAATTGCTAACCTCGCTGAGCTTTATTTGGAGCTGAATGCTGTGGATGACGTCGCTCTCCTTAAATCCACTTCTTTATACAGTCTGTGGTTTACTGTATATCCTACCGGTAAGACAGAAAATATTAGAGACATTAAAGGTTGTATGGAGGACTTTTATGTTTTTCTGTTTCAAATTGTCAATGAAAGCTCAAAATATCATTAGAGAGATGCAGCAACCTTGTAATGTGGATGTGGTGGGGCCAGATAAACATCTGCCAATAGATAATGAGACTAGCTCGTTATCTATTGGCTGTTTGGTCGTCTTCCTATGTTTCTAGTGTAACCGACTCGCCGGCGTGCTGGGATTACATGGTTTACGTTCGCCTCTCATGAATTCCACATACGCTGTTTACTCGACCAACGCAGCGGTTCTTAGCGGCTTTTTCCAACTGTAGCTTCCTCAAAGTTTGCACAAACTTTGTTGCGATGGCGGACGAGAATCCACGACCAGTTCGCCGCAAAAGAAAGTCCATTTATGAGGTCGCTGAAAGAAGAAGAGAAGGGGAAAAGAAGCAAAGCCAAACTAAGGTTGTTCTCGGTGATTCCTTCCAGCGATGGTTCTCACTGAAGTTGACGAAGGGCTTAGAGCCAACTGCAGCTTCCTCAAAGTTTGCACAAAGTTTGTCGCGACAGCAGACAAGAATCCGCGACCAGTTCTCCGCAAAAGAAAGTCCATTTATGAGGTCGCTGAAAGAAGAAGAGAAGGGGAAAAGGAGTGAAGCCAAACTAAGGTGATTCTTAGCGATTCCTTCCAGCGATGGCGCGTGCTGAA